>QAOC01023762.1:0-59458 GCA_003255005.1 Begonia fuchsioides
CTACTATGCTCATTCTTGCTTTGTTTACTACTTTTAGTTGTACGATTATACATGATAGGAAAAATCTGTCTTTGAAAGAAGTTTATGATGCTTTGTTGTCAAAAAGTAGAGGCGGTAATGATATTTATCATTCGAGTGGCAGATCAAAGTCAAGGAATTGAGATAGAACCTGTTTATTCGATAATAAGAATGAGCACATCAAATTTGAGTTTCGAGAATCACAAAATGTTAAGAGATCTGTTGAGAATGAGAAGCAACTAATGACCTTTCGGTGATGGTGTTGCCGCAGAAAAAGATCTTTATGTGGATCTCCTTGTAGAGTTAGAGGAAAACGCAGAGTCAAGCAATGAGAAAATTATATATTCAACTTGTTCGTAGCAAGTTATAGTCAAAATTTATCTTAAACACATGTAATAATTTCACAAGGTGTCATACTAATGGGTGACAATATACATACTAAGGTAGATGGAGATGGTACCGTCAGAATCCTAATACTTGATGAAGTTTTCAGCACTCTCGATAATGTGCGGCATGTTCTTGAGTTAAAAAAGAATCCAATCTCGTTTGAGTATTCTAGATGCAAAAGGGTATAATTATAGCGTTGTAATCAGAACCGTGAAGATGAATATGGTTGCTCTCGTTATACTAAAGTGATATAGGAAGTCTGAAAATTTATACATACTACAAGATTATGCATTTGAGCCCGTGAATCAACCTATTACAAATATTATGTCACGAGTTTCACTTTCACGATAAAGTTGTAATTCAAAATGGAGAACCAAATATTATGTCACGAGTTTCACTTTCACTTTCACATAATGTCATCATTCATTCATTTCAAAATTGAGTCAAATATTAATTTTCAAGAGTGTAAGCTTTATGTCTCTTACGACTTTGAAACAACCTTTCAAGTTTGATGAGTCTATCTTGGGATGATGTTGGCTGTCAAGAAGGCACATAGTTGATACTTGCGTTGAATATAAAAAGGAGCATGAAGAGCTCCTATTGATACATCATAATAGCCAAGTAGACCGAGAAGATGAAATGGCCAAACCGCACAAGGTTGTGGCCGAAAGGTATGATCCATTTGACCAAGTTCTTATGTATCTTCATGAGCTTGATTGGGTTGATAGTAGATATTTTAGTGATGTTGACGTTAACTTTTTGAAGAAAAATTTTGTGGTTGTTTTCGAGCATGGAAATTTTGGAACAAAGGAACTTTTCTTGCATAATTATGAACGTTTAGTTTGGGAAGAAACACATGGAGTAATTTGGGTAATCATCTTCTTTTAGTGGTTAAATGGTTTACAACTTTTCATCCTTCTAACAAGTGGTGATAATGTGAAGTCTTGGTGCCATAAAGGAGTGAATAGAGAGAACATCGTGGCTATTGGATCTTTGATCAAGAAAAACCCAAACATGACCGAGTATATTGAATTAGGGAAAGAGAATCATCAAAGGATTGAGAAGGTTTTGGATTTGGAGGGCCCAAAAATTCTCTTGCCATGAATGTTTATCTAATGTGTTTTCAAATTTTGTAGCTCCCTATATCATTGAAGAATTCAACCTTGTTCAGCTCAAATTCTTTCCTTTGAAGTCAATGCATGGATGTCCGATGAAAGGAGTCGAAGCCCCCATGCTAGTGGTCCAAGCAACAAAGAATGAGTACCACAATTTGATCTGGCACAACTGGATCTCCGAAGCTTGCTCCGCAAATTTGACAACCGACCTGCCCTCTGATAAAGACAACGTCTTCATATGAAATGTAGTTAATCCTTCAAGGTTTCTAAAGAGTGGTAAAATGTTCAAATTGGACACTGTTTTCTCCGTCAAACAATGCAATCACAGAGAGCCAAGGAAGAGCCATCCCCAATCGGTTTCACGCCTAATTATCATTTGGGAGGATATTTAGGACATTTCCTTGGAGCCTAATGAGCTGGAGGAGGAGCGTAGGAAGAGCGTTCCATGAATGCTCCTCATTGGTCCATCTTTCAAGCCATGTATTGGTGTTCTTGGAGATGATCTAGGTCATCCGATGATAAACATGTTTTAGTTTAATTTTCTATTTAATCATCCTCATTCAAGTGTAATGATCAGATTTGAATTTAGAAGATTTTTCTTTTCAAATTTTGAATCTCTCCCTTTGGAGTTTTTCCTACAAAGACTCGGTTTCCGGAACCCATATTCCGGCCACCGAGAGACAACCGAAGTTGGTCATCCTTTCGAGCTAGGATGACCTATCCTTACCATATTTCTCCAGCCATCTTCATGGTCTAAGGGTGAGAGTGTGGATCATCAGCTCAAGCATCCATTTTTACGTGAAGTGAAGTCCAATTTTCTGCTGTTCTTCGTTTCCTATCAAACCTTATCCCGCATTCATCCCATCAGCATATATCTAAAACCCTACGTGAGAATCTTATCAATTTTGGAGGATCTCTCATATATTTATACATCAAAGAAACATCAAAATTTCAGCTCCTAACTCATTCCCGTTTCCGATTTACACCCGTCCAAAGTTTACCCTATTTTCTAAGTTATTCTGAGAAAACCCTAATTTCCTATCACCACCTTCGGTTACTCATTCCCTCATATCTTTTATTTCATCCGTAAGAATCCCTTAAAATTTGGAAGATCATTTCATCATTTATTCATCTCCAATCCCTCCAAATTTCAAATCAAGAACCATGACCGTTTTTTAAGATATGGCCTCCACAACCTCACTCTGTATCTGTCCAGCCCCATCTTTGCACATTATTATTCCCGATTTCATATCTCCCGATTTACCCGTGAGAAACCTCTCAAACTTTGAGGACTCTCTCTTCATCCATCTTTTTGCCTCTCCTCAAAAGTTTACCACCAAAATCACTCGCAATCTGGAGATATCTGTCTTCCATTATCAACTCTCTTCCTTGATTTTTTGGGATCTTTCACTCCTTACCCGAGTTGGTAATTTTCCCGCTTATTCCATTCTCATTTCGTGTCAAGATGTCTTCTAAAATTATGGTAAAATTAAAATTTATTTATTTATAATTAAATATTAATAGATTTTAAAATTTGAAGTATCTGGATCACTGGTAACCACGATCTTTTTGGATACATATTTATTTGAAGCCTAAATAAATTTCTATGCTAAAAAAGGGTATTACAATTATGGTGTTTAAGAAGACAATTCAGCGACAGGATCAATCATTTCGGCGATAAACTTTTCAATATTCCGGTGAGTAGAACCACCTTTTTCCACTGCTCTCTCTGCAGCTTCCTTCAACGCCGCCGCCTTCTTCTTCATATCTTTGGCGGACAGTCCACTCCGGCGATGCAATCACGGGGACGCCACAGACTAGGGTTTCGAGAATGGAGTTCCAGCCGCAATCAGTCAGAAAGCAAGCTATCGCTTTATGTTTGAGCACTTTTTCTTGAGGACACCACCTCACAATCAGGCTTCTTTCTTTGGTTTCATTAGCAAACTCTACCATAAATTCATCTATTTTTTCTTCTGGGTCTGTTCCATTGGACCTAACAAGCCAAAGAAATGCCTTTTTGGTGTTTCTCAATGCTTCAGCTATGGTTTCTATTTGAGTTTTTGTTAATACAATCAAGCTAACGAAGGAAACGTAAACGGCAGACGATGGTTTCTGCTTATCTAGCCACTGCATGCAGAAATCTTCAGCTTTCAAAACGGCAAAACCAGAGGCCCGATCGAGAGAATCGGACAGATGGACGCCATTGATTTCACAGTCTCCTCCTCCAGTTCCTCAAACGAAGCCCCAAGAGCCCACTTCGCTTTCTACAAATTTTCAAAAAATTCAGTGAGCAATTTTTCAAAATGGGGATGTCTAGATGGAATAATAAAGGATGGAAGATCTTTCAGTCTCAATGCAGGAAGCCCAGGAATTCGCACAATTTCATTAGGATCTTTCAATATTTCAAATGATTTTAAAGACTTGAAGAAATGGTAGTAAATAGAAAATACAGCAGAGGCCTGAATCCAAAGTACCGCACGAGGAATGCCATTTCTGTAGGCAACGTCCATAGCCCATGGCACAAAAGGGTTAACTATAATGCAAGAGAATTTCTTAACCCTGGTTAGTTCATCCAGAAGAGCTCAGAAACTTTTGGATCCTGCAGTTCTAATTGAACTGATGAAAGTACCCACATTAGCGTCTCTGTCCGAGTGGAGATTGAGCCCGTCGGAGAAGAAAACGAGCCAAATTCAGGGTTTCTTCTCCACTTTCTCGCATGTATTCTCCGTCCTCTCCTTGGCGGATTTATGGTTCGCAACTTCATTGACGGCTAGGGTTACGTTTATGCCCTTGGACACGAGCACCTTGACAAATTTATGAAAAGGGTTTACGTGGCCCGACATGGCTAGTGAGACCATGAGGACGTTGATGTCTTGGCTACCCGCCATTGTTGCATAGGATTCTGCACTTTTTGTCTGAAATTTTAGAGAGAATCTCATATAGTAACGGTAGAAGAAGAAGAAAGAATTCTGAGGACGAAAAAGAGTTGAATCAAATGCTATCTTTTTCCCCATTACAACTAGAAAGCAATTACAACTAAAATGTAGTTATACTATCATTGAATACAATCATCCAACCACTTCGGTTTTCTTCTCTTTCTGTTATTCTCTTCCTCAGCTTCCAACATAAGCATCTGTCACGTCATCTTCTTGTGTTGCTCCTCTTTTTGCCGCTTCAATTCTTTTTGACATATCTTCTTTAGCTTCTCGCGTAACAATTTCATCCCCAAGAAGACCAACCTTGTCCTCAAGGTTGAAAGAACGATAAAGCTGTTGAAGCGCAAATTCCCATGATGTATCTTCAAGTGGTAACTTTGTCCATTGCACCAGAACTTGTAAAGATGTCACTCCACTTGTAGTAATCCATCGATGATTCAAAATGGATAATGGTTGTAGGATAGGCCCATCACTAACAAAGGTATCAGGAAACGAAGATGCATGCCTAACAGAGCCTTCCCGAAAATTTTTTAACACTAACACATGAAAAATTGAATGAATTTTTGCATTAGCCGGTAATTCTAGCGTATAAGCCACTTGACCGATGCGTTTAATGATCTTAAAAGGACCAAAATAACGCTTAGCAAGCTTGACATATGGCTGATCTTTCATTGAAGATTGCTTGTAAGGGTGCAGCTTAACAAGCACCAAATCTCCCACNATTTTAGATAGTCGATCCACCACGACTAAAATAGATGTGTAGCCATTTGACACAGGTAATCCACAGATAAAATCCATTGAGAATTCTCCACAAATTTTATTTGGAATGTTTAAAGGTTGTAATAAACCCGCACGCTTACCCTTCTCATACTTGGTTTGCTGACAAACCAAACATGTTGCCACAAATTGTTTGACATCCTTTTTTAAACCCAACCAATCAAATTGTGAATTCAGCCGTTTAATAGTGCATAAAACACCAGGATGGCCTGCCAACAAGGAATCATGACAGTACTTTATCAAATCCAACTTGTATGCAGAGTCTTTACTGACAACAATTCTACCATCACAAACAATTAAACCATTCCGAATTCTGTATTGCTGATATTAAAGTGGTTCAGCTTCAATCTTGCTCCTTAATTCAACAAAATCAGCCAAGGAAGCAGTCTCATCACGTAGCTTCTCCAATAATTGAAATTGCAATCCAGTTAAGAGCACACACAAGCTAGCCAACTGTGTTTCCTCATGCATCCGAGAGAGAGAATCAACCACTATATTATTTTTTCCGGGATTATACACAATATCAAAATTGAAACTAAGAAGTTTGACTAGGAAAGCTTGTTGCTCCGGAGTCTAATCACTTGAGTCATTAGCTCCTTAAGACTTTTCTGATCCATTTTAATGGTGAATTTATACTATCATCATTTTTTAACAGCCTCGGTAATGGCATATAATTCCCTCAATATGCACTATTGTGCTGCATCCTATTCGACAACTTCTTGCTAAAAAATGTGATAGGTTGTTTATCTTGAATTAGGACAGTACCTATTCCAATTCCGCTGGCATCTGTCTCAACTATAAATGGTTTAGAAAAATCTGGCAGAGCCAACACAGGTGCATAAGTGATTGCTGATTTTAATTTAGCGAAGGCTTTCTCGGCTGCTTCATTCCATTTGAACGAATCCTTTCATAGCAAAGCAGTCAAAGGACTAGCAATGGATGCATAATTTTTTATAAACCTTCTATAATATCCTATCAAACCCAAAAATCCTCTGAGTTGTTTAATAGTTTTTGGCTGTTTCCAGCTTTGAATGGCAGACACCTTGCTGGATTCCGGGCCTACACCCATTTTGCTAACAATATTACCTAAATATTCCACTAACAGTTGGCCAAAACTACATTTACTCATCTTGGCAAACAAATTGTTGTTACTAAGGCATTCCAAAACTTGTTGTAAATGATGTTGATGCAATTCTCTTAATGAGCTGTATATTAAAATGTCATCAAAGAAAACAATGACAAACTTGCGTAAGAAAATTTTTAGCACCTTGTTCATCATTGCTTGAAAGGTGGCAGGCGCATTCGTAAGCCCAAATGACATTACTAAGAACTCGTAATGTCCTTCGTGAGTCCGAAAGGCCATTTTTTCGATGTCTGCAGCATTCACTTGGATTTGATGATATCTGGCTCGCAAATCCAATTTGCTAAAGATTGAGGCGCCGGACAGTTCATCTAATAGTTCATCGACCATAGGAATTGGAAATCAATGAGGTATAGTAATGTTGTTAAGAACTCTGTAGTCTACACAAAATCGCCAATCACATCCCGCTTCTTAACTAATAAAACAGGAGAAGAAAAAGGACTCCGACTTGGTCAAATAATTCCAGACGCCAACATCTCAGCTACTAATCTTTCAATTTCTGTTTTCTGAAAGTGAGGATATCTGTATGGTCTAACATAAACCGGATTTGAATTCGGTTTCAAATGAATTAGATGGTCCAGACAACGTGCTTGTGGCAATTCTTTCAAATCCTGAAACACTCTCTGATATTTGGTAATAATTTCCAATATGTCAATTGGTATTTCTTCAACTGTTGCAGATCTATTCTGTATTTCTGAATGCAAGCAAAAGTACAGTAACAATGAATCAGTTCTCTCCAATTTTTTAAATTGATGCAGCTGAAGTTGTGAAGGGTTAAAATTATTCTCACATTTCAACACCCCTTTTTCATTCTTCCATTGAATTTGCATAGTGAGCTTCTTATAATCTGTTAAGACAGGGCCCAGTAATTCTAACCACTGCACCCCAAGGACTAATTCGGTACCTGGTAATACAAAGAAATCAATCTGAAAGGTTTGCTTCTGGATTTTAACTTCCAATTTAGAGCATTGCCCCGTACACGCTAATTTGTCTCCATTACCCACTAAAACTTGAAAATGTTTTGAGGGTATGACTACAAGATTTAATTTCTTAACAAGGTGATCGTGTATGAAATTATGGGTTGATCCTCCATCTACCAGAATCTGCACTACATTACTAGCAACAGATCCTTGAAATCGAATGGTTTGAGGAAAGCGTTGCCCTTCCAAGGCGTGTAGACTTATAGCAGGTAACTCACTTCCTTCTTCTATTTGTTCGTCAATACTCGCATTCATATTGTTCAAAGTTTGCTCCGATGAATTATCATCACTATCCTTAAGCATCAAAACAAATAACTTTGATTTACAGCGATAATTTCTACTAAACTTTTCATCACAATTATAACAAAGACCCTTCTCTCTACGTTTCAACATTTCTTCCGCCGTGAGTCTTTTCAATGGAATTGTAAATGATTGTACAGCCACTAATGGAGCTTGTTGCTGTAATGGAGGAGTTGGAAGTAACGCAGCTGTTGTGTTTATGGTTCGTATTGGATGTGAATAATTTAGTTTGTAACTATTAATCAGTGATCCATGATCGTTCAACTTATCCTCCATTAGTTTAGCCAAACTAATCGCCTATTCTAAAGATTGAGGTTTAAGAGCACGTACCTCGCGGTGAATATCTATTCTTAAGCCCGATTCGAAACAGCTTTGGAGAAACGAAGGAGACACGCCTACCGTCTGTTTCATCAATACTTCAAAGTGATTTTGAAAGTCCAAAACAGTTGAAACTTGCGTTAATTTTGACAGTTCTCCTTGCATATCTTGATATTCAAATGGACCAAAACGGATTAAGAGTGCTTTTAAAAATTGTCGCCAATTCAAGATTATGCCGTGGTAATGGTTCCATTGAAACCACTGTAAAGCTGCACCATCTAGATGAAACGAAGCGATATTCAACCTCTCAAAGTCGTCTAAATCGTAGTAGTCAAAGTACCGTTCGTTCTTGAATATCCAGCCTTTTGGATCATCTCCATCAAATCACGGGATGTCTAAGTTTATCATTCTAAATGGTCAAGATCTCATCATAATTCTCTGCTTGTTTTCCCTTATTGGTAGAGTTTTCGTTTCCTTAAGCAATGATGAAAAATTAGCTAGCTGTTGTTCGTGACTAGAAAAATACAATTTGCATTCGTCCATGAATTGATTATGAGTGGCTTGTGATCTGGTTCCTTCCGCCATTGATGGAGTTCTCAATGAAAGCACCAATCTCACTATCTGATATAGTAACTGTAGAAGAAGAAGAAAAAATTCTGAGGACGAAGAAGAGTTTTGAATCAAATGCTATCTTTTTCCTCGTTATTAATTTCATTTTATCTGTATATCTGTAGTCTTTTACGGTTACAACTAGAAAGCAGTTACAACTAAAATGTAGTTATACTATCATTGAATATAATCATCCAATCACTTCGGTTTTCTTCTCTTTATGTTACTCTCTTCCTCAACTTCCGTATAAGCATCTTCCACGTTATCTTCTTGTGTTGCTCCTCCTTTTGCCGATTCAATTCTTTTTGACATCTCTTCTTCTGCTTCTCGCGTAAAAAAGACGGAGAAGATGAGTTTAAATGGTAAGGAGGATTAAACGGAAGAGGCGAGGAAAATGATATTGCAGAATCTGGGGTTGAAAATGTTTTCTTTTCACGTGGAACAGTTTTTTTTTCAAGCGTTACACTGATTTACCATATGGATTCCAGACTGATGGATTTAGATTCCCTATATGTTCTTGCTTTATTATTCGTAATAATTTTTATGTGATGATCCCTATGGGCCTATGGAGCCTGGTATGGAAAGAAGAGGAATCCCAATCAGAAAGGCTACTAAATCTTCCATGATCCTAATCTAATCCGGTGTGGAATGGAGAGCAATCAGCTCAAAACCAAAAATAAAGATAAAAAAGATAAACTCAAAAACTGGGTTTTGTAAAAATGAAATAATTTCCCAAAATAAGAAGTAAAACAAATAAAACTACTGCAAACTCTCAAATGAAATGAAAAACAGCTTAAATAAAAATGTTGAACAAAATGTCACTGACGGTGACGTGGAGAAAAAAGTAATCAACTGGGTGCTAACTGCACATGCATCACCAAAATTTACTTGTAGAAATGGATTATCAAAATGTTTTTAAAAACGTTGGATGGCCTAGGTATTGGCAGAACCCAGCCCTAACCGCGGTTTCAGTCTCTCTCCCGCATGGTTCCAACTGCAATTCTTACAATTATGTGGATCCCAGCTCTAGTCTTTTCTAGTTAAAATTGTGAAATTAGAACTATACCATAAGTAAAAAACTTTATCAAAATTGGGTAAACTTCAATTAAAAAACATATAAAACTCAATTTAAGTAAAAAAAATCAGTTCTAAACTCAGCTTAATAAAATTAGAGCCAATAGGAAATATATACTAGTAATCTTTTAAAGAAGCATGACCATACCATTTATGTTCTCATAACCAAAAATTTTGATTCCAATCCCGATTTTGGTCTAGGTTCCTAGGTTAAACCGCATTAGATTGAAATCGACTCACCGATATTGTGATGTGAGAATAGGGCAGTATGAGGCATACACTATGATATAGTAAATCAAATAATAGGTGAATATTGC
Source organism: Begonia fuchsioides (assembly GCA_003255005.1). Taxonomy (NCBI): domain Eukaryota; kingdom Viridiplantae; phylum Streptophyta; class Magnoliopsida; order Cucurbitales; family Begoniaceae; genus Begonia; species Begonia fuchsioides. The sequence continues at coordinate 9,973 of QAOC01023762.1, forward strand.
CATATGAATGGCAGTAAAAAATGAAGCAGTTATGAATCTTGAAAATATTATGTCACAAGGCATATGAAAGGAATTAGGGAATGATAGTGTCAAAATTAAGCTATTTATAATCGATACTACATAAGATGTAAAAAGCACATCGTCTAATTTGATTCGACTCAACACGATACACACGAATAGTAAAAAAAACTAGAAGCAATGTCCTGTGAACAAAGATTCTTGAAGCACTGGAAGATGGACTAGGATAGCCTGAAACTTTTTTGATAATCATCTTTGTGTACACACATCTGCTTAACAACATATTGTTGAACATTAAACTCAATAAAATAAAGGATAATAAAAATTCATCAATTTTTTGAGTCAGATTTGACTGACTTTTGGAAGAGCAGACACTCATTGAATTTAATGTGTGACCATAAATTTTCTATGCTCCGAATGTCTAGTTTCTAATTGTTCAAGTTTCAGATCATTCCGAGCACTGTAAAAGAAGTTGTTATTTTAGTAACGAAATGACATAAATTATTATGAGATTTATAAAAATAAAGAATCTAAGAGTTACTATTTTATTTAGTTTTATTTTTAATATTATTTCTATAACTTTTGTATTATTAATAGTGGCTGAATGGAATGGAAATGATAACAAGAGTCCATAAAGTATTCTCTCTTTTATATTTTGTCTTTTCTCCTCTCTTGAAACTAAGTTTTTCCAAATTCTAATTTCTTTCAAATTGGTATCAGAGCTACATCGAATTATGAGAGGTCAATGTTGGTTCATCCACAACTAACTAATTTGAAAGCATTAAAATAAATGCGAATGAAGGATAAAACTGTCATCTATCTTTTATTCTAAGTGGTAGATGAGTCAGTTTTTGAGAAGATTGCTAGTGAATCAACTTCAAATGAAGCATGTGATGTTTTATAAAAAATTGTTCAAATGTGCCGATCGAGTTAAATGAGTGTGTCTTCAAACTTTATGAAGTGAGCTGGAGGTCATGAAAATGTATCTAGCTATGTTACTTGTGTGCAAATAGTAGCGAATCAACTCAAATAAAATGGAAAAACTCTCACGGATGCAAGAGTTGTAGAGAAAATATTATGATCATTTACAAATGACTTTCAGAATGTCGTATGTACAATCGAGAAGTCAAAGATTTTGAAAGAAATGTTCGTCGATGAACTCGTGGGCTCTCTTGAAGCGCATGATCAACGAAAAAAGAAAAACAAACAAGAGGTCATGGAGGAGGCCTTACAAATTAAGATATTCGTTAAGAAGTATAAGACATTGTATGTGTCAGACAACGGACAAAGAGGACATGGTCATAGAGATCATGGTTCCGATTGCAGAAGAGGTCATGGTCATGGAAATGAAAATGAAGAGAGAAGACATCTAGACAACAAAATTTGTATGGACGATGCCACGATCATGGAAGAGGTGGTCGATCAAATCATTTAAATGTCGAATGTTATAGTTAAATATGGACATTATGTAAAAAATTGCTACTCCGAGAAGAAGGTGAGAGAAAACACAAATCTAGTCGCATAAGATGAGAATAAATATAATGGCGTTCTCATGATAGTTCATAAAGGCACCACTCCAAATAGCGACATAGTGTGGTACCGCGACACCGGTGCTAGCAATCATATGTGTGCGCAAAAACATTTTTTTATATACAAGATATAGGAGAAAGACATTTGTCTTTTAGAAATGCATTGAAGGTCTACGTGAAAGATCAAGGAAAAGTATGCTTCTCAAAAGGATGGAAAAGAAGGTACTATAGAAGATGTCTATTGTGTACTAGAATTGAAGAGTAATTTCTTAGCATGTAGCAATTATTGGAGAAAGGGTCAATTTTCATGAAATACCAGATGTTAAACTTGAAGGATAAACATGGCCGATTACTTGCGCATGTGGAAATGACGAAAAATTTGATGTTCAAACTCAACTTGAAGAATATACAAGAGAGGTGTTTGCAAATTAGCAGGAATGACAAAACATGCTTATGACACTTACGATATGAACATCTACATTACAGTGGGCTGAAAAAGTTAGCACCGAAACATATCGTCCATTGGCTAAACCATATTGATTTCACTAACAAGTTTTGTGAAGATTGTGCACTTGGCATGACACATTTTTAAAAGAAAACCAAATATCGTACAAGGAGACCTCTAGAGTTTGGTAGTGCGTCCTACGCTTATGTACCAAACCAAAGAAGAATCAATTTCGATGATAGAGTAAGAAATATGTGTTTATTGGTTATGCAGAGAACACAAAGACTTTCAAATTTTTTTATCCAATTGAAAAAAGTGTGATTGTGAGCTGAGACTCACGTCAGATTGGATGAATAAAAAAGAAGCAACATAAGGAGATTAATTGAATGTAGTACCAATGATCACTGAAATCACTTCTCAAGAACATGATGAAGAAGAAAAACTGAGACAACCTAGGATGTAGAGCCTACAAGATCTACATGAATCAACCAATGAAGTGCACTTAGTTTGCTTATTAGCAGACTCAGAGAACGCTGATTTTAAAGAAGCCATATGAGATAAGAAGTGAAAAGTCTCAATGGATGATGATAAACAATCAATTAAGAGAAATAAAATGTGAGATTTGATAGAGTTGCTAAGAGGACATAAACTCATAGGTGTAAAAAAGGTGTACGAAAAGAAAGTAAATGCTTGAGGCGAGATTAAAAGGTACAAGGCATGCCTAGTTAAAAAAGGTTACAAGCAAAAGGTTCCTTGGTCTTGAGATCGTACAAGAAGATTTTGGAATATTATTGTCACAAGAAACACATACAAAGAACATTTTGAAGAAGAACAAGATGGAAGAATACAAGCCAATAGCAACGCCAATGGTGCCAGGTGCGAAACTCTCTAAATTTGAGAGAGAAAATCCCTTGAATGCACATGAATACTGTAATTTGGTAGGGTGTACCCATCATTGCATGCAACTTTGGTTAAAGCGGATTTGAAGTTTTTTCTCGTCACCAATCGGGTCAAGGTTGAGTGAGAAAAACACTATTGTGGTTTCCCTATTTATTTTCGACAATGATCTATCTACAACAATTGAGCCTTTTCATCCATGTGAAAGCGGTTGGTTTTCTATGTAAACCATGGAGATTCTCTTCAGAAAAAAAATTCAAGTTACCCTTGTTCCAAACACCTCTCTCTCTTTTTGATTTGATTTTTTTAGTAAATTTTTACATCTGCATGAAGTTGAAATTCTAGGGGTGGGGACGGGCCGATTTTAGCTAATTCCACCACTGCTTAGAACTGAATTGGCACCATGAAAAATGAGAATTGACACCGAAACAACACCGAACTGTGAAAGTTAGTTTGATGTCAGTTTTCAATAGTCAAGATTCCAAATAAATATACCTAAATATTAAGTAATCATTTTTACTGAAAGTAATAAAATTTGATAAAGTAGAAGGAAAGAAAATCAACTCTAGTAGTAGTATCGTAATACAACGATGTTGACTACAAAATATAACAATATACCTTCATATAAGTAAAATGATAACTTCATTATTTATAATAAAATAATGACAAGAATCATTAAACTTGAAAAAAAATTCATTTCAAACATAAAAATTATCATTCAAAGCTAATGCAAGAGTAGTTATTCATGATAAGGAACAATAACTATCAAAACAAAATATGACAATCCAAATATATGTCCCAAAAAAATAACACTCCGCACATTGATATCAAATTTCAATTGCTACAATAACTATCAAATCTAATCAAACTAAGCCAAACATCAATTAAAAAAACTATTAAAGATCTCATTATCAAACTTCAATTGAGAAAACATCAACATTCAAAGAATAGCTTCATCATTATCTTCATTAATGGAAAAATCTACAAAAAAAAAACGAATCACATGTTATCAATTATAAAAGAGAGTAAAAGTATTAGGTTAAATTTTGGTAAAGTAAATTACCTTCATCAACACTATTACTTGGGTCGGAATCTTGAAAGATTGAAAGATTTAACTCAACTCTGAGTGCATATAAGAGCTTGAATCGCTTTGAGGAATAGGAAACTTTGAAATGCATCAACAACCCGACTATCTCAACTAAAAGCGGATTTTGATACAAATGTCAAAATAGGAATTATCAATATATCCCTCGTCATTTTGCTCAACACTAGATAACAATGTGAGTTTCGTTTCTACCAAAATGATGTCGAAATTATCAAAAGATCACTAATTTTTCAGTCAAATACCGATCTATTTTTTATATTATTTCCAACATTTATCTGAACCATATTCTCATATCCATAAAATCTAGAGTAAACAACAGGGAAACGAGCTTGGCATAATCTAAAATTTTGCTTTGGTGGCCTTTGGACACTATGATTGTTACTTGGAGTTTGGCCTTCCTTTATCGATTCATTTTTATACTCTCAATAATTTCATAACAATATCATACACTCGACTCGAGTAATCTGCTACTTTGTCAATACCAAATAATATGGTTGGACAATGTTTCAAGAATCGTGTTTTACAACTCTAATCAAGAATAATAGTTACATATGCGAGCATGTATAATTTTTCAAATGATCCTCAATATTTGTCAAACTTCATTTTCATTAAGTTTGTCATTCTCTTTAATATCATAGTATCACCATTAGTATATTCTTGATTGACAATCTTTAAGTTACAAACTTCAACTATCTATATTTTTGGCGTGATTTGCTAGAAAGCTAAAACTTTAACATTTATACAGGGAAATGCCTCTAAAAAATTCATATTTTCTCGTATACATGTTCAATCTTCGACAATAGGTCATCCTTCCCTTTCCATCTCTAATAAGAGTTAACTGTCATGTTTAGATAACTTTTCAAATGCAGTTTCATATTTTACGACACTAGCCAACAAACAAATATATAGAGTTCTATCGAGTAGGAACATCAAGACATAAATTACTATTGCAAGTAATTTTAGCAGACTCAACACGACTCTTAAAATTGTTGTAAGCTTGTTGGTGAAGATCTGACACATTTAACAACTTTATGCACCATTGTTATCGACTAATCATGTGTTTTTAAACCATTAGAGACCAACAAATTTAGTTCATATGCAAAGCATCACACATGCATGAAAACACCATCTAGTATTAATCATTTTCAAGTTTTCACTGTTTTTGTCAAGTAAGAAATAACGTCATTGAAAGACACATTATCGACCGTAATAGTTGTAACATTGTTAATCTCACACTTTTGAAGACATTGTTCTTTGTTCCAATTGATTCTCCTCTTTAATCTGGAATCAAACAAAAATTCAAAACTTTCTCTTGAATTGACTAATTTTTGTCAATGAAATGAACTGTTGAAACCAATTTTTATATGTTCTCTTAAAAGTAAAATTTTGGTAGATGCCCTGTATGAAGTTTTCCTTTCTAGAACTGTTCCAGATTTATAAGTTTCTCACTGAATGTCCTCCTGCATGGATATTGACCACTTTACCATCAAAGAGTTAGTGTTTATAGAAATTTACGCTCAATGTCTGGGAATTGAACTTGCATAATTGTGTCGTTTGATATCCGAGCCAAGTGTTCGAGCCAAGTGTTCGAGCGCTGCAATTTGTAAGAAAATTTAAAATAGCCCTCTGCCGCCATTGGATACAGTCTACTCTGGAATGTTTTTGAACATCCAGTACTGATTTCTATCGTTCGTTTTTTAACATCAAAATTTACCATTTTTTGTTGGGTTTTATTCTTTTTTGGACATTTTTTTGTGGGCTTTAATCTTTTTAAGAGACATAATTTGAAGAAGCAACCTCAGTAAAGAACATGGACCAACTCAACAATCAATCTGTCTTTTAACTCAAAAAGAAATTACAGAAACACGCCCTTTGCCATTTTTAGTGCAATGAAGAGAGGGCTGACTGCTCACGCTGGCCTGTAATAGGCAAAAATGCCATAGAAAGTCTGCGCAGAAGTGAGCAGAAGCAAAACAACAGCAGCCAACAACGAGAGGAACGCCCATGGATTGCTGAAGTAGTTGTGTTTCAAGCTCGCCCTCCACGCATTCCACCGATGGTTGTAGTATCTGTTCACCTGCCCCGACACCCCAGACAGGTAGCTGTCGTTTATGTCGAACACCACCTCCTGGCAGAGGCGGTTGAAGAGATCGGCCACCTCTGCGTCGCTGCCCAGCCAGTGCTCGATGATTCCGCAGTAGTGCAAGTATCCGACGTCCTCGTGCGAGTTTATCAGATTGTCCATGAAAACCACGTACGAGGTAATGTCGTTGTTGCAGTCCAGGTGGCACTGCTCGAAGGCGATCAGATTGAGGAACAGCGATTTCGTTCCGTCGTGGATCAGGAGGCGGGGGATTCGTAGAACTCCGTCTTTGAATTTTATGTCCCAGAATCGATCCGTTTTCCTTCTCTTGAATTTGATTCCGGATTCTTTGAGCTCTGTCACGCAATGGATCAATTGCTGTCTTCGTTTGTCGGCCACTCTGTTTGCGCTCGACCATTTCTTCATCCATATTCTCGGAACTGGTTTCGGCCCGGCGCGGAGGAGACTTCGCCGGAAAACGTCGAGGCAGTGCAGGCCGTTCTGGTCCGCCAAAGGGTCGAAGGTTTTGCCGTGCCCGAGTGATGATTCTAATCGGTTTCTTCCGGTCTTCGTCAACGGCTCGTCGGTCGGCATTAGAGGGTCGAAGAAAGCGAGGGCGAGCTTTTCTACGGTCCCTCTCTGACCCGGATCCCCGAATTGAAGACCCAAAAGTCGGTCAAGGATGAAGAGTGGAATCTGATTTTCGAGCATTATCATGTCCCGTTGAATCGAATGCATCGTCCCTCTGATTGCGAAAATGGGGTCGTTTTTGGGGTACCCTAGTTGCCGGAATCCCTCGACGGCGCCGCGGAAGAGCTCCAGCACGAAGCAACCGTCGAGCACCATCATCTCTGCAAATTCGTTGCTGCTTAAGCTGACCGACCCCTCGTAGCAGTCTCTCGCTCTTTCTTCGAGCTCTTTCATGGCGTCCAGATAGATCTTAATGTCGTGGGTTGTCCTCTTGAGAATATGATTCAGACATCGCCATTTGTGGGATTCCATTTGACGAAGACGCCTCTTGCTATGGTGGTAAGGGCCTAGAGAGAGAATCTGAGGTACGAAAGCTTTGTCGTCAGTTTCTCTGAGGTAGTGAGGGATTCTGTAAATACATAGCTTCGTCCACGAGCTCTCTTCGTCTTCTTGACTGGCTTGCTTGAGCTTCTCTCTAATGGAGATCACCCAATCCGATTGCGGCGACTTTTGACATTCATCGGCAACCCCATCGTTCTCTTCTGAAATCTGGAGGGAGTTGAAGCGTTGCTGTTCATGAATCTGGATCCCATTTGGCGATTGCTGTTGAAAATCGAGTGATCCGCTGCCTGCGGCACTGCCAGGTAGTCCAGATTCTACAGTTTCTCTGAGTTTGAGGGTGATGAGATACCAACTGAGAAGCTCCTTGTTAAAAACAGCCACCATTGCCAGTCAAGTTTGAGCTTTTCTGGGTGAGCGAAGTTGATGGTTTTGTCTGTGAAAGATCTGTACAAACTTGGAGCCCAAATTGACGATGAAGAAGGAAAGAGATGCCATTAATGGATATTTTAAGGGACGTGGAGCAAAGTGCAGGCCCCTAATGGACCTATTTCCTTAGCGTAGAGAGACTATTTAATTGTGGGAGACTTTTACATTCTGACCATTTTAATTTATTCTCTACTTTCTAATCCATTTTTAATTGCAGAAAAAACTAAATTAATAATATAAACTTAGATGCGGTTATCATATGTATCGAATACAAGAGGAGGTCATCATGACATGCTTCTAAAATAATCTTTCCAAGTTTATAATATAGCTAGTGGACATAGTGTCACGTTATAATAATTAAATTTGGTTATTGAACTTTGTTCTTTGTTTCTTTGTCCGATTTCTCATCACTTACTTTCAGTGGCGTATTGACTATAAAGTGTTGTAAATTTGTGACAGATTTGAATAAGCTTAAGGAAACATTTAATTAGCCTACTTGGAAGACCCAAAAAATAGTATACGAAGAAGAACACAATAGAGGTAGTCAGGTGATACCAAAATATGATTCAAAACCCCATGGAACATCAATTTCAAATGATGAAATATGGCAAAATTCTTTTGAATCATACAACTATATGTTAGAGGACCATAAGTGAATCATATATTCGATTTCGGTCGTACTCAAGTTTTTGTATTGTTCATTAAATATTTAATAAAAATAAATAAATAAAAATTAAATGTATAAAAAAATTATCAAATCTGTAGATCGAACTAGTATCATCCGATTAACTATAATAACATTAAATATTATGTCAAAGTATTAATTTTAAAATTACATAAAAATCTTAAATATTAATTCTTTATCCATTCAATTTCGGTGCAGATTCAACCAAAACATGATAAAGCGTATTGATTCTACTATGGTTGTATGATATGGTCCCTAAATTTTGAAATAAGAGGGGAGAACTAGTTGCATTTGAATGTGCATTAGCTAATGGGTCATTTGGATGGAGCATTCATTGACACGATAATTGCACATGATATTCATATGTAGGACATCATGACATAAAATATATAATTATATATGGCCAACTATAAAAGTGGTCAGACGGAAAAAATAAAGTCTGGAAAGACTTTGAAAAAAAAGCCTAAAAGACGCAAAAGATGTCTTGGATAATGTGATAAAACATATGGGAAAATAAAGGAAAATTTCTTCCAGAAACAAGAGGAAGTAGGGTTGTTTAGGGTGAGAACATTTAGAAAGACAAGATGGGTACAAGTAAAAAGTTTTGAATATAAGGTGAAATAAACTTTAAAGTTTAAAAAGTTTAAAATAAATAATTTAAATAACTATAACACACACGTCAAGATTCGTCAATTTGAGCGAATACATATGATTACCGCGTCACTAACACCTCTTTGCCACAGCCTACAACCCATGAATGATGGGTTATTCCTGTCTTGCAAAATGTTATAGTTTTTATCCCATTCACCTAATTATAACAAAGCTTGCCCCAACAATATCCCAATTCTCACCGCTAGCATGGGGTAATTATTTATAAATCCAAATATGACATCTGTTATTCCAGCTCTTGATTTCAACAAGATTCGGCCAAACTCGTTCACTAAGATTAAACTCTCATTACCTCGATGACTCATTGCCTCTACTACCTTCGGTCCCATGCGTTCTATCCTCTGTTGCCTCAACCTTGCCGGGTTTTATTGACAAAAAAACTCAAAACTAAAGAAAGAAGAAGAGAAATAAGGAATTTCTGGGAATTACTGGAATCATGAGGCACGAAATTGAGAAAGTAGAGTTTCCTTTACAAAATGGATGCAAGGAGTGAATTTTTTGCTTCTTTTTTGTAGAAGAGTTTCCCTTTTGTGGACTTCTAATTTATGTTTCTTTGCCTGGTTCACTTGTCCAAGACTTGACTTTCATTTCCATCTCCATCATTCCCAAATGTAGGCAAGAGGTTCAGTTTACATTCGAGATGAAACTAGATCGAACAGGCTCGTACTCACCACTACTAATGTATGTGTTACAATGAATCAAATATAGGTCTGTTTTATTTGTCTCTTCAAACAATTTGTTCGAAGGTAGTAGAGGCAATGAGTAATATGACAATATTATTTTGATTATTATGCTTGAGTGCTAAGCTACTAGATAGGTAGACTCGACAAGTAGGATTTTTTTATGCTTCACCAACTCAGCAAATTTGGCAATTGTGGCATCATACATTCAATAGAGCTCTAATTTTAGTGTTATTCATAACAACTTATTTTTGTCAAATGATACATTATCTCACATTTGTACATGAAATCCTTAGAGATAATGCTTATTAAAATTTTGTTTGTCCCCCCTTTTAGAACGATACTCCCATAATTAAATAATGACGATTTTCAGCAAATGAAATTCGGGTCCATACACAATATATGTAAGGTCTTGCATGCTATTCTTGGGGCAAATTGATTCAGTTACTCGAGGGTCAATTAGATCCATCCAGCGGCTCTGTATGGAGGGTGGTGCTTCCTGTTGAATAAACTTAAATTAATTTTCGTGAATTTTAAATTTAGAAGTTACCAAAAAAGTGAAAGGCCAAAAGTTCTCATAGTTAGTTTTAAATTTAGAACACTAGGAGTTTTTATAGAGAGTTTTAAAGAGTTTTTCATAGTAGATTTTTATGGCTACAATTATGTTTTATTATTTTTTGTTTTAGAAGAGCCTATAAATAGATGGTAGAAGTATTTAAGTTTATGGGGGAGTTTTATTTAATAAACTTAAATTAATTTTAGTGGATTTTAAATTTAGAAGTTACAAAAAAGGTGAAAGTATTTAAGTTTATGGGGGAGTTTTGTTGAATAAACTTAAATTAATTTTAGTGGATTTTAAATTTAGAAGTTACAAAAAAGGTAAAAGGCCAAAAGTTCTCATAGTGAGTTTTAAATTTAGAGCACTAAGAGTTTTAATAATAGGTTTTAAAAAGTTTTTTATAGTGAGTTTTTATAGCTATAATAAAGTTTTATTATTTTCGGTTTTAGAAGAGCTTATAAATAGATGATTCTTTCTATTGTATTGTTAACAAAAAAAAAATATAGAGTGTCTTATTTTTCAGTTAGAGAGTGTCTTGTCTTTTTATCTTTTGTTAAATTGATATTAGAGTCATGATGAATATAACGGGTCAAATACTGTTACCACGACTAATGAAGGCGAATAATGAGAATTAGAGCATTCAAATGAAAGCACTTCTCGATTCTCAAGATGCATGAGAGGTGGTCAAAGAAGGTTTCGAAGAACCAACAAATACCACAGATTACACGGAGGCTCAAAACAAGGCGCTGAAAGAGGCACAATCAAAAGATAAGGCGACATTATATATGTTATTCCAAGCCGTTGACTAGTCGAGCTTTGAGAAGATCGCTAGTGCAACTACTTCAAAATAAGCGTGAGACATTTTAGGAAAAGTGTTCAAAGGAGCCGACTGAGTCAAGCAAGTGCGTCTCCAAACTCTTCGTGGCGAGTTGGAGAGCATGAAGATGAAGGAGTCCGAAAGTGTATCTGACTACATCATGCGTGTACAAACTGTGGTGAACCAACTCCACCGAAACGGTGAAACGTTAACCGATACACGAGTTGTGGAGAAGATTTTGAGATCATTAACCAACAACTTTGAAAATGTTGTGTGCGCAATAAAAGAGTCAAAAGACCTAGCGACGCTTACGGTCGACGAGATCGCCAATTCCCTCGAGGCACACAAGCAACGTAAGAAGAAAAAGAAGGCGGAAATACTCGAGCAAGCACTTCAAACCAAGGTGTCAATCAAAGACGAAAATATACTCTATTTTCAAAGTAGAGGTCACAAAGTCAACGCAACAGTCATGAAGTGGACAATAAGGAGAAAGGACAGTCAAGCCAACTAAATTGGCGTGGAAGAGGATGCAGTCGTGGAAGAGGCGGCCGATCAAATTATTCCAACATCGAGTGCAACAAATGTCACAAGTATAGTCACTATGCGAAGGATTGCAACTCTGAAAAATGCTATAATTGTGGAAAAATTGGGCATTTTGTAAAAGATTGTCGAGCCGATAAAAAGGTGAAAGAAAAAACCAACCTAGTATTGGAAGACGAAACAAATGAAGATTTTGTTTTAATGGCTCAAAATGAAATCAACATGAACAATGACACTTTGTGGTACCTCAACTCAGGAGCTAGCAACTATATGTGCAGTCACGAGTACTTATTTAAAGATATACAAAAGATTGAAGATAGTCATGTGTCATTTGGAGATGCATCAAAGGTGGAGGTCAAAGGCTGTGGTACGATTTATTACTTACAAAATGATGGTTAACAGGGTCAATGCAAGATGTTTATTACGTACCAGACCTCAAGACCAACTTTCTGAGTATGAGGCAACTAATAGAGAAAGGTTACTCGATATTCTTAAATGATCGACTACTACACTTGAAGGACAAGCAAGGGCGCTTGGTTGCTAAAGTCGAGATGAGAAGAAATCGGATGTACAAACTGGATTTGAGAAGCATACGAGAAAAATATTTGCGAGTGGACGTAGAAGACAAGGCATCACTATGACATCTTCGCTTTGGTCACCTACATTATGGTGGCCTAAAGGATTTAGCAAAGAAGAATGTGGTACATGGACTACCCAACATGGATCATGAGGGAAAATTTTGTGAAGATTGCGTCCTCAGCAAGCATGCGAGAACCTCGTTTCAAAAGATGACAGAGTATTGCGCTAAGCAACCTCTCAAGTTGATTCATACCGACATATGTGGACTCATTACCCCTGAATCTTTCAGCAGTAAAAGGTATTTTATTTTTTTATCGATGATTTCTCATGAAAAACTTTGTTTTATTTTCTGAAAGAAAAATTTGAGGCGTTCGAAGTGTTCAAAAAGTTCAAAGTTATGGTGGAGAAGGTAAGTGGTAGACACATCAAAGCTGTACGATCTGATAGAGGTGGCGAGTATACTTCGACGACTTTCATGAAGTATTGCGAGGAGCAAGGCATAAGGCGATTTCTAACCGCACCGTACACTACTCAACAAAATGGTGTGGCCGAGAGAAAGAACTGGACCATTATTGACATGGTTGGGTCAATGCTCAAGAGCAAAAAGATGCCAAAGAAATTTTTGGTAGAAGTCGTGCAATGCGCCATCTATGTACAAAATCGATGTCCACATGTGAAGATAGATGATCAAACACCACAAGAGGCATGGAGTGGACAAAAACTGACAATTTCTGGTCTTAAAGTGTTCGGCAATGTGGCTTATGTACATGTACAGAATCAACAAAGAACGAAGCTCGAAGACAAAAACAAAAGATACATTTTTATCGGGTATAATGAGAAGACAAAAGGGTACAAGCTAAATGACACGATAAGCAAAAAGGTGATGGTGAGTCGTGATGTACGAGTAAATAAAGCAAGGGAGTGGGATTAGAACATCTCGACGGAGGTTAACAACAAAGTTTGAGAATTATCAGTCGTTGCACCATTAAGTATACTTACAAACTCTGAAACTACCGATGATGAAGATGAACCACGACAACCCAAAATGCGAAGTTTGCAAGATTTGTATAATTCGACAAATGAAGTACATCTTATTTGTCTTTTGGCAGATGCTTAAAATATTAGCTTTGAAGAGACGGTTCGAGACAATAAGTGGCAAACTGCTATGGATGAGGAGATTAAAGTGATTGACCGCAACAATATATGGGAGCTAACCAATTTACCAGAAGGAAGTCAACCCATTGGTGTGAAGTGAGTATTCAAGAGAAAGATGAATGCTCAAGGCAAGATGGACCGATACAAAGCGCGACTTATTGTGAAGAGATATAAGCAAAAGGCGGGAATCGACTATGATGAGGTGTTTGCTCCCGTTGCAAGAATGGAGACAATCCGATTACTCATATCCCAAGCGGCTCAATTCAAATGGCCAATTTTTCAAATAGATTTCAAGTCGGCATTTTTGAATGGTGTGCTTGAAGAAGTCTACATCGAACAACCACCCGGACACATGAAAATTGGAGAAGAGAAGACAATGCTAAAATTGAAGAAGGCGCTTTATGGGTTGAAGCAAGCACCACATACATGAAATACTCGTATCGATACATATTTCAAAGAGAACGGGTTCAAGCAATGTCCCTATGAGCATCCTCTTTACACTAAGAAGAGTGAAGGTAATATGATATTTTTTGTCCTTTACGTCGATGATCTCATTTTTATATGTAGAAATGATGAAATTGTAGAGGAGTTTAAGGGCACAATGACACGAGAATTCGAGATGAAAGATTTGGGTCTCATGAAGTCTTTCCTTGGCTTAGAGGTTAGACAAGAAGTGATGGGTGTCTTTGTATCACAAGAGACATATGCAAAAGAGATTTTGAAGAAGTACAAGTTGGAAATTGCAACCCGATTTCAATACTAATGGAACCAGGTGCAAAACTCTCGAAGTTTGATGGAGGAGAACATGTAGATGCGAATAGATACCAGAGTTTGGTAGGAAGCCTTCGTTATCTCACTTGCACAAGGCCAAATCTTTCATCAAGTGTCGGCAATATAAGTCGGTTCATGGAGGAGCCGGTTTCATTATGTTATTCTACTCGAAAGCAAAAGATTACAAGTTGGTTGGTTACTCTGACAGAGATTGGTATTGAGACATAGATGATCAAAAAAGTACATCGGGATATGTATTCTTTATAGGCAACACAACATTTACTTGGCTTTCAAAGAAGCAACCGATCGTGACGCTCTCGACGTGTGAAGCTGAATATGTGGCAGCATCCTAATGTGTATGTCATGCGATATGGCTTAGAAATTTGTTAAACAAGATCGAGCTGAAGCAACTAGATACAACCATGATTCAAGTTGACAACAAATCAGTAATTGAGTTGGCAAAGAACCCAGTAAACCATGAAAGAAGCAAACACATTGACGTTCGTTTTCACTTTATCCGAGATCATGTGAAGGAAGTGTGGAATTAGTGCATATGGCAAGTCAGGATCAAGTTGCAGATATCTTCACAAAACCACTACCGAAAGTACTTTTCGACAAATACAAGACGATGATTGGTATGAGTGATGGTAGAAGTATTTAAGTTTATGAGAGAGTTTTGTTGAATAAACTTAAATTAATTTTAGTGGATTTTAAATTTAGAAGTTACAAAAAAGGTGAAAGGCCAAAAGTTCTCATAGTGGGTTTTAAATCTAGAGCACTAAGAGTTTTCATAGTGGATTTTAATGGCTATAATTAGGTTTTATTATTTTTGATTTTAGAAGAGCCTATAAATAGATGGTTCTTTCTATTGTATTGTTAACAACAAAAAAATATAGTGTCTTATTTTTTAATTGAGAGCGTGTCTTGTCTTCTTCTCTTTTGTCACTTCCCTTGCCAACCCAAAGATGAGATCTAACGGCGTTCGGACATGGAGGGTCCGAAGCCACCTCCCCTATTTTTGCGCAGAAGCTGCTCAAACACGATGAAGATTGGTGGAGTGGTATATGGAATAGCACGCGCCGCCTTTGACCTGAAATTGCGGTTCTTTGTTCTTGCCCTACCTCTACTTTTGGTGAGTTTTTGCTCGTCTGGTGTTTAACTCCACTTATTATTCCAGAAATTAAGGAGTCACTAATGTTTTAGAGCACTTATAGTTCATTGAGGATGTTGCTGCAACTCAGCCTCCTGCACATTGTGTCTCTCCTTTGGAATGAATGTAGTTGTAAGTTGTTTTCAGTGATTTCTTGTTGATAGGCACTGTAAACGCACTTCTACGCTGGCCTACAACTCCACCTAGGTATGAACACTTCTTGAAACACTCTGACATTCTTTCTTTTCAGCTCGTCTTCTTGGTTCTCTCAATCTCCGCAGGATGGAGATGCTGGTAGTGGATGTTAACAAGAACAGCGTGTGGATTCTATCCAAGAGTGTAATTCCAGTTCTTTAAAATAGCAAACATTTTGGGACTCTTTGATCTATCTCGAATGCTGCTCGCAAGTGGACCAATTGATTCATAGATTCCTAGTTGAAGAAGAGCAACAAGCTCTTCCATGCCGAAGCTGGAATGAATTTCTATAAATGGGTGTCAGCTAATGAAACAGTTTTAAGCTACTTTTCTTGCAGTCTCACAAGATAATAGTTATATCGAAAGATATTCGGTCGAAAGCAACAAATCGAGAGTTATGATCAATAACCAGGAGCCTGTGAATCTACTGTGGATAAATAGAGCTACAAGGGTTAGATATGAGGGAATTTTTTCTAATCACTGTGAGTGAGAGCTCCATGTGTACTTGATCTAACACAAGATAAGCGAAAACAGACTTATTTGAAGACTTATCTTAACTAACTTGATCTTATACTTTTTTATTTCATGGGGTCAGCTTTCGGCTTTGGTAACTGGGGAATTTTACAATAAAAAGAAAAACTTCTGAGGCTTTGCGTGACCTTTGGTTTTTAACGCAGAGATTTTACTGAAGTTCCTACAATACTTGATTTGTCCATCTACAACTTAGATTCACCTCTAACGCTTAGCTTTTGAAAGAACTTATTTGTTCACTCTTTCTAGAGTTAGCCGTAAAAGTGAAGCTAAAGATGCTGCGATAGGGGCAGTGAAGTCACTGTGATGGACCCTCAGGTGTAAGAATGTTTTGGAGATTGCCTTCTTTACCTTTCATCGAGTTCAAAGCTTTCTTCTATATCCTCTTCTTTGAGAAAAGGATATTTCAAATGATTCCAATGGTGATGCTACCTTTCATGATCTGGGGTTTCATGATCTTGGGATTATTTGTAAATTGATTCCAATGTTGTATTCCTCATGTAGAATACATATCCTACGGTGCTTTTCTGGTCATCTATATCTCTGCACCAATCATTTTCAGAGTGTCCTATAAGTTTGAATCCATCTGTCTTCAAATAAAGTAGCATGAGTAATTTAGTTCCTCGAATATATCGAACAATTATTTTAATAGCTTTGAAGTACAATTGTGATGAATTCTCCATGTATCAACTCACAATACTAACACTATTGGCGATGTCTGATCTTGTGCATTTGAGATACCATAGACTCCCTAAAAAATTATGGTATTCACATGCATTTACGCAATCTCCTCCTTCAAATTTAGAGAGTTTAGTACCTGACACTATTGGCGTTGCTACCGGCTTGTATTCTTCTATCTTTTTCTTCTTCAAAATGTTCTTTGCATATGCTTCTTGTGACACGAATATTCCAAAATCTCCTTGTATGATCTCGTAAATGTTCTATTGGCATTTACGCAATATTCCATAATCGATTCTTGCATTTTGTCTGTAAAATTTGGCAACTAGGCGCGCCTTGTACCTTTTAATCTCGCCTTTGGCATTTACTTTCTTTTTGTATACCCATTTTACACCTGTGGATTTATGTCGTCTTAACAACTCCCTTAAATCTCATACTTCATTCCTCTCGATTGATTGCATCTTTTCATCGATTGCAGATTTTCACTTCTTTTCTCCTATAACTTCTTCAAAATCAACGTTCTCCAAGTCTACTAATAAACAAACCAAGTGAACTTCATCATTTGATTCATATAGATCTTGTAGGTTCTGCATCCTAGGTTGTCTTGACTCTTCTTCTTTGTCATGTTCTTGAGAAGTTATTTGAGTTATCATTGGTATAACGTTCAATGACTCTACTTGTGTTGGCTCTTTTTTATTTTTCAAATCCCACGTGCTTTCTTTATTCACATATACGTCTCGACTCACAATCACCTTTTTATCAATTGGATTAAACAATTTGAAAGTCTGAGAGGCATAACCAATGAACACATATTTCTTTCTCTTATCATCGAGCTTATTTCACCTTTGGTCTGGTACATGCACGTATGACAAACTACCAAGGACGAACCATATCAAGGATCGTTTGATTTTTTTCTTTCGGCGATGCCATTTTCTTGAGGTGAATACCATGTTCCTCACAATAGTTTGTGAAAGCGATGAACATGTACTCTTCGCCTCTATCTGATTATAAAGCTTTGACGTAAAAATTAATTGTCTTCTCCACCATTGGCTTGAATTTTTTGAACACCTCACCTCAGATTTTTAATTAAAAAAATAAACCCAAGTTTTCTTTGTCTAATAGTCAATGAAAGTAATAAAATATATCTTCTCACTAAATGATTTTAGAGTAAAATAAGCCACATATGTCGTTGTATACCATCTTGCAAGGTCTTCTTGCACGATATTTGGCTTTCTTTTGAAATTGTGTCTTTGCTTGCTTGCTAAGTACAAAACCTTCATAAAACTTCTTAGTAAAATCAATGTGGGATAGCCCAACGACGATTTCTTTTTTTGCTAACTTTTTCATCCCACTGTAATGTAGATCCATACCGTAAATGTCATAAACTTGTTTTATCTTCAATGTTGACTTGCAAAAAAATCTTTTGTATATTCTTAAGTTGAGTTTGAACATCCAATTTTTTGCTATCTCCACATGCGCGAGTCATCGATCATGTTTATCTTTCAAGGTCAACATCTGATTTTTCATGAAAACCAAACAACCTATCTTCAATAATAGCTCCATGCTAAAGATATTACTCTTCAATTCTGATACATAATAGACATCCTCCATAGTACATCATTTTTCATCCTTTTGGAAAAAAAACATATTTTTCTTCGGCCTTTGATTTGGACCTTCGATGCATCTTTGAAAGACACATGTTCTTCTCTTACCTCTTACGTATCAACAAAGAGACGTTTGTGTCTACACATATGATTAGTAGCACCGATGCCGAGGTATCACACCATGTCACTATTTGGAGTGGTGCCTTGATGGGCCATCATGAAAACGTCATTATCTTTATTCTCATTATCTGTGACTAGATTTGCATTTTCTTTCACCTTCTTCTCAGAGTAGGAATCATTTGTGTAGTTATCCACATTTGCCGCAATTGTAACATTCGACATTTGGATGATTTGATCAACCACCTTTTCCATGAGCGCGGCCTCGTCCACGCAAATTTTGTTGGCTCATTTGTCTTCTCTCTTTATTTTTATCTCCACAACCACGACTGTTTCGCGATCAGAATCGTGACCTCCACGACCACGTCCTCTTCCTTGGCTAGGTTGCGCATACAGCTCCTTATCCTTCTTAATGATCATCTTTTTCGTAAGGCCTCCTAGAAGATTTCTCATTTATTTTTCTTCTTTTGTTGATCATGCACTACAAGAGAGTTCACGAGTTCATCGACATACATTTCTTCCAAATTCTTTGAATCTTCGATTGCACATACGACATTGTTAAATTCATTTTTCAATGATCAACAAATTTTCTCCACAACTCTTGCTTCCGTGAGGGTTTCTCCATTTTTTAACTTGATTCGCTATTATTTGCGAATGGCTAACGTAGCTAGATACATCTTTCGGCTCATTCATTTTAATGGACTCCAACTCGCCTAATAGAGTTTAAAGACACACTTGTTTAACTCGATCAGCACCTTTGAACACTTTTTCCAATGTATAGAAAGTCGTTTTATCCTTCATTTGCATTTCTTTTAATGCTTTGTTGTGGATGAACCAACATTTTCTAGCTCATCGTAACCATTTTTACTACTTCTCACGCATCTTATGCACCGATTAAAGTGCACATTTGAATACTTCAATTGTCGTAGTTTGTCTTGGTGAGTCGTGGTAGCTGCATTTGCCTCAAAATTGAGCTCCCATAATTTGACATAGCTTTCATACGAATATGAAAGAAAATAAAATTTGGAAAACCGAGTTTTTAGAGAGGAGAAAGAACAAAATATGAAAGAGAGAATAATTTGTGGACTCTTGAATTCTTTTCATTTCGTTCCGCCACTATATATAAAACAAAGTGACATATATAACATTAAAAACAAAAATAAATCAAATAGTAACTCTTAAACTAGTTATTTCTAAAAACTCTCATAACAATTTTTTGACCTTTCGTTACTAAAACGACCATAAATTTTTGCACAGTGCTCGAAATGACTTGAAACTTAAACCATTTACAACTAGACATCCAGGACATGGAAATTCATATGTGACATGCTATTTTAGTCACTGTTTGACTTTCCAAAAGTCAGTCAAAATTTGCTTTAAAAAATTGACAGGTTTTTATTATCATTTACTTCATTAAGTTTAATGTTCAACATACAGATCCGAGGATGAGTCGGTTGAGCGGATTGGCAGCTACTATGAACAAGAAGGCCTCCACGAGATGGCTAAATTTATACTGTACAGACTAAATGCACAAAGCGGTACATATTTGATCTCATTTACTACCATTTTCTCTCCCTTCAACCAGCTTTGTTGTGCAGTGAGATTAAAGTTTTATGAGTATGTTCTGGTTAGAACTCGTGTCTCCAACAAAGCAAGCTTCCCATGATCTTGGCTTGTCATCTCGTGGCCCAAAGAAGGCTTTATATTTTGGTTTTATCTTAGAACAAAAATTCATTTTCGTTATGATTAACTACTAATAAGATAAATGGGATGAGGGTAAAAGCCAAAAAACAAAATCTTTTGGTTTGGGAAATTTAAAAAGGGGTAATGAGGACTAATGTATTGGAAACTAATGAGATACGAAAAATAGAATTTTCGAATTTGATAAGTATTGCAGCAGGAATGAACAATGAACCTCTGTTGTACAATAATATACACCTAGCACAATCAAGTAATATGTAAGATATTGGTCCCACGTAAAAAATGGAATTTTAACTTCGAAAATAATTGTGAAAACAATGTAAAGATTGAATTTTTGGTTGTGGATATAATGAAATAAATAATAGAAGTAAAATTATAATGAAGTAGTTGTAATTGATAGATAATAAAGCATCAACTAAGTTTCTCTCATCAAATTCATTTTTATATTACTGATGGCACAACTCATGATTCGATTTAAACTCATGATTCGATTTAAAGTTTGATTCATTATAACCACACAACTTAGAATAAGAATTATTATAATATTTCTAGCCTAATTGTGTCCTCAAATTTACGACTTGTGTAATTTAAAGAACATCCTAACAGCTATTTAATGACATCTCAAGTGACGTCCTAGATGAGTTTACGTGACAGATGTGGGATAAATAGATGAAGCTCATTTTTTTTAAAATGAGTTCCTGTTAGTTGTCCATGTATTGCACCCTAGAGTGGATGCATAGCTCAAACACAAGTAAAGGAATTCTGAACGGGCATCCTGTTTGTGGAACCTAGACACGTAGATTCTGATAGATGATCATCTCAATGTTTATTGGGTTGCCCATCAAGATGCAGACAAATAATAGTGCTCGCTCTCTCGAAACATGTTGCTCGTAAGAGAAATGAGATGGACGGGATTTCAGAATTGGCACCATATTTGGCGTTCGGCGTCAAGGTAGCCCACAAAATTGTGTAGGCGCCTGGTTTTGGTGATGTCCTAGGAGGTGGTCAGCGGTGCCTAGAGATCGCATTGAGTGAGCCCGGCATACCACAGCAACCTCCATCCTTTATTCACCAATTTTACATGCTATTTATCAATATATGTAATATTATCTATTAGCTAACATGTTTTAATTTAATGTATTTTGAAAACTAACAATTTTATTTTTTCATGAGACTCATATTAGTGAATTTGAAAAGATTTTAAATTTATTACTCCTTGCAAATCATTGGTAGTTGTATAAAGAATTATATATATTCACATGAGAGATTAAAAAAAAGTAGCACAAAATATGTAACACAAAACAAGTAACTCAATCGACTTTTGATAGCGAGGTACGCAATAAATTTATTCAAGAGTTTATTTGTAACATCCCGTTTTGAAAATCCTTGAAACATTTAGAATTTTTTTTTTATAATTTATTTCTTTTAAGACTCATAACCAATGATAAAATCATTTTCGATTACAGCAGAAGACTGAAATACATGAACTCGTCTTTAATAAAATAACAATATAAAATCAAACATTTTAGAAACACTCATAATTTACATTCAAAAATATGTTTCTTACAACCTATTTTATAAACTATATTATACGTTTAAACTTTAACTTCAAAACACTTATTTACATTAAATGAAAAACTATGTCCACTGGTCATTTTCGCGCTAACAACATAAATGTTCGCCATGGACACCCTTCATCATCATTGATTTTCATTCTGATCATCAAACTCCTCACCTACATTATAAAGTTGTTCTAATGAGCCTAAAGCTCAGTAAGACATGAAAACTATAAAATGTGTAATATGCATGAACTTTTGTAAAACTATGCAGTTTCATTTCAATTTTGACATTCATTCTTTCTTTAGTTACCATAGCTATGAGAATATTGTGAGGCGAACTATGATGGGAAATTGAGAGGTTAACTATGACGTCCACGAAAGACAACCAACTCAAATCTCTCCTCAACGACAAACTGTTACATCAATTCATGAAGCTTCCTTTGTTCTTTCTTTGTATCATGTTCTATAGTCTATGAAAATCATGCATGAGAAATTCATTTTCGTTGTTTTGACTAAAACATGATGCATGATTCATGTACAATGCTTAATAAACAAACCATGCATTTATCATATCATTGAATCTAACAAACAATGTCAATCAAGCACACAATCAACCCTCAAATAAATTGAGGTTGGTGTATTGTGCATTACACCCCAAACAGTCGAATATATAAGCATTAACAAACAATAATCTTAATATTTATAATGTAGTCCCACTTAAGGGCCAATCACATGCATCATAATCTTACCTTAACCGCTTTCTTGAATTAATCCACTTGAGTCTCTTTTAATCCAATTGGTAACCTAAACACGTAGATCATTTAAGGGTAAGAAATCGGGTAACATGACTTGTTTTATGACATAAAGTCACAACTTACTATTTTAACTTTGAACAACTATAACTTCCTCTATATTGATCCATTCGTGATGCTACGCATGTCAATTTATTTCGTAAAGAGTCTACTATAACTTCTTAAAAGACACCAAATTCATAAAACTAACGTAGCATAAAGTGTTGATCAATATTAACATAACAGCGAGCATGCACCCCTGAAAACCATGGATCGGTCGACCCAAACTTGAAGGGGTCGACCCATGCTCTAAAACAGAGAGCATGCGTTTCTAAAATCAGGAATCGGTCGACCCAAACCTATAAGGGGTCGACCCATGTTGACAAAACAGAGAGCCATGCCTTTTTAAATCGAGAATCGGTCGACCCAAACTATAAGGGGTCAACCGCAGCTCTCCTCAGTTTCTGAATGTTGACTTGCGACGTCCATTACTTTGTCTACGTAGCTCTGAATTGAGTGATTGAAAAAACTATAAATCACTCTAAGAGTCTATTTTAACTCTTATGAAAGAAGAAAACTCTAATTCATACTACTTGTCAACATAATTTTCTAAAACTTTAATTTTGTACATAATCGACTTGTTTCACATCTCTTGGCATGAAATCATTCATAAATTCATCAATTCAAGTAATACCATCATTTTATCATTACTGAATCTAAAAACAAAATTCAGAATAGATGAATACCTTGAACTTAAACCTTCACGAAAATTCAGAGAGAATTTAGATAAAATTCGTGTCTGACTGGAAAATGGTAGTCAAATGCCTTTTTATGTCTTTTATTAATCAAAACAATATTTCCTTTGCGTCCATAAATCAGATTCGTCCAAGTTTTGGCTGAACATTCATTTCATTAATCAAAAAAAGTATTTTCTTTACGTCCATGGATTAGATTTTACCAAATTTCGGCTGACCTTTCAACTTCTGTCGGTGAAGGTGTCGACCGCTCGTCTGTTGTGTCGACCCAATTTATTCTCGAGAGTCATTTGTGTCGACCGCTCGGTGCTGGGGTCGACCGAAAGTGTTCCCGAGAGTGACTTGTGTTGACCCCTCCTAAATCCTGGGATTGACCCAAAGGGTTATATTGTGTCGACCCATGTATATAACTTGTGTCGACCCAAAAGACATTGTGTCGACCTAAAATTTTTTTCCAGAGACGGATCATTCAAAGTTATGTCGACCCAACAAAAAGTTGTGTCGACCCCTCACTTTCTAGAACCTATAACTTTCTCTACAAACCTCCAACACTTAACAACTTTTATTCCAACATCCAACTTTGTTTCCAAATCATCTAAATTACTATTTCAAAAGTGTAACACCACCTTAACATCTATTATCCCTTAACACATATTCTAATCTTGTCATAATGTACTATATTCATACACGCTTAGGTTACCCAAAAAAAAAGTGGGGTGTTACATTCCACCCCCCTTAACAAAAATTTTGTCCTCAAAAGTTAGACCTCAAACATCTCTGGATACTTTTCCTTCATTTCTTATTCTCTTTCCCAAGTAGCTTCTTCCATTGTTTGATTTCGCCACAAAGCTTTAACTAACGAAATTTGCTTGTTTCTCAACTCAAGTCAAAGTTGGTTCAAGTTTTATACCTCTTGTTTCAATCACTTGAGAGGAATCTCGATAACACTTTTTTAACATAGAAATGTGAAACACATTATGAATCCCATCCATGGAAGCTGGTAATTGCAAATTGTAAGCTGTTTTTCCTATTTTCTTTTCAACTAGGAAATGTCCAATGAATCTTGGGTTCAACTTTCCTTTCTTTCCAAACCGCATCACTCCCTTAAATGGTGAAATTTTCAAAAAAAAACTTCATCACCCTTTTCAAATTCTAGTTCCCTTCGTCGTTGATCTGCATAGCTTTTCTGTCGACTTTGAGCTGTTTTAACCCGTTTTCTAATAACCTTAACTTGATCAGCGGTCTGTTGTAAAATCTCTGGACCATAAAGCTTTGTTTATCCGACTTCATTCCAATATAATGGAGATCTGCATTTTCGCCCATACAATGCCTCATACGGGGCCATACCAATTGTTGACTGGTAGCTGTTATTATATGCAAACTCCATGGCAATAATTTACTCCAAGTCACTTGAAAGTCCATCACACATGCTCTCAACATGTCTTCCAATATTTGAATAGTTCTTTCAGTTTGACCATCAGTTTGGAGATGAAACACTGTGCTAAATGTCAATGTAGTCCTCATTGCCTTATGTAAACTTTTCCAAAATTTAGAAGTAAACCGTGTATCACGATCTGATACCACAGATATTGGAATTTCGTGCAATCTTACAATTTCTTGAATATACAGTTCTGCATACTTATCCATAGAAAATGTCATCTTTACCGGCAAGAAATGGGCGGACTTTGTTAGTCTATCCACAATTACCCAAATAGCATCATATCCTTTCGTTGTTCTTGGTAATCTTACTACAAAATCCATTGATATATGTTCTCACTTCCATTCTGGAATTGGTAATGATTGAAGCATTCTAGCTGGTCTTTGATGTTCAGCTTTCACCTGTTGGCATGTAACACATAACTCCACATGCTTCGCCACATCTTCTTTCATATTTGGCCACCAGAAATGTTGTTTTAAATCCCGATACATCTTAGTACTTCCAGGATGCACTGAAAATACAGAAGAATGAGCTTCTGTCAATATTTTCTTTCTTAATTCTGGCTTTTTCGGAATATACCACCTATCACAAAATTTTAGAATGCCATCATCCGAGTACTTGAATTCAGAAGAATCTGGTATTTTGTCTAATTGACACTGTTTATATTCAGAATCTTCAATTTGGGCTTCCTTGATTTCCTCCATAAGATTCGGTTTAATGGACAATGTTGCAAGCATAGAACTTAGATCTGAAACTATTTCTATTCCAGATCTCTTAATTTCATATTGCAATGTCTCAGACATTGCCAATTGTACAGACACAGACTTTCTACTCAACGCATCAGCCACCACATTGGCTTTGCCAGGATGATACTTGATTTCAAAATCATAGTCTTTGATGAATTCGAGCCATCGCCGTTGCCTCATGTTTAACTCTTTTTGAGTAAATAAATATTTCAAAATTTTATGGTCTGAAAATATTTCACATTGTTGACCATATAAATAATGCCTCCAAATCTTTAAGGCAAAAACCACAGCACCAAATTCTAGATCGTGTGTAGGATAATTTTGTTCATAATTCTTCAATTGCCTTGAAGCATAGGCATTCCTGCATTAATACGCAATCCAATCCAATCTTTGAAGCATCACAATAAATGCTAAACTTCTTGCCTTAGTTAAGATTGGAGCTAACGTTAACTTCTGCTTTAAATTCTGAAAGCTACCTTCACATTCGTCTGACCACCAAAATTTTATATTTTTCTTTGTTAAGCGAGTCAATGGAATTTCAAATTTTGAAAATCCTTCAATGAATCTACGATAATATCCCGCTAATCCAAGAAAACTACGTACTTCACTAACATTTTTCGGTTGTGGCCAGTCCAAAACAGCTTGTATTTTTTATGGATCAACAGAGATACCATCTTTAGAAATGACATGTCCAAGAAAGTTAACCATGTCTAACCAAAATTTGCACTTTGAAAATTTTGCGTATAACTGATGTTGCTTCAAAACTGTCAATACAACTTTTAAGTGCTCTTTATGCTCTCCTTCGTTCGCGAATATATTAAAATATCATCGATAAACACAATGACAAATTTATCGAGATACTCACTGAATACTTTATTCATCATGTCCATAAAAGCTGCTAGGGCATTGGTTAATCCAAAAGACATCACTAGAAATTCATAATGTCCATATCCAGTTCTGAACGCAGTTTTCAGAACATCTTCTATTTTGACCTTTAGTTGGTAATACCCAGATCTTAAATCAATTTTTGAGAACACACATGCACCTTGAAGTTGGTCGAATAAATCATCAATTCTGGGAAGTGGATACTTATTCTTGATTGTCAATTTATTCAATTCACTGTAGTCAATGCACATTCTTAGTGAACCATCTTTCTTCTTAATGAATAAAACTGGAGCTCCCCATGGTGAGAAACTCAGGCGTATAAAGCCCTTATACACCAATTCTTCTAATTGTGCCTTTAATTCCTTCAATTCTGCTGGTGCCATTCTATAAGGATTTTTCGATACCGGTTCAACCCCTGGATAAACATCAATCACAAACTCAATGTCTCGATCAGGGGGTAATCCAGGTAGATCATCCAGAAATACATCTGAGAAATCCTGCACCACTGGAATATCTTGTAACTTTGTACTGCGTTGAAATTGTACATCTACTACATTTGCCAGAAACCCTTCCTAATCACTTCTTCTTAACAGTTTCTGAGCCATAATTGATGATATAATAGTCACTTTGTTAGTATTCTTCATTGCTTGAAAAGAATACCAATTTGCATTTGGCGGTTGAAAACTAGCTGTTCTAGTTCTACAATTTATAGTTGCAAAACTTTTGAACAACCAGTCCATACCCAAAATTACATCATAACCTCGCATATCCATAACTATAAAATCTGCATATAATTTTCTATCGGCTATAGAAACAATGCAATTCAACAATACGTGATTCAAATGTAACTGCTCACCAGATGGTAACACAACATCATAAATATGCTCAGCTACCATTGATGAACATTCCAATTTAATCATGAATGCAGATGATATGAATGAGTGTGTAGCACCAGAGTCAATCAACGTATAAGCAGGCACATAATTAATTAAAATGGTACCTGACACCACATGAGGTTGCTCTTCACTATCCGATTCGATTAGTGAAAAAACCCTTGGTGCAACTCTAGTCTGATCCTTGTTATGTAATGGACAGTTCATGGCTATGTGACCTTCCTTCTTGCATCTAAAACACTTGTTGGTACCAGCTATACATTCTCCGTAATGAATCTTGTTGCATTTGGGACATTGCACTTTTTGAGAAGAGTCTCGTGGCTTTTTTCTCTTTTCCTTGCTCGGTCTTCCCTTCATTGGGTCTTTTAGTACCCTTTTACTGTTGCCAGCCCTTATTTTGTTGGGGCTGTACTGTTTTGTAAAATCGTTGTTGTGCTTCCTGGTATTTCTGAAATTTAATTTCCACTTCTTCTATTTCAAGGGCCTTAGATATTATCTTGGAATAAGGCAAGTCTTCTATTCCATATATCTTCATTCCTTTATAGATTTCAAATTTGAGACCTTGAACAAATTGATGTACTTTGTTTTCATTATTGGCTACAAGATGTGGAGTAAATCGTGACAATGATTCAAACTTTCGTATATATTCAGCCACTGATTCAATTTGGCGTAGTTGAGTAAACTCTACAATCTTACTAGCTCGAACTACACGACTGAAATATTTGTCATTGAATACAATTTTAAATTGTTCCCATGTCATTTCCCTCACATTGTGGGTGGTCTTAACTGTATCCCACCAAAATCTTGCATTATTTTCTAACATAAATGCAGCACAAGTTACTTTCTCTGTATCTTCGATTTTTGCATACTCGAAGATATCCTCTAACTTTCGAATTCATTCTTCAGCACGAGTTGAATCCGTAGACTGTCCATCAAAACTCGGTGGATGGAGTCGACAAAATCTTTCACAGCTCAATTCCCCTTGATTTGGACGTGAATTTCTTTGTTCTTCTCTTGTCTGATTCTGATCAAACTGACGATTTAATAAATCCACCAACCTTGTCAATGGATCAGTACTACTTTCACCGATGTCACCAACATTTCGATATCCTCTCGGACCTTCATCCATAGGTCTTCGTCCTCTTGACATTTTGTATATTTCCTTAGCAATTCCCTTAATATAAGAAAGGTAATAAATAACTTAAATTCTAACAAAAACAGTTGATGAAGTGTCTCTATGTGAGAATTTGTGTTAGGCAATCTACAGAACCGTTTTTCAAACCCGGTGTGCTCTGATACCATAATTGTAACATCCCGGTTTGAAAATCCTTGAAACATTTAGAATTTTTTTTTTATACCTTATTTCTTTTAAGACTCATAATCAATGATAAAATCATTTTCGATTACAGCGGAAGACTGAAATATATGAACTCGTCTTTAATAAAATAACAATATAAAATCAAACATTTTAGAAACACTCATAATTTACATTCAAAAACATGTTTCTTACAACCTATTTTATAAACTATACTATACGTTTAAACTTTAACTTCAAAACACTTATTTACATTACATGAAAAACTATGCTCACTAGTCATTTTCGCGCTAACAACCCAAATGTTCGCCATGGACACCCTTCATCATCATTGATTTTCATTCTGATCATCAAACTCTTCACCTATATTATAAAGTCATTCTAATGAGCCTAAAGCTCAGTAAGACATGAAAACTATAAAATATGTAACATGCATGAACTTTTGTAAAACTATGCAGTTTCATTTCAATTTTGACATTCATTCTTTCTTTAGTTACCGTAGCTATGAGAATATTGTGACGCGAACTATGATGGGAAATTGAGAGGTTAACTATGATGTCCACGAAAGACAACCAACTCAAATCTCTCCTCAACGACAAACTGTTACATGAATTCACGAAGCTTCCTTTGTTCTTTCTTCGTATCATGTTCTGTAGTCTATGAAAATCATGCATGAGAAATTCATTTTCGTTGTTTTGACTAAAACATGATGCATGATTCATGTACAATGCTTAATAAACAAACCATGCATTTATCATATCATTGAATCTAACAAACAATGTCAATCAAGCACACAATCAACCCTCAAATAAATTGAGGTTGGTGTATTGTGCATTACACCCCAAACAGTCGAATATATCAAAGCATTAACAAACAATAATCTTAATATTTATAATGTAGTCCCACTTAAGGGCCAATCACATGCATCATAATCTTACCTTAACCGCTTTCTTGAATTAATCCACTTGAGTCTCTTTTAATCAATCGGTAACCTAAACATGTAGATCATTTAAGGGTAAGAAATCGGGTAACATGACTTGTTTTATGACATAAAGTCACAACTTACTATTCCAACTTTGAACAACTATAACTTCCTCTATATTGATCCATTCGTGATGCTACGCATGTCAAATTATTCCTAGAGTCTACCATAACTTCTTAGAAGACATCAAATTCATAAAACTAACGTAACATAAAGTGTTGATCAATATTAACATAACAGCGAGCATGCACCCCTGAAAACCATGGATCGGTCTACCCAAACTTGGAGGGGTCGACCCATGCTAAAAAACAGAGAGCATGCGTTTCTAAAATTGGGAATCGGTCGACCCAAACCTATAAGGGGTCGACCCATGTTGACTTGCGACGTCCATAACTTTGTCTACATAGCTGTGAATTAAGTGATTCAAAAGACTATATAGATCACTCTATTAGTCTACTTTAACTCTTATGAAGGAAGAAAACTCTAATTCATACTACTTATCAACAGAATTTTCTAAAACTTTAATTTTGTACATAATCGACTTGTTTCACATCTCTTGGCATGAAATCATTCGTTTTTATTCATCAATTCAAGTAATACCATCATTTTATCATTACTGAACCTAAAAAAAAAATTCATAATAGATGAATACCTTGAACTTAAACCTTCACGAAAATTCAGAGAGAATTTAGATAAAATTCGTGTCTGGCTGGAAAATGGTAGTCAAATGTCTTTTTATGTCTTTTATTAATCAAAACAATATTTCATTCACGTCCATAAATCAGATTCGTCCAAGTTTTGGCTGAACATTCATTTCATTAATAAAAAAAAGTATTTTCTTTAGGTCCATGGATTAGATTTTACCAAATTCCGGCTGACCTTTCGACTTCTGTCGGTGAAGGTGTCGACCGCTCGTCCATTGTGTTGACCCAATCTATTCCCGAGAGTCATTTGTGTCGACCGCTCGGTGCTGGGGTCGACCGAAAGTGTTCCCGAGAGTGACTTGTGTCGACCCAAAGGGTTATATTGTGTCGACCCAAGTATATAACTTGTGTCGACCCAAAAGACATTGTGTCGACCTAAAATTTTTTTCCAGAGACGGATCCTTCAAAGTTATGTCGACCCAACACAAAGTTGTGTCGACCCCTCATTTTCCAGAACCTATAACTTTCTCTACAAACCTCCAACGGTTAACAACTTTTATTCCAACATCCAACTTTATTTCCAAATCATCTAAATTACTATTTCAAAAGTGTAACACCACCTCAACATCTAATATCTCTTAACACATATTCTATTTTGCCATAATGTACTATATTCATACAGGCTTAGGTTACCCAAAAAAAAAGTGGAGTGTTACATTATTAATCCTAGTTATAAACAAATTCTTCATAATGCACTATGAGCTTACATTATTAAAAGTTTACTAATATAAAAAATAAAATAATTATTTTATTTGCCAATTCTCTTTCTATGCTCTTTCTATGCTCTTTCTACGTACTTGATATACGTGTGTATAATTATCGACAAGAAACTCTTGTACCATATATCATGATGCACTCATTGGAACAATGTTGTGGCTAGAGATTAATAACTCTAGGATGTCTAGCTCATTATTGAAATCAATTCTAATATATTTTATAAATAATGTAGTTATGTGTATTTTGCTTGTTAGGCTTGGCTTGGCTAGCTTGGTTTAGCTTGGCAAGCTCGACGTGCTCAATTTTGCTAGAGGTTCGAGCCAATTTGTTTTTTGAAAAACTCCACTCGACAAGTTCTATAAGCTAGATCTAACTAGCTCATTGGACATTTATAGTTAACATATGCTCACAAAGCCAAATTCGCAACGCCAACTTAGTCTGCCTAATTACCGGAGTAAACAGGCCTAGTTCGCATTACAAGCCCAAAAACTGGGCTTCTCAGGCTTAATGATGTAATAAATTGTTTTTTATAATCTGTCATACTAAATAAAGAATCTTCAAATATTAATTCTCTTAATTTTATTCATCAATAAAAGTTTGGTTTAACTATTATTTTATGAAGTATTTAGAAAAGTTGAACATAGAAAAGTAGTAGAAATAGGGTTCATCGCTGTCTACTTCTGATATCTACATCATCTCCATCAAGTCTCACATGCAAGGAAGGGAGTCCAAGAGAAATAGGCAAAAATGGGTGTAAATTCGGTGGACAAGACGGACAAACGGGAGAATACCTTATAAAGGAAAGCAAAGTGAGGGTGAGAGCAAAACAAGGCCAACCAAGCATTATCACTTATAAACCTCCACCCGCTCAAAAAGCTTTGCGGCCACAAAACTTGAAAGCCATCTATCAGAAGCCATTCGGTGAAAACACAACCTGAACTTTTGATAGGGAATCACACCCTCTCTCCAAATTTCCATCTTTTGTTCTCTCTTTGCGTTTCCCTCTTACTACTTCAAAATCTTGATCGAAAACGACATAGATTGGATTAAATAGTAAGCTTGATGACCCTGTCTGTCTCTGTGAATTTTTCAGTATCTTTGTTCGTAAGTCTGCTGTAAAACTGAAAGGTTCTAGAGCGAGGTAGATTATACCTATATTTGGCTGGTTTTGGATTTGAAATTTCAGGCCAGTAAAGAACGAACAGAAAGGCCAAAATGAACTAGTAAATGGGTATGATATACCTTCTTTAAAAACCATGAAAGTTCAGGCTAAAACTTGTCCATTTCAACACAAAATAACAAAGGCACAAAAACAACTGTAAAAACTTGTAAACCATAGGCTTGGGCATGTTCAAATTATTCCTTCATAATAATAAAATAAAACCATAGGACTAAACGTACAAATCAACTCCTCCTCTTGCGCCTGTATAATATTAAACATTAAAATTCTTTTTTTAATCAGCACGCCATCTTCGTTGTTAAAGTTACAAAAGCTGATGGTTTTTTCTAGGTATATATTATAAATTATAGCTTATGTCAGTGAGAATCTCATAATACAATGTATTATATTGCATATAATAAGCAGGAAAAGATCTGCGATGACGCTGCGAGTGACGAATTACATCTACTATTATATAATACATATATATATATATATATCTAATAAATTATATTTACAGTTGACATACCAAATGGTTTTCCTTTTTCAAGGTAGTGCTAAGAGAACGATTAATTTTGGTCAACTGGGCTGAATATCAACCTTTCGTCGACTGTCTTGGTTAGTGTAAAATAAAGAATTTTAGGTCATCTTTAAAAACCACACTAGTTAGAGCATGACTAGGCCATGAACTTTTACTCTTAAGACACTGTATTGACTATATCAACAAAATACATCATATTAAATTCTGTTAGTTACGATTACATTAATATTTAAATGTAGAAGTAGAATTTTAGCCACTTTAGGAAATTAGTATCCTGTAATTGAAACAATAAATTTTTTACATTTTGCAATATTTCCTGCATAGATGATACGTCTTTCTCGTAATAATGCCGCCTCTGACGGCTTTAAGATGAAAGGGCTGATTCTAAGGACACCGTGAGAGTGACTATTGATCACAATCTGGTGTGATTTCCAATGCACCACGAATGACGCAATTACGTATAAACCTGAATATTTTGATATTTTCTGCGTCAATGACTCCATTAATGGAAATCTAAGCTTCATTTTTTGTTGCAGAAACATTTCACCTCAACCATCTTCTTCGTTCAGCAAATTAGGGTTGCACAAATTATACGAGTTTCCAAAAGGTGTTCTTCCACATGGAGAGATGGTTGAAAACAGAAAAAAAAAAAAGAGATAATCTTTGGGAACCGATCATTCAATTTGATGTGAATCAATTTACCCAATTTGAGTTCAGCAAATGAATCTAACAGCTTGCACCGATATTTAATGCAACCCCAAATGGTAGTTCTTCGTCTTACTGGCTCTTTAATAAAGTTAATCTTTAAAAACTTACTTATAAAGGAAAGGCATGATTATTTAAGGGTTAAGAGGGTCTCAGAGGAGAGTTAAATCCATTGTTATACAGAAAATTATTATGGAAAGTCGAACTTATTTGGGGAGGGAATCCTGATGATGCTGCAGCAACTGCAAGCTGTCGGGAAGAACTGGATCGCCATTGCTGATCGTTCATTGACAGTGAAAGCTCGCTTCCAACTCGACCTCTATTGCTGCTGCTGCTCAATATCTGCGGAATTCAACAAAATATTAGCCAAATTTCAAGACTTTCTAGCTCTCCAGTTCAAAAACTTCTATTATCCAGCATACCCACTTTATTATCTTGTGGTCTTATCTCTGAATTAATGTGAGGTTGAAGATGGGTTTGGCTGAGAAGCTGCATGGTTTGAGTCTCCAGGCTTCTCTCTCCTCCATGAAAATACCCATTTCCATTCCCACTCAGCTGTTCCTGAATATATTTTATGCCAACACATTTAGATGCAAGTAGAAGTCAAACCAAACGAAGTTGAAAGCTCGAAGTATAAACCTGCGGTCTAAATCCTTGTTTTTGCCAATCCGATTTAAATGGCAAGGTTGGAGATAAACTGCTTTGATTCGAGCTTGAGTTTCCCAAACTCAGATCCAGATTATGTTCCGTCGCCTTGTTCGATAATTCTACAAAATAAACGCATGATAAAAACAAATAGAGCAAGAAAGAAAACAGCTGAATAAAATAAGCTGACCAAGATTAGGATTTCAGTACCAGTTCCATTGAGCTCATTCTCGTATATGCTTGGATCAAAATTGGTGACGGCGTCTTTACCATTAGACTTGATGGCTG
Organism: Begonia fuchsioides; assembly: GCA_003255005.1. Classification (NCBI taxonomy): domain Eukaryota; kingdom Viridiplantae; phylum Streptophyta; class Magnoliopsida; order Cucurbitales; family Begoniaceae; genus Begonia; species Begonia fuchsioides. The sequence continues at coordinate 44,062 of QAOC01023762.1, forward strand.
CTTTATCATAAGCCCTAAAAAATAAACAAATCCTACCCTCTAAACTTCAGAAGAAATAGAATAGAACACAGCACTGTTAAAACGTACTTTGCAGCTTCAATCTCTGTATCAAACAAACCCAAATAAACATACCTGTTAAAAGAGAGAGAAGAAAGGGTATTATTGCAAGGCATTGCGAGGAAAAGGGTAGTAAAACAAGAGAGAGAAAGTGCACGAAAAAAGGTTATTACTTTTTGCCAAGAAACTGGCCCATTCGAGCTTCCCATCTTCCACACTTGTGCAGGGTTACACCTCTATATTTGGAGCTTCCTCGCGGAAACCCAGTACTTTGTCGGCGAAGAACATGAACAAACTCTTCCTTTGTCAAGTTGCTCATCTATTTCACACGCACAACAGACTTTCAAGAATGATTAAATATTTACATCTGTTTAAGATGATCTAAGGCAATGTTCAAGATAAGATCCGCTCTCTTTCTCCCCCTCTCTACAGTCTATGTCGTCAATAGTAAAAATAACATAAACAATGTTTACTAGGCTAACTTACTCTAGGCTAGTTTGACTTGTGCAAATAGGAGGACTAATTTTGACTAAGTTGCCTAGTGAACATTGGAAATCTTATTTTGAATTAGGAGATAGGATTCAGTTTGATCGATGTTATAACAATACTAAAGCAATGTATCATTCTAGATCAGAGCTTCTTGATGAGAGATATGATTTCTCTCTCGTGGGTTTCAAGAATTAAACCTGTTTTAGATCGTCTTCATAGTCAGAGATGCTGAAATTTATATCAGCTTCTGTTCCTCGGAATTTAATGGCTGCCCTATCGTAAGCTCTGCTAGAAATTCGGAGATGAGTTCGCAGAAAAAGGAAAGATTAAGAAAAAGGAAGGAGGTGATTTCTCACAGAGCAGCTGCATGTGCCGTGTCAAATCCACCTGAATTCAATGTTCCAAACAAAACTCAAATCAAGCGTGGAAGAAGAATTACGAACAGACTTATTGGTCCAAACAAAAACTAGAAAATGGAAGATCATGTTTTTCGATTAAATGTAAAATATACCTAGATAAACTTGTTTCCCACAATCCCTGCATCAAACAAAGGCCAAATTGAAAATCAAGAACTCACTTTGATTGTTTACGTGATTAATCTCGAACCCAAACAGGAAAAAAAGTAAAATGGTTGAAGAAAGTGATTTGTGAGAAGAACAAACCAAATATGGGATTCCCACCGGCCGGTTCTCCGGTAGAACGTGACGCCACGATACTTAGAACTACGAGACCTTGGCCCTCGCCGACTTTTTTTCATCGGCTGTGAAGTCTCCGCCTCCGCCGACGACCTGGTGGCAGCGAGAGGCTCCGTTTGACAGAATTTTACCCCAACCCAGCGAGCAGGAGGGAACGAAAAGTCACTATTGCCATCTCCCATGGCAGACGCTCCCACTTCGGACTCTTCCACCGGAAAAAATTGGCGGGTCACCGGATGGCCCGTGTCCATGTAGTCCTGAGCCGTTGAAAGACCAGATAAGTTGCATGTCCGGCCACCTTCCTCGGCTTCTTTATCGCCGCCCTCATCGTCCGATCCGTCCTCTATTAGGACGGCTGAAGAACTGGAATTAGAAAAGGATCCCACCCGTTTCCCCTTGTCATCGTCGCCGTCGATCGAAGTTTTAGGGGAAGAACAGCCATCGGATTCGCTATCTCTTTTCTGATCAGGAGAGTCATTCAGATCCCACATGATTCGTAATCAAAACCAGAATTCAGAGCAAGGGTTCTTTCCCGTCTCAATCTTCTTCACTCTTTCTTACCCTTTTTGTGTAAAGTTCTAAGGAGCATGAAAAAAGAGTAAGGAGAGAAAACCTACGACCACTAAATAGAGAGGAGAAGAGGCAGTGAAAATGGCGATGAAGGTCGCTAGAAAGAGATGACTGTGTTTGAGATCTTTGCACACCCAACTCGCCAATACGGCATAGACTAATCTAGTTTAAGCAATCTTTGCCCAAACCATTCCCTTCCACTCCACCCGTATTTCTCATTCTCTCTCCTCTCTCTCTCTCTCTAAACTTTTTTACTTCTCGTCATTCGGAGGATGTCCACATAGTTTTTACCTCAACTCTCTGTACTTCTCTTTACTCTTTACTCTTTACCTCCACCCAGTCTTTTAGGTTATAATACACTTCGTTTCTCAGAGCATCTTCATATTATATTTCAAAACTTAAATGAGCTACGCTTAATTTTAATCACAATCTTGCTGTTTTACAGCACGACAATTCATCTAACATTACTAATGCTGAAGTTCATATGTCAACATAAATAACCGTACGAATCAAGCTTTTTTTCTTTTGGGTGAAACATGGTTACTAAGGAAACATTATATGAGTTCGTGAAGAAACAGCATCGCAGAAGCAAATATTTAAGAGGAGAAACTAACCACGAGACATTGAAAGCATAAGTAAAAACACAAAAAAAAACAAGTAGTAGATGCATGTATGCTTCATTTCCCCTTCTTTCTCTTTTCTTTTTCTTTATTGGTGGGTTCTGAGGACAGCATTAGAAGGTGAACATTGGAAAAGATTGAACCATCTCTTTTTCACACTGCTTTCTTACGTTAGCCAAATCCAAAGCCATCCTCTCTCTCTCTCTCTCTCTCTCCTCTATCCCTCGCCTCTGTCACGAGCGAGGGAGCCAGAAATGGAAATAGACAGCAAAAAGAACCAAAAGGCAGGGCTAATTAGCCAACTGCTATGAATGGGAAAGCTTAGTTATTGATGATTTCACGTCACAAGTCACTTCCAAGCGGCATCTGCGTTTCCCATGGTTTTTACTATAACCATGGCAGCGGGGAGGGGACGACGGAGGGGGTATTTCGGGAAGCCATGGGTGAAAAGTTGAAATACAGACCTAAGAATTTAGAGAGAGATAGAGAGAGAGTGAGGAGGAATGAGAGAGAAAGGTTAGGGGGGGTTCCATAAATGTCGAATCGAGAGGTACGGAAACTTGGCCATGTTCCCTGTCTTTTTGTTCTCTTCTACCTCGTATTTATATCACCCCTTCCACTTTTCTCTGCTTTCCTCCGCGCGTTTCCTTCACTCTCCTGTCTTCTCTGATCATTAAATATAAGTTCAATAAATATCTAATTTTAAATGTTTATTTAACTTAAATCACGTACTGTTGGTGCCAAATAATTTTGAAATTCCGACGCGAACAAATTTGATCACTGTCTCGTTTACTAGATTAGAATCCACTCGAAGTGATCTTATAATATTTTTACTTTTTATTTTTTAATTTCAAAAAGTAAATAAAAGTTGTCATTCAAACTAAAATTGAGTGAAACTAAGTCTCGACCAATTGACTTCAAATCAATTAAAACCAACTTCGAATATACAAGTCAAGGCCAAACCCAATAAAAAATAAAATTCATTGAGAATTTCATTATTGTTAAATCTTTTTATGTACATCAATATAAATGATAGACGACAAATCATTATTAAACTCTCCCAGAAGACAACTATAATAACATAGAATCATATAAAGGGTTACTGCTAAGAAAAGTCTATAAACCATGAATTTAAAAAAAAAAAACTGATTTGAATAGTGTCAGACATCCAAGAATTCGAAAAAAGTTTATAAATATGGTCATTTTTCTCCTATTTTCAAAGAGCCCAGAAGTGAAATTCTGCAAAAAATTGAAATTTGTCCAAAAATTCTATTAGTCGTGCAAGCGTATTAGGCATGCCCGACAACATCAAGATGATAGTGAGACTTCTTGAGTTGAACAATTTGCTAGTTAGGTTGTCATACCGCCTAAGCGAGTTGCATTTACATCATTTGAGAGTTTAGAGATTAAGCATGTGGTGAAGGATATTAGATTGCTCGCTTTTGTGAGTTGCAAGGACCATGTATTGAGTAGTTAGTGCATTTTTCTTATGCTAATCTCACCATAGATTGTCAGAGTGACAATGAGAGGATGTTTCTTTTTGGTCGTGATGTTACGATTACATCAGAGCATATCAAATGCTTGATTAGATTTGCAGGTGACGATGACGATGACAAGAGAGAGATGTACTACTATCCTAGTTAACTCCCAACTTTTATTAAGAATTGAGGCAGACTTACTTTTATGAGGTTGATTCGAGAGAATCCCGCTGTTGAGTCATTTGTAAAGCTGAAACCAAATGAGCTCAATGTAATTTCGCACGTCACACATAATATGATTGGTCATACAATTTTTTTCTCGTGACAGTCATCTTAAACTAGTAACTCATATGTATTTATGTATTATGTATATAATTCACATCAAAACTCAATTTAATCTAGCTTATTTAGTCACATGGGTGAGATTCAAAAGAGAGTTACGAAAAACTTTACATATGGAGTTTTGATAACCAAGCTCATCGAAAATTTATTTGGAGACATTTCTTATTATGAGGCAACCAAAGCAAGTAGACTCCTTAGATGTGCTTTAGTTGAAGATGATGGAGTTAGTAGAGTTAGGTGGCACGTGGGTAGATGAGCCACGCATACCCCATAGAGGAGCCCCCTTCCCCCAGACTTTAATGGTGTCGTTGATTTGCCACGTGTGGATGAGCATCTGAATTTTAGTCAAATGATAAATCCTTCATGCAATCAGATGTCGAGCCCTTCATATAGTCAGATGTTAGGGTCTTCCCTATGTCTACACAACTCATCCAAGATCCATGATTGACAACCATGATAGAGTATCATACTCAACACATGCAGAATATTGATAACTACCATATTGTGAGCATATAGATTATAGACACCTTTCAGACTTAGAGCATAGAGAAGATGGATTGTTATAATACTCTACATATGCTGATGATAGATGACTTTGATTGCACAATGCTTAAGATACATCGAACGATGGATACATCTCGACTATTTTGGGTTTCACCTTATGATTAGAGGCCTCCACTGCCTCTACCTGACTACGTCTTTGGAGACTAGTTATATTTTTTACCGTATCAGACGACTTGACCCTCGGACGTTCGACATGGTGCATAAAGTAATTTTTAAAACTCGGAGTTTTTTTTTCACATATTTAGGTTAAACTCGGGTTTTTCCTCAACATTAATCCTAATATAAATGATTCATAGTTGTGGTAGGAGTACTTCAAATAAATAAAAATATAAAATAGCAAACAAACACTAGAGAAAGCCATAGCAATTAAAGCACCCATGATTAAGTAATTAAATAAACACTGTGGCCATGTGATGCCATCAAAACATATAACTTCTTCCTAGCTTTAAATTTGAGTCCAACAATCAACCTAGATTTACGCTAGGATTCGAAATAAATTTCAAGAATTTCTAATTTGAACTGACAATACCATCCCAATTAATGATCTCCAATGATGGTAAATTATGTTATTATTGACACCCTATTCTATTTATTATCTGGCCAAAGTGTTTTAGCAATAAAAATAATTATTGCTTTATAAATGAATATTTAAAATAAAAAAAACATCTAAGAATGTGTTCGGATAGCTTGCAAATACGATCAAATATCTTAATTGTGTTTTTTGTAGTTAAAATTATTTAATGTAATTGTGGAGTATTTGTTGATCTGGTTTCTGTTTTTATAACATACAAAATAATAAATACAAACCCTTATTTCTTAAGAAAAAAGGTAGAAACTTCAAAACTTAATTACACAAATAAGAATTTACACCTGCTTCTACTTAAAAGGCAACATCTACTCGTGAAAAATCAATTTGGTGTTTGTTCTATCAACAAACACTTTAACTCGTTTCTGAAGCCAAGGAATTTGAATTTAGGTTATCTTAAGTTGGCTTGATTAACTCTTTCTCTCTCTCTCTAGAAGATAGAGACGAAGCTTCCATCAATGGAAGTGGGACGAGGCCTAAGTTGAGTAGACAGCAATCCAAAACGGGAAACTAAAGTACACTAGGTGGGACTTCCTCTTTCTCTTATGCATCATGTGATACCAAGGCCCACTTCTTTCTTTTTCTTCTTGACTCTGCTTTCGAACCTAACTCTTACTTTACCTCTACTTACCTCATATGATCTTCCCCCATTTTTTTATTTTCCATTAAATTATTTAATATTTTTCCATAAAAATTCAATAATTTGTATGGAAACTATCCAATAATACATTGATTTCTCTACATTATTTGAGGGTTGTTCCTGTTTTCAAATTCTACGAGTAATAAGAAACTTTCTTAAAGAATTGATAGACTGATTTGGATAAATGCGACAACTTGTCTTGTGAAGCTAACTATGATACAATATTATGATGATCGTTAATGTTCAGGCAACACTAGTTGAAGTTTCAAATCTCAAATTGATTGATATAGTAGAAATTGAATGATTTATAAATACATTTGTTCTCCTTGTACAAATTTTTATGACAAATATGTGCATACTACCACCCAAGAAAATATTGTCCATAAAGTATTAGAGAGTCTCAATAAATGTATACCCATTTTTAATTAGGTTTTTATAAAATATGTTTAGGCATATAATTTGCTTCGATGAGAAACTAAAACAAGTTTATAAAACTAAAGTTTGTATTGGAAATATTACATTATGTGAAAGTATTTACTATTCAAACGGAAAACGCTGCACAAAAAAGAACTTTTATATCCTTGAATGCATTATTTAAACAAGTGAAAATGGTAATAATTAAAAATGTTAAAAAATAATTAAAAATGAAAGTGAGAATGACTAAAAATGGAGGAGCAAGAAACTTGTACATTTTATGGCCAAAAGGAAAAACAAAGAAACGCCAACTACTTTATTTAAATCTTTATGCCAAATTAGGGTTTCATAGAGTCTTACTTCTGCCAGCAACAACTCATTCAACTTGGAAATTTGTTCATGTAATTGGTAATTCAATTGAAGAAGCTCACGTAACACCCTAATAATGTTGGTGTACAACCATGGGATAGTTCAATGTCACAAAAACTAAACAATTGGTTTAATTAAATAACAAGAGATCTACACCAAATAAATGAGGGATACTAATCCATACAACAAAGTGTGAACATAGAGTATTATCTTATACAAATTTTAAATTTTCCATCCCCCCAAAAAAATATCTTGCAATAAAATATTCTCCATATTGGTATTAAATGGATTTATAATATTTTATAGAAATTATGTTCATCTCTTACTCTACCGTATGAAAATACATGTTGACGTGTCAAAAAATATTGTCACGATAAACGTAATTGATAGTTATTTATAATTTATTTTCTTAACAACACTTTAATCGAGACTAATTATTTCTTAAACGTAAGCATGTAAGTTATACTAAGAGAATATGCATGATTAGTTCAATTTAAAGCACATGATTGGTTTCCTTTGTTGAAATACAACTAGATACTGATAATGTTGAATTTATTACAGCTATGAAATGTGTGCACTTTTTTAGGGGGTGCATTATTTTAATAATGGATGTAGTAGAGCGTGGAGCAACCGAAAAAGAATGAAAATATGGATAGCTAGACCTATGCCTTGGAAAATCAAGGGACCACGATTTTTCAATCAAACTTTGTGACAACAAAGGATAAAGTGGGCAAAAAAATGATGAATGCAACTTAGGTCCATAGTACCTTTGACAACAACTGCCCTTTTTTATCTTGGACCACTTTTTCGTTTATAAATTTTATCAAAGATAAATGCATTTTGTAAATTTAAATTCATCTTCTTCCTATCGGGAGAGAACACGTGTCGAGTTTTGAAATCACTTGTGTTATGCCTTTGTTGAATAGGTCTAATTTTCCAAATCAAAATTTAAAAAAATGAAAATAAAAAACTTAGAATCTTCCTCTGATGCCTCGCGATTCAAGGCCAAGAGCTCCAACTCATTAGAAGCCGGTGGACGATCCATGGAAATGCTTTTAGTAATTTATTATTATTTTATTTTAGTTTAATTTCTTTTTCTAAAATTGTGAGGTTTCTCTTTCTCAAATTTGTAAATGTTTCTTAATTATTATTTGTTTCCTAATTAGTGATTTTGTTTTAGGATATTTTGTTGCTTATTTAAAACCATCAAACCTATTAACATTAAATTGAATAATGATGAATTAGATGCGAAGAATTAATCAACGCAAAGCTTAATAGATGGAGTTAATAACTTTGGTTCTTATTAACAAATTTAGTCTGGTTCTCATTAACAGATTTAATCTCTAAGTAAAGCTCTGAAATCCATAGGTATATCGATAAAATTTTAATTACATGATTAGTAGGTTTTCTCAAGTTCCTAACAGTTGAAAGACAACTTGAACTTTGTGGAAATAAAAATCTATTTTTAATCATTTTATTATTTAGTACTATAGCGTTTATGATCCAAACCACTAAGGTTTTATAGATTCGTGCTCCCAAGTCACATGTATGCATCGGGTTTTCAAGGCAAATGGGTCACCAATAAAAATACATTTTATGTGGTGCCCATGACTTTTCGGCAAGACGACTCCATCGGCCCCATCTAGTTACATTCACTAAGTTTAGACATAGTCCAAACTTAGTTGTATCGAGTATCTTAGTTAGCATATTTGCTGAATTTTCCTATGTTTGAGTTTTGCTGTAGAAGTATCTCCTTGTGCTATGATATCTCATATAAAATGATACCTCACATTGATGTGTTTTGTCCGGGCATGAAGACTGAATTTTTCATCAAGTGAATTGCGCTTTGGCTATCACAGTAGACTGTGATGGTCTTGCTGTTCACTTGTAGGTCTGTAGCTAATCCCTTGAGCCAAATCAATTCTTTAAATCCTTCGCAAGCTGAAATGTACTCAACTTTAGTGGTTGATAGGGCTGCTGTCTTTTGTAGATTAGCTTTCCAACACACTGGTCCTCCATATGCTGTAAATTGGCAACCTAATAATCGTCTGATACATCCGTTTGGATCACTCATTTGCCTTTTAATTCCTTGATCTTCAAAGAATCTATGGAATTTCTCCTTTTCGTTCTCAACTTGATTTTTCCATGTTTTGAAAGTGTTGAACACTTGATCCTGGGATGGATAGATAGAAAACCCATGGGATGCAACCTTCTCGGGTCTCCACAAATCAAAGTGCATGTAATCAAGTACTCCCTTTGTAGTATGGATAGACTTTCCAAACTTTACTCGAGCACCTTTTCCTGGAGCACAATTTTCGAAAATTTTAAGTTTAGAAATTCACATCCCTTTCAGGTAGTCTTGTTTTTGAAGTTCCAGCAGCCCCCTTTCACTAATATGACCGAGTCTTTTATGTCGAAGCTCGGTTTCCATTTCATGATTTTCTATCACAGTTGAACTTTCCCCAGGTGGTTGTTCTTCCTGGTTATACATATGAGCCATTCTGAAGGTGTCCTTTTATTTCGATAAGAACACCTATAGATACCTTCATAGATGCATTGTCAACTTTGATCGAACAACCGGATTCAACGAGCATCCCTATTGATATTAAGTTTCGTTTTCATCCCATGAATGTGAATGTCCTCTAACGGTCAAATCACCTCCATTTGAGTTTTCAGAACCCCTATAGCCTTGTTGCAGCCACTTAGAACTCAGAACTATTAGACGTGTTGGCCAACACGTATAACTTATTGTGGGTCTGTATATTTGTGTTAATTAATCACGAGGCTAATTTATTATTATGGGCTTTAAAGTAATCTATTTTATTAAAGCCTAAGACCTTTATAATTGTATGAGCTCAATAGATAGATACTCATACTAGGCCTTTTAGGGTTTTAATGGGAACCCTAATAGACTAGTATATAAAGGACATTAGCGGTTATGGTCCCCAAGACATCAAATTGAAGAGGCACCGTATTCTCCTTAATCCCATCATTGAGAGAGAACTCATTGAGTGCGTACGGTAGTTTGGTTGAGGAAGATCAAGAAACTCGACGTATTCTCTACCGATCTACGTTCTCATCACAATGAATTCTGGTACGTGATTACAAAGTTTACCGTGACAATTCTAGCATGATTAGATCTTGGATGTTTTAGATTAAAACAAATAAAGTATTGCTTTCAAGTGGTATCAGAGCAATAATCGTGTTAGGTTGTTCGATTTGATTCATAAAGTTTGTATTTTTCATCTATTTAAAATTTAGATGTTGAATTTGAGATTATTTTATATAAATCTTTTGATTCGTTGTGGAATTATTTTGAATACTTGTGTTCCATACGGATAAGTGATTTATTATTCACTGATAAAGAACAATTTATTCAATTCTAGTGGTGCACATGTTTGATTAAAAGATTAATTAATTAATATTTTTATAAATATTCGTGTCTTTTATTTTAAATTAGATTAATTGAAGTAATAAGTTGCCAAAGTAACCTCTGTTATGAAGATTAATTTATTTTAATTTATAAAGATGTGTATGTTTGTTGTTTAAACATTTAATAATCGGCCCAAAGGAAGGTTATTATTTGGCCAAATAACAAATATAATTGGGATAATAAGTATGTGACAATTGTGAAGAATAACTCATGTGAATGATAGTCTGCCCAAAGGAAGACTATTATTTGACAGAGTTTGTTGTCAATACTTAATTATTTCATTGAAAGTACCACTTGCAATTGGTATCTTTCATCCAAAGATGAAATATCAATGTTGTTTTAGGTATTTCATTTTTATTTTTATATGGGCCCACTATTTGTGAAATAATACTTGGTTGATTTTAATTATGATCTGAGTATTGATTTGAGTATATATTTATATTTTGTTCTCTGTAAAAATATCAGTTTCTGCTTCTCATCAAGTATCTGCCAATTTGAACTCGATTCCAATGCTTACTGGATCGAACTTCAAGGCTTCAAAAGAGACGGTTGAAATTATTCTTGGATGCATGGATCTTGACCTTGCATTAAGGACCGAAAAAATCACTGCTACTCTGGAAGACCCTAACACGGTCAATATAGAAAAGTGGGAACGGTCAAACCGCATGTGTCTTATGATCATAAGGCGCTCCATTCTAGAATCTTTTCAGGGTTCTATGACTGAGGATAAAGATGTTAAGAAATTTCTCGCTCAAATTGACACTTACTTTGCCAAAAATGAAAAGGCAGAAGCAAGTAGTTTTTAACTGCTTTGATTTCTATGACGTATAAAGACAAAGAGAACATAAGGGAGTACATTATGGAAATGTCTCATATTGCTGGAAAACTTAAGGAATATGATGTCGAGATTAAAGAAAATCTTCTCGTTCATCTAGTCCTTATTACTCTTTTGCCACAGTTTAATCAATTCAAGATAAGTTATAATACTCAGAAGGAAAAATTGAGTATTAATGAATTGATTTCTCAGTGCGTTCAAGAAGAGGACAAAATTAAGCGAGAAAAGACTGAAAGTGCTCACTTGACATCTACTTCTCATGATAAAAAAAGAAAGAAACCTTCGGGAGCTGCGAATACGACCTCTGAGCAAAAGAAGAAAAATAAACACGATAAAGAATTCACTTGTTATTTTTGCAATAACAAGGGTCACATGAAGAGAGAATGCCCAAAACGCGCCAAATGGTGTGAAAATAAAGGTGAATTTCTCGCTTTGGTTTGTTCTTAAGTTAATTTAGCTTCTGTACCACGAGACTCTTGGTGGGTAGATTCTGGTGCTACTACTCACATAAGTATGTCTATGCAGGGTTGCCTGTGGAGCCGATTGCCAAGTGATGGTGAAAGATTCATCTATGTGGGCGTGGCAAAACAGTTAAAGTTGAAGCTGTCGGAAATTTCAGATTACTTTTAAAGACTGGATTTTATTTAGATTTGAATGAGACTTTTGTTGCTCCGTCATTTAGACAGAATTTAATTTCTATTTCTATTTGGACAAATTTGGATATCATTGTTCTTTTGGAAATAATAAAGTTAATTTCTATCTCAATTCAAATCTTGTTAGTTCTGGTTCTTTAATTGATAATTTGTATATGGTTGATTCTGATTCTTCATATAATGAGACTCTGCATACATATTCCAAAGGTACAAAGCGTAAATTAAGTGAAAATTCTGCAATGTTATGACATAAGCATTTGGGTCATATCTCTAAAGAAAGAATTCAGAGGCTTGTGTCAGATGGAATTTTGGATTCTCTTAATTTATCTGACTTTCAAGTTTGTGTGGAATGTATTAAGGGGAAACAAACCAATAAAAGAAAATTAGGTGTTAATAGGAGCTCAAGTGTTTTAGAACTGATACATACAGACATTTGCGGTCCATTCCCTACGGCTTCTTGGAATGGACAACAATATTTTATCATGTTCATAGATGATTACTCGAGATATGGTTCTATTTACCTAATTCATGAGAAACCACAATCCTTAGACATTTTTAAGGCCTTTAAAGCTGAAGTTGAACTTCAACTTCGCAAGAAGATTAAAGCTGTCAAATTTGACCGTGGAGGAGAATATTACGGTAGATATGATGGATCAGGTGAACAACGTTGAAGACCTTTCGCCAAATACCTAGAGGAGTGTGGAATCGTCCCGCAATACACAATGTTGGGGACACTTAGTATGAACGGTGTTGCGGAACGACGAAATAGAACTCTTAAGGATATGGTAAGAAGTATGATTAATCATTCTTCTTTACCAGAGTCACTCTGGGGTGAGACATTAAAGACTGCAACATACATTTTCAATAGAGTACCGAGTAAAGTAGTAGCTAAAACCCCTTATGAGTTGTGGACGTGGAAGATACCTAGTATTAGGCATCTTCACATTTGGGGTTGTCCAGTTGAGGCTAAATCTTATAAACCTCATGAAAGGAAATTAGATTCAAAGACAAATAGCTGTTATTTTATTGGGTACGTTGAATGCTCTCGGGGTTTTAAATTTTACGATCTCACTGCTTGGTCAATTTTTGAGACGGGAAATGCTAGGTTCCTTGAGGACATTGAGCTTGAGAGGGAAAATAATGTAAGGAATGTTGTCTTTGAAGATGAATTTAATTCTCTTCCGGAGGTGGTTTCAATCGATATTCAGGCTATTAATCTTGATGTTGGTTTAGAACCAGTTGTAGAACAAGACAACAATGAAGTTCCTCATGAATTGCAAGCTCAACTACCTCAGGAACATCAAGAAGTGCCATTAAGGAGATCCACTAGAGAGAGAAGGAGTGCAACTTCAAATGATTATTATGTATTCCTTCAAGAACATGAGGAAAATATAGGCATAATGGAAGAGGATCCAATGAGTGTTCGTCAAGCTCTACAAAGTTCTAACTCTGAAAAGTGGAAAGCTGCAATGGAAGATGAGATGAAATCTATGTATGACAATGACGTTTGAGATCTAGTCGAATTACCATCTGGTGTGAAACCTATTGGTTGCAAATGACTATTTAAGACCGAAAATGATAAACAAGGTAATGTCGAAAGATTCAAAACTTGTCTTGTCGCAAAAAGTTTTACTCAGCAAGAAGATATTGATTACAAAGAAACCTTCTCTACAGTATCATCGAAGGATTCATTAAAAGTAATCTTGGCACTTGTAGCTCATTTTAATTTAGAACTGCATCAGATGGATGTAAAGACTGCATTTCTAAATAAAAACATTGATGAAACGATTTATATGGTACAACCGAAAAACTTTGTTTTTGGAAATCCAAAGTCTACGGTGTGGTGTGCAAATTAAAGAAATCCATCTATGGTCTAAAACAAGCCTCCCGTCAATGGTATCGCAAGTTTCATGAAGTTACTACGTCCTATGGATTCGAAGCAAATATAGTCGAAAATTGCGTATATCATAAGTTCAGTGGCAGTAAATTTGTCTTTCTGGTTTTATATGTTGATGATATACTCATTGCAAGTAGTGATGTTGGCTTATTGCACGACACCAAAGATTTTCTCAAAAGAAAATTTGAGATGAAAGATCTTGGTGACGCCTCTTTTGTATTAGGAATCGAGATACTTCGAGATCGTTCTCTTGGTATCTTAAGATTATCACAAAAGAGCTATATCAATAGAGTGTTGAGTAGATTCGAGATGACAAGTTGTAAATAAGGTGATACTCCTATAGCGAAAGGAGATAAATTTAGTCTTGGTCAATGTCCCATGACCATACTTCAAAAACAAGAGATGCAAAAGATTCCTTATGCATCTGTTGTGGGAAGCCTTATGTATGCACAAGTATGTACGCATCCGGATCTTGCGTTCATAGTTGGAATGTTGGGTAGATATTTGAGTAACCCAGGAATGGATCATTGGAAGGCAGCCAAACGGGTTATGAGATATTTACAGAGAACTAAGGATTATATGCTCACATATCGGAAGTCAGAAAGTTTGGAGATCATTGGGTATGGTTTAGTTATTTTTCTATAGAATAAAGTTGATGGTTATGGTTTAATTTTTCTGAACTTGTTTGAATTTGCGGTTTTGCATTAAGGAATTTTGCGGTTTTTGCACATAAGGGACTTCAATTTTGATCTCATTACAAAATGAAGTCAATGACCAGTTGGAAACAGACATGTTTGAGGTCACATTACTTGTTGTTTCCATGCTATCTATCCATACTTGATCTATGTCATTGAATATGTTGGTATTGGTGATTATAGAAGGCCTAATCACCTATAATTGTGATGAACGCTGCTTGGCTCCATACCAATATGTAAGAAGGACCAGATTGAATTAAGGGGAGTCTTATGATGTAAATTAGCTTTCAAAATGAGCTCTCTAAAGGATTTGTGATTTAAGGTATTAACACAATATACGACCCAAGTTGGAAATTATTAGACGTGTTGGCCAACACGTATAACTTATTGTGGGTCTGTATATTTGTGTTAATTAATCACGAGACTAATTTATTATTATGGGCTTTAAAGTGATCTATTTTAGTAAAGCCTAAGACCTTTATAATTGTATGGGCTTAATAGATAGATACACATACTAGGCCTTTTAGGGTTTTAATGGGAACCCTAATAGACTAGTATATAAAGAACATTAGCAGTTATGGTCCCCAAGACATCAAACTGAAGAGGCACCGTATTCTCCTTAATCCCATCATTGAGAGAGAACTCATTGAGTGCGTACGGTAGTTTGGTTGAGGAAGATCAAGAAACTCGACGTATTCTCTACCGATCTACGTTCTCATCACAATGAACTCCGGTACGTGATTATAAAGTTTATCGTGACAATTCTAGTGTGATTAGATCTTGGATGTTTTAGATTAAAACAAATAAAGTATTTGTTAGCTTTAAAAGGTTTTAGAAGCAATCAATTATTTTTTATGATAACTATCTAAGATAAAATTTAAGTTTTAGCAAGTGCAGCTAGGTTTGTAGAAGAACATATGTCGACAGGTGAGCACGTATGTCGACCGCTCTAAGTCCAGAGAATGATCGTATGTCGACCGGACGCCACTTATGTCGACCGCTTAAGAACCAGAGAAGATACATATGTCGACCGTCATCAATTATGTCGACCGGTGAAAAT
>QAOC01023762.1:61649-73783 GCA_003255005.1 Begonia fuchsioides
GCGATTTACGAACACGTTATGTTTTCACTGTAGTTTCTGAGTTTGCTTTTAGTAGAGGTGGACGCGTGTACGATGATCGACGATGAAGTCTTATCTCAGATCTCGTGGAGTCATTGATATGCATGAAGGACTGAAGCGATATTTACGAGAGACTAACAATGAAATAATGCTTTAGTGGAGAAATTTAAAAATTTAAAATTAAAAAATTATTAATTTTTCAAGTTCTGAATTACAACTTTATGTAAATTTTTACACTTGTAATTTTTTATATTTTGCATGTCACTGACAATTAGATGAGTGTCAACCTAGTTGTGATATATCTAATATGTATTGATGCAAATGTAAATTTTTTTTTGTACAATTTAATTTCTCAATGATATGTAATGTTTTTAAATAATAATAAATATATTTACATTACATAAACGTTTAATATTTCATCAATTTTTTGTATAACATAATACAATTTTTTTTAAATTAAATAAAAATTAAGATTATTTATGTACGTTAGCTCATTTGGCTTGGCTCGTTTAGGTTCGACACGCTCGATTGGCTCTGCTCAAATAAGCTTGAGCAAGCACGACAAGCCAGAAAACTTCTTGCTCAATTGGCTCAAACCGGATAGAATGTCAGCTCTTGTAATATGGTCACATTTCAACTAGGGAATATGTAG
The DNA here is from genome assembly GCA_003255005.1 of Begonia fuchsioides. Classification (NCBI taxonomy): domain Eukaryota; kingdom Viridiplantae; phylum Streptophyta; class Magnoliopsida; order Cucurbitales; family Begoniaceae; genus Begonia; species Begonia fuchsioides. Next base: position 62,320 of record QAOC01023762.1, read on the forward strand.
AAGTTGCAACAATCTATCAGGCCTCTGACACACCAAGCAACGAGTCACAAAGTTTGTCGCATCGCGCTTCATCCCAGGCTATCAAATTGACGTTTCTAATCCTAGTACATCTTAGTGCTTTCTGAGCGTATGTGAATCTCGACTTGTGTGCCTATATTAGAATGGTTTCTCAAATTTGGGTCATTAGAAACAATCCTGGACCCTAATAAAGAACAACGCGATCAAGCCTAGTTCTCCAGCCGTCAATCTCCTCTCCATTCCTCATCCATTCTGCTCATATCACAAATGACTCTTCTTCTCTGTGTTGTGCCTTAACTCTGACCGGCAACACCGATCGCGCCACAACGTCGTGCACTCATGCGGCACCCCTGGAAGTACTTTAGTTCTGATTTCTCGAGAACTAAAGAGTTCTTCCATTCGTCCAAAATAAAGCAATAAAGAGCAGTCAAAGGGTTATGGCTCAACGTATCAGCTACAACATTCGTTTTGCCAAGGTGATACTCCAGACAAAAATCGTAATCACCCAGGGGCTACATCCAACGTCGTTGCCTCATATCAGATCCCTCTGGGTAAAGAGGTACGTCAACTGTGATCTGAAATTTTACGTTATAGAGCTAACTCCTCCAATTCTTTTGGGAAAAAATAATAGCAACCAGCTCAAGGTCTTGAGTTCAGTAGTTTCTCTCATGTGGTTTCAGCTTTCTAAATGCAAAGGCAATCACCTCATTGCTCTAAAAGCACTCCACTGAACCTGCTTACAATCTGCGATTGCTAGAATTGGCACAGAGGTCAATTTGTCCTTCAACTCCTAAAACAAGTTCTGACAACTGTCAATCTAGTCAAACCTTGCTCATTTCTTGGCCAGTCTAGCCATGGGTGCTGCTATAGTCAAGAATCTGTCACGAGTTCTCAGTAATAGCTATCAAGACCCAGAAAACTTCTGCCCCACGTTCTTTGTAACTCCCACTTTACTACGTCCTTGTTTTTTGTAGGATTGACAAAGATATCATTCTAAGACACCAGGTGTCCAAGAAACTTCACCTATGACATGCAAAACTCGCACTTAACTTGAAATATGAGACATGCTCCCTAACAGTCTGCATCATGATTTGAAGGTGTTCCTTGTACTCACTAAGAGACCTCAGATACACTAATATATCATCTATAAAGACCACCATGAATTGGTTCTAGTACGGTCGGAACACCTAGTTTATTAGGTCCATAAAGACTACAGGTGCCTTAGAGAAGCCAAATGATAATACTTTAAATTCAAAGTGTCCATACCTGACTAGAAAGTCGTCTTCAGAATATCCTCTTCTTGAGTCTTCACACGATAATAACCTAATCTCAAATAAATCTTTGAAAAATATCAAGAATCACCCAATTAGTTAAATAAATCATCAATTTTGGGAAGAAAGTACTTATTATTCATATTCACCTGCTCCAACTTGGGTTAATCAATACACAACTGCAAGGATCTATCTACTTTCTTGGCAAATAATACAGCTCCCTATCAGGACATACTCGCCTTGATAAATGATCGAACCTGAAGCTCACCGAGTTATTTTCTCAATGCCTTTAATAAAGTCAGTGTCATATGATAGGGAGGAATTGAAATAGGAGTAGCGCCAGAGATTAGTTCAATGCAAAATTCTATCTCATGGTATAGAGGCAATTCTAGCAACTCATCTGTAAACACATTGAGAAATTGACACACCACAACGGTCTCAATCTCTGATCAGCGGTCTCAATCTCAGTGTCAACTGCCCATAGATTTCCGTGCTACTCTAGTCCATCACGGTCACCTAAGCAATACCTCAAGATAAGATTCGTTGTCCCTGCACTCAGTCATTTGAAGAAGACAACAACCAACCCATCTTTAAAAATCAGAGTTACTTTCTGTTGGGCTCAGCCCATATTTGGGCCGGGTCCTATATAAAGGTTTTGTTTAGAAGAAAACTCTAAGAGCGAAGTTTGAAAAAGAAGAAGAGAGAAGAGAGATTGAAAGGGTTCAGATTTTTCTGCAGCAGCCAAAGTCGAATTCGATTATCTCAAGATTCAGCCGTTGGATCGACGTAAAATTTGGACAGCAGCTTTCCAACATACAGAGGTACATTCTGAACGGTGGAGATCGTGTTTTGAACTTTTTAAGGCTGTATGTTAGGGTAAAAACAGAACTATTGTTTCGTTCCTAGTTTAATCCTCTCTTGCTTCTTATTGAATTCCAAGATTATTGTTTTTATCTTGATGAAGTATGGTATGCCTCTAGTTTGATAATCTAGAGAGAACATTTGGTTGTACCCATTATTTCTGATATAGTGGAAGATTGATTAAGCGGCCTACGAGTCCCGTGGCTTTTTACCCTCTTTGATTCGAGGGTTTTCCACGCTAAAAGTCTTGGTGTCACTAATCTCGTTTCTCTGGTGTTTATCATTATTGATTGATATTGGTTTGCCTATTTGATTACAAGTAGTAGAGAACAATATATTTTATCCGCTGTGCAATCTCGGTTTGAGATTTTATGGAGTATTATCAGCTTCTCTACACCCTATTCGTCAACAAGTGGTATCAGAGCTATGTTATTTTGGGGTGGTTATTCTTGTGTTTTCTATTTCTTTTTCAAATGGAAGAATCTAGTAATAGTAGCAATACTATGATTAAACTCACGGCTACCAATTACTAAATTTAGAAGTCGCGAATGGAGGACTTATTATGTTGTCTAGATTATGAAGATACACTTTTGGGAGACGAAGGTAAACCAAGTGACATATCATAAAAAGATTGGGCTAAGTTGAACAGGAAAGTCGTTGGCAAAATTCGACAGTAGGTTGATAATAGTGTTTATCAGCATGTTGCCAATGAGATAAATGCCAACAAAGTATGAGAGACTTTAAGGGAGTTATACGAAAAGAAGAATGCTCAGAATAAAGCTTTTCTTTTCAGAAAACTGATGTATCTCCGATACATGGATGAAAATCCAATTTCAGATCACTTGAATGTCTTTCAAGGAATTCTGAATCAGTTGGCATCACTCGACATGAAGCTAGATGATGAGATTCATGCTTTGTGTCTAATTAGTTCTTTGCGTGACAGTTTAGAGACTCTTGTTGTTTCTCTTAGTAATTCTGTGGTGTTCTCACTATGAAGATTGTGAAAGAAAGTATGTTGAATGAAGAGAACAGAAGAAGGGAGCGAGGGCTAACTACACAGAGTCTAGTATTAATTTCAGAGAAACGTGGTAGGAGCAAGAGCAGATATCAGAAAAGCCGTGACAACAATGACAGATCACGAGGAAAGTCTCAAGTAAAAGGTGACTTCAGATGTTTTCATTGCGATAAGACAGGACACAAGAAAGCTTAGTGCAGAAAATGGTTGAGAGAACAAAAACAAAAAAAAAAGGTGAAAACTTGGCAGACGATGCCAACACTACAGCGACTGTAGATAGAGATGTGACTATTATCTATGATGATAATATTAGTGTTAATCTCACATGTCAGGATCTGCGTTGGGTAGTTGATTCTGGTGCTTCGTATCATGTTACATCTCAGCGTGATGTATTCTCTACATATAGCCATGGTGATTTTGGTTATGTGAAGATGGGGAACAGTGCAGAATGCAGAATCGTAGGCATCAGTGATGTCTACATGAATACTGATGTCGGAAATCAAATTCGTTTGAAGAATGTGAGACATGTTCCTGATATTCGTCTAAATTTAATCTCCACTGGTGTTCTTGATGACGAAGAATACCATTGCCACTTTGGTGAAGGCAAGTAGAAGCTTACAAAAGGTTCAATGGTGGTTGCTAGAGGAAAGAAACAGAATTCTCTCTACATAATGCAAGCTATGTCCTATAAAGAAGAAATGAATGTGGTAGATGATTCGTCTGCTCAATTATGGCACATGCGACTTGGGCACATGAGCAAGACGGGTATGCAGAAGCTTTCTCAGAAACAGATTATACCATATTAAAGAATACAGTGCTTGATTTATGCACTCACTGTTTGACTGGTAAGCAACACATAGTCTCTTTTAAGACTTTGCCTCTGTCTAGAAGACCTAATGTGTTGGCCTTGGTGCATACAGATGTTTTCTCTATGGATGAGACGAGTCTTGGTAGTGCTCGTTATTACGTTACCTTAATTGATGATTATTCCAGGAAGGTATGGGCTTATGCTTTGAAAACTAAAGATCAAACTTTAAGTTTCTTCAAAATATTTCATGCAGTAGTTGAGAGAGAAACTAGCAAGAAATTGAAATGTGTTCACTCAGATAATGGCGGTGAATATAGAGGTCCATTCGAGGAGTATTGCAGGACACATGGAATCAAGTTTAAGAAAACAGAACAAAAAATGCCTCAGCATAATGGAGTTGCAGAGAGGATGAACCGCACGATTAATGACAGAATCAGTTGTATGCTCTCTCATGCAAAGTTCCCGAAGTCCTTTTGGGGAGAGACAATGAGATCAGTGGTTGACTTGATAAACCTTTCGCCATCAGTTCCTTTGGATCATGATATACCTCAAAGGGTCTGGTCAGGAAAAGATGTTTCATATGGGCATCTGAAAGTTTTTGGTTGCAGGACACTTGTGCATGTCCCTAGAGATGAGAGATCTAAACTTGATAGTAAAACAAGACAAGATATTTTCATTGGGTATTGTCATGAGGAGTCTAGGTACAGATTTTGGGATCCGATTAATAAGAAAGTTATTAGAAGTAGAGATGCAATCTTTTTGGAAGATCAAACAATTGAAGATTTTGATAAGACGAAGAAGTCAGAATCTAACAATGAAGAACACGTTGATTCAGGTATGGTTCGTCCACCTATGGTGCCTAATAATGATAAGAGGGATGCACAGACAAATGATTTCCTTCAAACTAATGATGAACCAGTTGAAGAGAACCCAGAAGAGCCATTGGTTGAGCCTCAGCTAAGAAGATCTACGAGAGACAGAGAACCTTCGAGAAGATATACTACCAGTGATTATATGTTGCTCACTGAAGGGGAAGAGCCCGAGAACTTTTACGAGATTATTTCACATGAAAAGAAAGAGGAGTGGTTGTCGGCAATGCAAGATGAGATGAAATTCTTACACACTTATGATTTGGTAAAACTACCAAAGGGCAAAAGAGCTTTGAAAAACAAGGTATAAAGCAAGATTAGTTGTGAAAGGATTCAGCCAGACAAAGGGTGTTGACTTTGATGAGATTTTCTCGCCTGTCGTGAAGATGAGTTCGATCCGAGTTGTTTTGGGACTTGCAGCTAGTTTGGATTTGGAAGTCGAACAACTTGATGTAAAGACGGCTTTTCTTCATGGAGATTTAGAGGAAGAAATCTATATGGAGCAGCCTGAAGGCTTTAAAGCTAAAGGGAAAGAAGATCTTGTCTGCAAACTGAACAAAAGTTTATACGGGCTTAAACAAGCGCCAAGACAGTGATACAAAAAGTTCAACTCTTTTATGGAAGTGAATGATTACAGTAAGACTACTTCCGATGACTGTGTGTTTGTGAAGAAATTTTCTGACAACGATATTGTGATTCTTTTGCTATACGTCGATGATATATTAATTGTTGGACATGATGCCGATAAAATACAGAAGTTGAAGATAGAACTCAGTAAATCTTTTTCCATGAAGGATTTAGGCCCGGCTAAGCAGATTCTTGGCATGAAGATTAATCGTGACAGGAAAAAGAAAAAAATGTGGTTATCTCAGGAGAGGTACATTGAGAAAGTTCTTGAAAGATTCAACATGAGCAATGCAAAGCCTGTTGTATCTCCACTTGCAGGTCACTTTAAGCTGAGTACCAAACAGAGTCCTACAAGTGAAAAAGAGATTCAAGAGATGAAGAAAATCTCTTATGCATCCGCATTGGGAAGTTTAATGTATGCTATGGTGTGTACAAGATCAGATATTGCTCATGCAGTCAGCGTTGTTAGTCGTTTTCTCTCTAATTACGGGAAAGAGCATTGGTCAGCAGTAAAATGGATACTCAGAGCATTGGTCAGCAGTAAAATGGATACTCAGATATCTAAGAGGTACTTCCAAGGCCTGTTTGTGTTTTGAAAATGGTAAACCTGTGTTAGATGCTTTCCATATGCAGATATGGCTCGTGATATTGATTCCAGAAAGTTTACATCCGGCTATATGGTTACATTTGCAGGGGAGCATTTTCATGGAAATCTAAACTCCAAGATTGTGTTGCATTATCAACTACAGAGGCTGAGTATATTGCAATAACAGAAGCTTGTAAAGAGGTATTGTGGATGAAAAGATTTTTGCAAGAATTGGGTTATGATCAAGATAAATTAATTTTGTACTGTGACAGTCAAAGTGTAATTTATCTCAGTAAAAATTCTACATTTCATTCCCGCACAAAGCATATTGCTGTATGTTACCATTGGATTCGAGATGTGTTAGAATCCAAGATGTTACAGCTCGAGAAAATTCATACCAGTGAGAATGGATCTGATATGATGACAAAAACTTTGCCTAAACAAAAGCTTAATTCTTGCAGGCAGAAAGCGGGCGTGCTAGGGCCCGACATATGAGCTAAGGGGAAGATTTGTTGGGCTCAGCACATATTTGGGCCGGGTCCTATACAAGAGTTTTGTTTAGAAGAAAACCCTAAGAGTGAAGTTTGAAAAAGAAGAAGAGAGAAGAGAGATTGAAAGCGTTCGGATTTTTCTGCAGCAGCTAGAGTCGAATTCGATTATGTCATGATTCACCCATTGGATCGACTTGAAATATGTACAGCCGCTTTGCGACATAAAGAGGTACATTTTGAACGGTGGAGATCGTATTTTGTGGTTTTTAAGGCTGTCCGTTAGGATAAAAACGGAACTGTTATTTCGTTCCTAGTTTAATCATCTCTTTCTTCTTATTGTGTTCCAAGATCATTGTTTTTTTCCTGATGAAGTATGGTATGCCTCTAGTTTGATCATCTAGAGATAATATTTGGCTGTACCCATTATTTCTGATATAGTGGAAGATTGATTAAGCGGCCTACGGGTCCCGTGGTTTTTTACCTTCTTTGATTTTCGAGGGTTTTCCACGTTAAAAGTCTTGGTGTCACTAATCTCGTTTCTCTGGTGTTTATCATTATTGATTGATATTGGTTTGCCTATTTGATTACAAGTAGTAGAGAACAAGATATTTTATCCGCTGTGCAATCTCGGTTTGAGATTTCATTGAGTATTATCAGCTTCTCTACACCCTATTCGTCAACACTTTCTTTGAATTACAACAAATGATTGTAGAATATTTTTCAAGTGAGTTCAGTCCCCAAATTACATCAAACTGGATCAATAGGAAGCAAAATCCAGTTTGCTAAAAATTTGTGATCATCGATCGCTAGGCAATCTAACCAGCATATCGTCAAAAAGTTATTTTTGTGTTCCCAAGGGTGTATGAAGAACTATGTAAGTTCTTATTTCTGTAGTCTCAAGCCTGAACATGGAGGTGGAGGCGAATAATACTGAAATGTATGAGGTGTTGATGCTGTATCAAATAAAACGTGAGCAAAAAATGATAGATTAGGATAGTATCGTCTTTGGCTTCCTAGTTGAAGTGCTGAAGTACCACAACTGCTCCTCGTCAGCAGTGACTACAGAAGTCCAAGCAATCTCCCTCTCAAAGACAGTATCTTGGCCCCAACTGCTCTTAGCAAAACTCTGGCCGCTACTTCAAGTCTGTGAGATTGTGCCCTCTCGGGTTGATACAAGTTGGAGCCGTAGCTCTGCTATCTACCAAGTGGGCTCTCTGGAAGTTCAGGCTAGTGGGATGGAACTGTCAGGAGCATCGGCCTAGGTAACCGCTGTTAGATTAAATAATTAATCGATCTAACATGCTTACTAAAGAACAAAATAAAGCATTTAGATCAAGTGCGGAAAAGAATCGAGTTACCTCCGGCCATTGATGATTAAACCGAGATTGTCGCTTTCTCTCTTGAAGATCTCTACTAATCCTTTCTATCTCTCAATGATGGTGTATTTCTCTATGAGATAGGTGGAAATAGATTGATCCTCAAACAACAAATTCACATCCTATTTATAGGCCCTTCCATCAAGAGACTATGAATATGAAGAGGTGTGAATTAATGGGAAGTTTCATGTATTCATTAACCATGTAAATGCAATCTTAAATTTCATATAATGCATTTGATGGTTTTAGAAACCTTTGACATACTAGACCATAATGTGGTTGAGAGTTTTGAATTCCAAAGGGTACTAATTATTATATTCAAAATTCCAATAACCGCCACCAAAACTTGGTCGAGAGGTGCTCTCTTGGGGAGGGGAGAAGGTTGACTGCTACCGAGATTGCTGGCCTTACTTGTTTTCGAGTCATCTTTAGGTCATCCTATCGCCTTAAATTCTCCAAATATGACCATTGTAACGCATAAAAAACATGCTCCATGCGTCGGGCCACATTAACTGTCTCCTAGGGGTGACCTACTTATTGCTAATGTGCCCGAAATCCGACACATTGTAAACAAAACACGGAAATTTCCTAACAACTTTACAAGTTTCTATTTTGTAGGTTTCCATGAAATGCATGTGTGGAAAATTTATAAATGCTGCAATTTACCGACTAAGTACTCAATCGATATATTCCTAATCAAGCATAAGTGGAAGATCAAAACGTTATAAAGTCTATCTTCAAGCTAACTTCTCAAAATGCGGCGAACACTCAAGTCGGATATTAGCTCACCATTGTACGTTTTGAAGTGGAAATTCTCAACTGAAGATCTATAAGGATATTTTAATTATTTGATATATGTAGTTAAGTTAGTTTTTTTTCAACTAAGAAAAGTTTCCTTTTTGGAATTAGAAAAATTTTCAAATTAAGAAAGTTTCCTTATCTTAAATGAGGAAAATTTTCAAATTAGTGAAAATTTAGTTTTCTTATTGTTTTTCTTCCTAATTAATTGTTTTTTGTTTTATGTAATTTTGTAGCTTATTTAAAGACATAAACATTATGTGTCATTATGTAGATTTGGTTATTGAATGTAATTTTTCAGAGTTAAATTTTTTATACACTCTCTCTCTTTTTAATTTTGAGCGATTTTTTGTTGGAATTGAAGATTCTAGGCTTCATATTCTTGAGGAAGATTTGGAGTTGTTCGCATAACTTTATTTTCAATCTCTTTAAGTGGATTTGAAATAAGAACGGTAGTTTTCTCTCAATTTCCATTATTCATCTTTTGTATCATCTTAGAACGCTATGATTTTTACAACCCCTACTTTCTTTTCCACTGCGTAGATACGTTTTTAAGTCATTTGGTATTAGAGAAAAAACAAATTTGTGATCAAGTTGATGATGCGGGGAGCAACAATAAATCAACAAGCTTTACATGCTAACGATCAAGTTCTCCCAAAATCGTTCTCAGCACACTAATGATGCTTTCCATCAATTTCAAACCGAGGAGATCAACCAAAAGCTTGATTTTGGAATAGAGGAGTTGAAACGAGAGTTTGATTCAATCCATCAATTATTTTTGGAGCAATTCAATCCCAATAAAGGAGCACCTCCAGCAGCAGCGCCTAGGAGAGACCATAGTAAAACTAAGCATCGTCGATATCACATGGAAATGATTGCGACATGGATTTTGTTTGTGTGCTGAGCAAGATATCAATCAACTTAGGAGAAAAAACAATGGTGTGTAGGATCTTGATTTACTGTTCATTGCAAAATGTGTCATTTAAAACCGCAAGTGCATAGTCAAATTGTATAAAAAAGTCGATCCCACGAGGATAATGATTTTAAATCTTTCCAAATATTTATGTAGAAACATGTTATCTTCAATGTTGAGCTTTTAGGAGACTATGGGATTGCAGCTATCTTTAATGATCAAGTATTGGCTTCAGGAAATGTTGTAACCTATTTAAAGGCATTAGCGCTACGTTGTTATGGAGCTTTGGTTATTGAATGTTATTTTCAAAGTGAAATTTTTGATAATCAACTTTCTCTCTCTTTCAATCTCTAGCGATTCTTTGTTGGAATGGAAGATTATAAGCTTCATCGTTTGTGCGAATTTTGAAGTTGTTTTTCTACCTTTATTTTTCTTCCATTTCGATAGAGTTTTAAGATAAGAACATTAGTTTTCTCTCAAATTTCAACAACCCATATTTTTATTTTGCTGCGTATATTCGTTTGCACGTCAGAGTTACTGCTGGTCTAAACCTAGTCTCAAATCAGCCTGAAATTTCCATAGAAACCCGTAATCCGAAATCACCTCCGATTAAGGCATGAAGCTAGAGAAACGATCATAGTAATCATCAACCATCATGCACTTTGCTTCAAATCCATGAATGCTTGGAACATAGAACCTCGGTAGCTATTGTTGCAGTACTGAGCCCTGAAATAACTGGTAAAGTCCTCCTACTCCATGATCGCTTATCTGGGGAGGTTGGAAAGCATTGTATTCCACTAGTTTCATACCGTATTCTACAGGTAGAGGGTTGCAATAGTCCCCTAAAACTCTACCGGAATACGGACAAACCTCAAGTTATGCTCCATTTCCCCAAGTCACTCCTTCCTTTTTCGGCTTCTCCACGCTTTTTGGGATTGGTTCCAATTTTGTATAATCCTCTAAAACATCCAAAATATGCTTATTTACGCCATAGGATCGAGAAAAATAAGAAATTCGCTAGCCCTAATTTTGTAGAGGAAGGATAAGAAATTCAAATGTCGCAAAAGAGGATCAAATCAAATAAAAAAGTGCCAAGAAGATTCTGCTCGGTTTGGCCCAAACTAGTTCAAACTGGACCGGTTGAAAAGGTCGGTCCCAACAAGACCAGACTGAACTGGTCCGTTGGTTCAGCCAAATTTTTTCCTAGATTGCATCGGGTAGAACAGACTGAGGTCGGGCAGTCTCGGCTCAACTCAAACGAGTTAAGTATTAACACCATATAAACTTCAAAATGGTCAGCCAAATTTTCAAATTGAGAGTTAAAGTGAGTTTTGGAAAAAAATGGTTACTACCAGAATGAAAGAATGGATGGAAAATTAGCAGATGCTTTGTGGGCTTATGGTGTAACACCCTTGCTTTTTGTGTATGGTACAATGATCTTGTGATTTAGTTTTGATGGTACGGTAAATTAGAAGTTGTGATCGATGAAGGGAAAAATATTGTTACATGTATGAAGGGTTTGAAGGAAAGTTAGAATAAATAAAACTCTCAATCATAAGATTAACCTAGTTAATTAGTGATTATTAGAATGGACACCCCTACTTGAATGGACAACTCCTACTTGAATGGACACCTCATGCTTTCCTCCACCTCCACCTTAATTTTCTGTGTAAAAATAATATAAATCAAAATGTTATTATTAAAGTTAAATAAATATGATTGGTGAATTTGGGGAGCAGCTTAAGTGAGGTGGAATGAAGAGAAAACACCTCATGCTTTCTCCACCTCCTCCTTAGCTTTTATGAAGAGGGTTTCCAATCAGATGGGGAAA
>QAOC01023762.1:74048-114092 GCA_003255005.1 Begonia fuchsioides
AACATGTTTTAAGAAATGCATATTCATGTAGGCATTAAGGAATCATGTATGGTTATTTACTGAGCCTTAAGCTCATTAGATTAAGCTTTGTATTGTAGGTGATGAGATTAGTGGTGAGGAGGTTTTTCCTTATCATTGATACAACGTGGTGGAGGAGCTATAGCCGGTGCTGATGCTTGGATCGTTAAGTGACGACCGGTGGGAGATGTATTTTGATGTTTAGTGTTTTGAAATATGTAATGTTTAAAAGCGATTGACAATACATATTTATCAAGTTCGTAAATTAATCTTATGTTTTGAACGAATACAATGCTTGATTAAGAAATTTTATATGGTTAATTGGTGTTCTTATGGAATGGATTTAACTATCATTAAGTCTTCCGTTGTAGTTTTTATAAAATGTGTTAAAATAGTATTTTCTTATGCATAAAAAGCAAGTATGAAAATGGGATGTGGCATATGGTCACCACACCATAACTATAATGGTTTACAAGCCTTTGCAATGGGTTGAATTTATGAGATATATGTTGAAAATCGTGAAAGATTGTATAATTTGTAGATCTCTCGAGCATTGAGCAATGACTTGAGTTTGAAGGTGTGATAAGTCTTAAAGAATACTTAAATGCACTAGTTTTTTTACTTAACGATTTTTAAAAAGAAAATGATAAATTGAACAAAAATTTATGTCTATAAAGAAATGAATTGCGTAGGGCATATGCACATTTATCGTGTGAACTTTGCGATATATCTACAGATATTATTGACTACTTATCTTTGTTTTCTATTATTGAAATTTAAAAGAAGATTTGTTAATTCATATATATTTTTTGAGTGCAAAATAAATTTAAAATTCGGTTTACCATTTGAATTAACAAATTTGCAAATTCAAACCAAGTTATTTCATAGGAGATTAAAAATAAAGGACTCGTCAAGAGACCAGGGGCGTGGAGAAGTGGACAATAGCCAAACACATGAGATGAATTGGGGGAAAAACTCGACAGAAAAAAGAATAAAAAGAATTAATCAATAAGCAAAATGATGCTCGATTTGAGAGAATATTCTTGACCGTCTACTGTTGATGTCATAGCCTTCCCTGTTGTTTTTGTAGTAAAATGAATTATTTAGTTAGAGAAATCATAATCACAATCAAACTTACCCTCTCAATTTTATGCACGCCCATTTTATTTCTGTTATTTAGTTTATTATTTTTTGTAACTTATTTTAAAGATTGGACCATTGCCTCCGCTGGTTTTAGAACTTTTTATTTAAAAATTAACTTTTTAATTTCTTATATTTTTCTGTGCAAGAAGGATTGCCCAGGAGCACTAATAATCCAAAAGGTTTATTAATGAAGCTAAGCGGATAGCAATGAAAAGTAATAATGCATGGCGAGGTAAGCGTAAATTAATTCTCAATATCGTACGAAATATGATTGATGTTTTCTTTTCTTACTGAAAGAAATAATGTAATATTTGAATGGAGGGCAAGCAACATCGATCCAGGTTCTTCCCATGATTCACCATCAAAGCTACAAGCCTCTTGAGCTAAATCACCCTCTGCAAGAAAGATAGACCATCAATGTAGGAATATTTTAAAGTTGAAAATAGACAGTACAGAGAAATCACGAATGAGGGCTTTCAAAAGCATCAATGGTTTATAAATTAAAAGAATATTTAAAAATCTTGACTTTAGAAGAATATTTAAATGATAACGCTGTGGCAGCAGCAGCAGCACATAGGCATTAGTTTTGGATAAAGTAACAGGTGTCACCTTTTAGGGACGTGAAAGAGACTAAACCCTAGGCACTGAAAGGATAGTGGGCGAGGGCTGCAATCTTGGGCAGCTACATTCTACAAGCATCGAAGTGCAATGAACTTCGGATGCCATGATTACACAGCATTGCCATTTCAGATGAAAGAGTGTGGACTCAGCATGGCTCTTCACTGTTTGTCTTTGTGTCGGGCCTCTTTGCATAAAGATCAAATGCCTTGTGTCCCTCTGTGACACATCATATCAGATCCCTCTCTCTTTCTCTCTCTAGACCAGCTTATATGATCTTCCACTGTCTCCATCCTATGTAACTTCCACCAACAGTCAGAGCTGTAAACCTTGCGAGTGCTGGATTGGTGTCACTTTAGAATGAAAAGGCCACGAGGGTATCTTTTTTTTTTTTAATATTGTTGATATAATAAGCGTAATTGGATCTGAATCTGAGACAAATATTCATGCAAATATGGTATATTGCTTTCAAGTGAAAGAAAATCTCCAATTTTGAGAACATTGTTTGCACTAAAGCTGTTCAAATCCAGTTTCTATAGCAACTTTCGATACTGTCAATAGTCTTTCAATCAGAAACTCATCCCTTTAACCAATGTCACGCAAAATCTTGAGCAGCAAATATTTCACGCAAAACCTTGAGTTTTCGAAAACACAATAGGGTTCACTATATGGCCATTTCCTGATCGCCGGATACCGTTTTCATATGATTTGTATTTTCAATTGCTTTTCTGTTCTACAGACTTCTTAACCTAAATAACTTAATGTATATCTTCAAATTAAAGACCATTTTGCAACATTGCAGCAGACATGTTTGCTGCAATGTTTTAAGCGTCCCATGTTAGAGAAATTCATATGTTTTGTCCAACTTTTCACGCACTTCCATCTCAATAACATCGTCATGTGGCCATGCAAGAAGAGACAACTACCAATTTGACGACCTTTCATGTCTACCACTGAGCCTGCAGTTTTGCAATATCATTAGCTATTAAGCTTATGCATGATTGACTTTTAAATAGAAAAACAAAACCCTCGTACGGAGTTTAATTAAATCGACAATGAACACTAAACAAAGGGCAAAGTTCCCCTCTCAAGGTTTGTCTGTTTCGAAGTTCTCGTATTTGTTCTTGTGTTCCAACTCTTCTTTACTATTTTTATCTTCCTTTCTTGGTTCCAACAACTGAAACGTGTCGAGATGCCATGTTCTTCTTTTTATGACTCCAGGCACATGCATTCGTAAATTGATTTTTATTCTCGAAAACTTTGTGTCCACCCCAAATCCTTGTTTATGATCTCTCTTTTTTACTTGATTCCTAGCGGTGGGATGTTCATAAAAAAGTGAAGATTCAATGTATCAATGCCCTATAACTATGACAGCACGTGTTTTCGTTTGGTTCTCCCTTAATATCATAATCAGCTTACTTTGATTTCACGATCAAAGTTTTGATAGTAAATCAAACGACGCGTCCAGGTTTTGCAGTTTTTTAATTTCAGTCGTTAATCATCTTCCTTAAAAAAACTGGGTGAAGTCTCAACTCTAACGTATAATACTGTCCACACTCTACTTAAACTTGATAAATTCTTTTATCATAATTTGTTTAGCTTTACAGGAAATAAAAGGAAAAAAAGCTAATCACGCCACTTAATTTTGTAAATCCAACACGTCAAACCCTAACCGTGGCAATGACACATAAGCCATAACCAATTTTTTGAAGAAAATTGAATTTCTAGAGAGGAGAAAACACAAAAGATGGAAGAGATAACAAATTGTGCACTTTTGCTTCTTCTTTCTTTCACTTTGTTCAGCTACTATATATAGTACAAAAGTGCTATAATTAACATTGAAAATAAAATTAAGTAGTATAATGACACTTCATTCTTCATTCTTAAAACTCTAATAATATTTTTTATCATATATTACTAATATAACTATGACTTCTTATACGAGACTTCAAACGATCTGAAAGTTTAATCATTGGAATCTAGACACCTTGAGCATAACAATTATAAATCATTTGTTGCATTTAGTTATTGTTTGTCCTTCAAAATGTCCTTTGAAAACCACTCTAAAAAACTGACGAGTTTTTCAGTTTAATGCTTAAGAAATTTCTCCTTTAAACTCAAACATTTTCGAACTTTTATTCGGAGCATCTTCTTCAAGTTTTCAAATAAAACTGTTGACATAGGTTTTGTATAATTGTTGCCACTTGATTATGCCTTCTGAAGTGAATCAGTTTCAATTCTTCAATTTTTTATATGCTCCCTGATAATATGAAACAAACGTTGACATGCGTAATATTCTCATAATGAATAAGATTCTTTTGCGAATTCAGTAGTTGATTTGTTCCCGACTCATGTTTCAATTGCTTCATGTTGTTGTGGATTTAACTCTTATAAATTTCTCATTCATATTGTGTGACACACACACGATAAGGCCGCTTCCTTTAAAGTCATGTGTCTATAAGTAGAGTAGCTTGAATTCATTAGTCTTTAAGTAGAGTAGTCTAACTAATTCAGTTGCTCAAATGTATCGAAGAATTCTACTATTATTTTGAAGTGCGAGTATAGTGGATGCTCCATGTATCAGCTCACTATAGCAACGCTTTATGTAATGTCTAACCTTGTGCACGGGCAGTTACTCTACATAGACTTTCTCTCTACCACTTTATTTAAAAATGATGATTAGATATTTATTTGATAGATCACATTGAGTTGTGCAACTTGAAATGAAACAAGTCAAATGGTTTACATTCTCACAATTAGAGCAAAAACTTTATGATAGCTGATTTTTCCTTTTTACTTGTATCCTTTTGCAATCAAGTATGGCTTCTACCTTTGAATCTCACCTATCTTCTTTTTGTACCTTTATTTTATACTTATGTATTTATGTCATCTTGCCAACTCCACCAAGTTCCAAATTTCGCTTCTTACTCCGAGAAGCAGTTCAATATTTTTATTCCGAGAAGCAGTTCAACCCGAGTCATGTGATATTGATGCAGAGTTTTTGAAGTCAATTTGATAGGACAATGACGTCTTCGAATATTCTAAAGCGAAGAACTTCAATGCACCCGCACGAGACATAACATGATCATGCTTATCATTTTTTTTGCAGCGTGCCATCGTAACTTAGTTAGTTAATGTACCTATTCGTGATAGAGAAATTGTGCTCTAAGAGGTAGTCCAACCCGAGTCATATGATACTGATGTACAGTTTCAGAAGTTGATTATGCAATACAAGGGTGTTGAGGTCTTCTAACAAGGGTTTCTAGTTTCAATCGTAAATTGATTTTATGTCCACACCACTGCCAGGCACAAAGTCGACTAATACTTTAAAATTTAACTAAATATTTTTTAGTTTTTAAGGTCAAAATCAAAATCTGAGTAATTCAAAAAAAAAAATCCAACCAAAACTAACAAGATTTGGCCTAGAATTTATGTGCCTCAATAACTGATGAGAAAACTCCAAAATCCGAACACATCAAATGCATTATTGGACCAAAATCTCTCCCGGTTTCCCTTTTCCTCAAACGAAAAAGGATTTTTGACTTTATACAAAACTTTTATTCAATTTTTACTTATAATTTATTTTATTCATACAAATTATTGTATTACATAATATTTATGTATGCTAATTATTTGTTACATATAATCCGATATTACTTTACTTAATAAACTCTATATTTCAATTACATTATCTGTGTACTCTTAAAATATATATAATATGTTAAGAATAAGTGCTTGGGTGCCCCAAATTATTATTTTGGTAATTATTGACTCAATAATTTTAAAGTCAAATTATTATCTTATTTTATTCTACATGCTAACGTGTCAAATCATAAATGACCTATCAAATATAACATATAATTATTTTACTTGACAATTTAGTATGTAAAAAAAAGGTGTGATAAAGTGGTAACTCTAACCTAGTCTCATTGAAAATACCTATGAATTTGGTAATTTACCTAAAAATTCCGTGTATTTAATTTTCACAGTTTCATAAAATTAAAACTCTTTTTTAGCTGTTAATAGTTGTTGAATAATTGTTTATGTAGAACATACATGTGCGTAAAAATGCAACAATAATATGGCATGGAGAAGGATTGTCAAAGAAACTAGCTTTCGATAATCAAATAATAACTTGATTGATTTGCTTAGTTAAACTAAACAATAACTTGATTGGTTTGGTTAGAAATATCAACTAAACTACATCATACTCTTAAAGAGTGGTTTTCATATCATTGTTCCATTTGCCTATGTTTCTATTCTTGTCATAGAAGTTAAATGTTGCGTAAATACCATACTATATAAATCTACTTTGTCACAACAAAATTAGCATGCAAACGTATTGTTAATGTTGACTTTTATATAGTTTGCATACTTAACAACGTTAAATTATATTCATAGAGAAAAGTACAGCAGTAATATATACATTTTTATAGCACTTGTAAATTTTTATTTAGTTCAAGTAGTATAATTTTCATAAAGTATAAGAAATATTCAAAATTTCAACATTTAGTTATTATTCATCCAAAAATGAAATATCCTAATTTTTACACCGTCGAAACTCATTAAGTTGTTAAAAGATTGAAGAATGGCTAGTTATTCAAATATCGATCTATGGACTATGGGAACAATTATATATATTTTAATTTAAATAATATTTACTAGTAGATTTTTAAGAAATATAATTTATGATACACTTTCAATCCACTCTCAAAACATTGATGATTGATGCGGATAAAATAATTGTGACTTGTGATTAAACGATTCGATAATGGGCATTTTTTTATATTACTAAGTAATTATTTAACAACATATTTTAGTAAAAAAAAAAAACTTTACTTTGCGCAAACCAACTGTACTAATTACTGTCGTGCAAATTAAATTATATTAAAAGTAAATAAGACAGTAAAAATAACGTTATATTTAGTAAAATATAAAATAAGTGTGAATTTGTTCATGGCCGATAATTCAATGTTTTTTTGTTAATTATCTATATTTTCTAAACGTTAATGAATATATGGATGTCTATTGGAAACATTACGTTTTAGAATTTTATGAAAGAAATATATTTTGATAATAATTCAAAAAATGAGTTATTTATGATTCAACATCACAAAACCGCTAAGTCTAAAGGTTATTAGACGCTCTTCCTAAAAAATTAAGGTTCCATAGGTAATCCACATGACAAATTAAATGATTTTTGCGAGTAGAGATCACTACAAAAGCTATTGCTCCAAAAACTTGTTCAAATGATCAGTGGTCTTTGTTGCCCTCAATAGAAGTGGATAATGCTGGCAAACGGCTCGCTCGGCTGGCTCGGTACTGTAGCAGTCCGACCCTAGCTCAAATTGCTACAGTGTCGAGCCGAGCCTAGCTCGAGCCAAAGTTCGAGCCCAGCACGTTGGCTCGCTCAAGCTGGCTCGTGAGCTCGGCAACACCGGCTCGCAAGCTGGCTCGGTAGACTCGGAATACCTGTTGTGCGGTCGACCCTTAGTTTAACAGCGGTCGACACTTAATCGACATTATAAATTTTGTAGGTCGACCGCATACGAAGGTGTCGACCGGCTAATATTACAGAATGTTTTAGGTGTCGACCACGTTTATATATGTCGACCGTAAGGTTTTTTTCGTTAATGAAAGTGTCGACCGTCATTATAAAAGGATCGACCGGTATACACAAAGTGTTGACCGACGTTGTAAAAAGAGTCGACCGTTAAAATGTAACGACTAGAATTTGCATATTCAACGGAAACATCCGGTCGACCCTGTAAGTACTGCAGGTCGACCAGAGGTAGCTGTTATGATGGAATTCTATAAATTGTGAGAGTTAGCCGATCATCCTGGTTCGACATCACAGCCACTCCAGCACGAGGGCGCTGAGCAAGACTAAGAACAAGAAGCTAAAACAGCTATTCGTCCTCGTCAATCAACAATCCGTCGGATCGAGACGTTTTTGCACGACCACTAGGAATTTTTGGAGAATTCATTTGAGAGAATCCACCGACGCCCTGACACGATGGATGCCTGCATCTCAACCTTGGATCGGAGGTTTGACGAGGCACAAAACGGACATTGGGCTGAGATTTTTACCAACTCGCCGGAGGCCATACCCACCGCTGCTCCACCTCCATCGGACGATCCGTCTGTGAAGTAGATTCGTTATTCTGTAATCTTTTCGAACAATTAATAGACTTTTTTGTAACTTATTTTATCTTTTATTTGGCACAATGAATGATTTCGGTGTTTATATTTCAATTCGTACAATGCATGATTATTAATTGTTACCTCTTTCACGAATTGATTTAAAATCGGATGCTATATATGTTGAATGCTATTGATTTAATATTTCGATGCTATTGTTTTCGAGTTTCTTTGACATTTTGATTCAATGATATTGTTTTCGTGTTTCTTTGGCATAATCGAGGTGCTACATACAAACGTTATCATGCAAATTTTTTTTTGGATTGCAGAAAATAATAGCCATAAATTTTTCATCAAAATTTAAAATTACACAATACGAAAAGCTATAAAACTTCAATATATGAAAACAAATTTTCTATGTTGGGCTCGTCTGGCTCGGCTCGTTTAGGCTCGACAAGCTCGACTGACTCAGTCTGTCTCGCTCGTTTAGGCTTGAGGCTCGCGAGCAGGCTCGAGCCAAATTTTTTTAAAAAAACTCGATTGAGCCGGCTCGAATAGGCTCGGCTCGTTTAGCTCGGCAAGCTCGAAACTTTGGACCACACAGATTTTCGCCCCTAGCTCTCGTTCATAACCGGTCTTTCACTTTTCCTTTATTGACTAATTGTATAAAATTGTTGTTAGTAAATTATTAATATAAAACATTGAATCTAAATGGCTATTCTTAAAATAAAAAAACCAGACTATTATAAATTTACCTTGTAATAATGTACTAAAAATATAAATTATTTACATTGCTAACCAATTAATTGGCAACTACAAAACTATTCTCTTAGTTTTCGATCATAATTTATGCAAAATAGGATTTTCTCCTTTGATTACGTGAAAAAGATTCCCTAGCATTGCAAAATGATCCCCAATAATAGTTATTTAAATAAATGATTGCATAAAATAATTAATCAGCTTAATTTTATACCTGGAACCAAATAACATCTAAAATAACAATATTAAATCATTTGGTTAGATTGCACGCATAAATTACTTGAATAATCTGCTTCACTACGTCATTTCCAAGATCATTTCATTTTCAGCAAGATGCATATAACCCAAACATTTTTAAGCATATATTATGATAAGATTATTCGATCTTTTGTCATCCAAAAGTGACAAGATATAAAAAGCTTAATTGTTATAATCAACTGCATTATAATATAAAGAATATTAGCCTTAAGTTATCTATTAATAAATTAAAAGTGTAATTAAAATAAATTATTATACATTATGGTGTCAAACCCGCAACACAAAAACTTTCATTTTTGTTTTGGAAACTAGTTCGAGTTGCTATCGGTATAGCATAACACTCTTAATCAATCCCTAATTCATAATCTTTATTTTAAGAATTTTGAATATTAATTAACTTGCAAACGTGACATCAAAACTTAATAATATATGTTTAATAATTCGTGTATCAGACAAATAGGTGTCATTCCCAATAAATTTCAACCTTTTCCTTATATTTTATAGTAGGTGTTGTCAAGTAGGGTTGGGAGATTGACGTGTGTGTTTGTAATTCTTTATTTTTTAATTCACATTTTAAAAAAAATTATTAGAATCACTACATTAAAATAATTGGAATGAGTGTCAAATGAAACTTCTACTTAGGTTCGTGTGCACGGAGAATTGACCATTAAATTCTTGTAATGGATTCTATGATGTGGTTGATATTGGTTTACAATTGGACACTATTGTGTATTTTCATCGATAGTGACACGGTGAAGTATTGAAATTTTTAAAATTTAGTAAACAAATTATTTTTAGAATAAATATCAATTTATCTATTTAATTATAAGAATATATTATTGGCAAATAAATGCTTTAAAACAGTGAGTGAGAAAAAAGAAAGCAAATAGCTGACTTTAACTAAATTGAAGAAATATTAATTAAAATCATATTTTTGTGGGGGTAGTTAATATTGAATTTTATTTTTACATGGATTTTGCAATGTACTCAAGTTCTATACAAGCTATTTAATTATTAGTTAAAAAAATGGGGAATGAAACGGCTGGGAAGCCATCATTGATAGGACTATTTTAAAAGAAGATTATTAGGTAGTTAATGAATTACTAATATTTATTACAAAATCATAAAAATAACTTGATCTTCTTCATCTGGAACACCATAAATTATGGTAGGGCTGCGCCGCACTGTAATAATATCTCTCTCATGATGAGAGCCCACAAAATCTAGCTGGCCGGGGATGTGAGCATCTGGGCCGTCCACATCGATTTCCACGGCATTAACTATTCGATGGGGGAAAATTGACGGTGGCGATGTTCCGTAGAGCAGCCCCTGTACGGCACTTTTGCTCTTTTAACTTCAGGGGCAGCTTTTAAATTAATTGAAAATCAACACTGTAAAATCTGGAAGCTACTAGCGAAGTCGCGTTAACCAACGGCGGATCTCCAGCCACGTCGCCAGTTTTGAGCTTCCTTTTCGAATTTTTATATTCTATTTCCCACTGATGCCCTTTCTGCTCGATCATCATCTCATCCATCATGAGAATTATATTGCTAATGACGATAATCGAGTTTGATGGAGGAGGATAGTGATGGTGGGATAATAATGGGTAGACGGGGGAGGGAAGGTGGAAGGAAGCAGAAGAGATGGGGGATAATGATGGGGAAATTACAAAATTATTAAAAAAACAGATATGATATCACCACAAGACTGCGCAGCCACAGCCGCCATTCTTCTGGGTAAATATGATTGTATAAAGCTTAATCACCCTCGTGATTTCAGCAATGGCGTTTCAATAACTGCGAATAGCAGAGGAGAAAGACGGAGAGACAGAGGTGGGGACGATGAAGAGTGCAGTGAATTAAATAAAATAAATTGGAGAGCGAAGGGGGGTGTTTTGAGGCACTATAAAAGGAGCTTGGACCTCCTCATCAATGGTGTCAACTATGAACAGAGTGATGGTAGAACAAGGACTCACCACCTACGTTTAGAAGAAGACAAAAAAATTACTCGAGGAAGTTTAACGGTTCCTCTCCTGCTTTTATTCCCTTTCCTCTTCCGTTCATGCTCGATTCTGGAATGATGCCGGAGTCTGTTTTATGATCGGAGCGCCGGAGGATCCTTGATTCCATCATTGCGTCTGTAGTCTCCAGGCTTTGTATTTTTAGGTTTCTTCCGCGGCGGAGAGAATGGTGGAGGAGAGAGGAGAGATCGTGGTGAGAGAGTTCGACCCGAGCAGAGACAAGGCGGCAGTGGAAGAGGTGGAGAGAAGATGCGAGGTCGGACCGAGCGGCAAGATCTCGCTCTTCACCGACCTCATGGGCGACCCGATTTGCAGAGTTCGAAACTCCCCTGCTTTCCGCATGCTGGTATTTTCTTCTCTCTACTATTCCATTCTCTCTTCCCCAATCTTCCCCGCGTTCAGACCGGAATGAATTCACGGCGCTTTATCAGGTAGCGGTGATCGGCGCTGAGAAAGAAATCGTGGGTATGGTTAGAGGCTGCATCAAAACCGTCACCTGCTGCACAAAACTGTCGAGAGCGAGAAGAGACTCCATTAACAGCGACAGCAGCAGCGGCGCTTTGAAGCCTGTCCCTGTCTACACCAAACTCGCCTACATCCTTGGCCTGCGAGTATCTCCCTCCCACCGGTACGCAACCAAATGTTTGTCGATACTGCAGCTTTTAACTTTGAACATCGTCTTCATTGAAGATTTTATCCTTACTGAGTATCGTGGCTCATGCAGGAGAATGGGAATTGGGTTGAAGCTGGTTGCTGGAATAGAGGAGTGGTTCAGCGACAACGGAGCTGAATATTCGTACATAGCCACCGAAAACGATAACGTCGCCTCCGTTAAACTCTTCACCGACAAATGCGGCTACTCAAAGTTCCGTACGCCGTCGATCTTAGTCAATCCCGTCTTCGCCCACCGAGTAGGCCAATCCAAGCGAGTCACAGTCCTCAGACTCTGCCCCTCAGACGCGGAAACGCTCTACCGCCGGCGGTTCTCCACCACCGAGTTTTTCCCCCGCGACATAGACGCCGTTCTCAACAACAGCCTCAGTCTCGGCACGTTCCTGGCCGTGCCACGTGGAACATACTGCGAGAAATCATGGCCCGGGTCGGATAGCTTTCTGTGGGACCCGCCGGAGTCGTGGGCGGTGGTGAGCGTGTGGAACTGCAGGGACGTATTCGCGCTCGAGGTGCGCGGCGCGTCGCGGGTGAAACGGACGTTGGCAAAGACAACGAGAGTTGTGGACAAGGCGTTACCCTGGCTGAGGCTGCCGTCGGTGCCCAACGTTTTCAGGCCGTTCGGGCTGCACTTCATGTACGGGTTGGGAGGCGAAGGGCCGTGCGCTGCGAAGATGGTGAAGGCTTTGTGCGGACACGCCCACAATCTGGCCAAGGAGAGCGGGTGTGGGGTGGTGGCGACGGAAATCTCGAGCCAAGAGCCGCTAAAGCAAGGTATCCCCCACTGGGACATACTCTCGGCCGAGGATCTCTGGTGCATCAAGCGGCTGGGGGAGGATTACAGCGACGGCTCCGTCGGCGACTGGACGAAATCGCCGCCCGGTCTGCCAATTTTCGTCGACCCAAGAGAGTTCTAGAAAGCAAAATCTCCCCATCCAATCCTGCGCATCCATGAAGAAGAAAAACCAGAGGAAGATTCGAAGGATTCTCCTAAACTGTTTAAAGAGGAATCTCCTAAACTGTTTTGTAAAAATTGAAAGAATTTGGTGGTGAAATTATGAAAGGCAGGTTTAATCTTTTTGGAATCATTGTGGGCTGTCCTTTGTTTCTGTACCCAAATGCGAGGGGGGACCTTATCCCCACGCCATCAATCATAGTATATTGCTAATTGGAAGGAAGTGGGAATCCATGGTTGGACCATTCTCTTTGCTTCGTCTTGGCTTAATATTTCCATAACAGGGGTTCTCTGAAGGGGAGGGGATGGGTGGATTCCAAAGGTACGGGTTGAGTTGCTGGCCGTTGCTTTCTCTACCAGCCACCTGGCCTGCTGATTGTCAAAGAAGGTTGAAAGGAGCTGCTCCCAACTCCCGACCCTCGCAAAAGAGGAGCAATGTGACTCCTTCATATGCAAACGAAACCCTTCTAACTTGAACTTGGAACAAATATCTGGTTTATTTCAACTTTTCAATTTTTTGGTTAAACTCAGCTTACGTTATTTTGAACTCAATAGTTTAGCCTTTCTAATCTTAATTTAGCCCACTTTTACATGTATGGTGTGACTTTTTTGTGATGTTTTAAAAAAAATTCAATCCACAACTTTGATTTTTCTTATTTTGAGTCGAATTTTTTAAGCTGAATCTATTGGATTTACTAAATTGAATGAGTCGAATCTGACAAACTATTTTTAAAAAAAATAATCTTATTTGAATCTGTTCACAAATTCGAATGTAACCAACCAAGTTGAGTCACTCGACTCTGCGAGTCGAACTTAACTAGCAACATTAAACTTTTGTCAATATAACGCGAATATATTATCAGCATAGAATCCCTACCTATATTGTGAGCTATTTCTCCCAACTAGAGGTGCAACTTCATCAATATGGCTGAAGTCTTTGAAGTCAGAAGTGGGTAACGTAGGACCAAGGTTAAAATGAATTTTAACAACTAAGAGAATACTCTATGATAGGTACAATTACGCCCTTCGTTGACACTAAACTTGTCCTCATTTATCCAAGGGAATATATACACTTCATAATCTGAGTTCTAAGTTTCTATTCTTGACATGAGAATATACACTATACCCAAAAACTTTCCAAATACAGAAATTAGCAGGAGTGCCTGACAATGCTTCTTTAGCAGTTTTCTTATTAAGCGTAGCCAATAGAGAATGTTTCACTAGGTAATAACAAGGATCAGCATATTCGCGCCAAAATGGCTTAGATAAACCATAATATGATAGAATACACCGAACTTTTTTAGTAAAGTTCTATTCATTCGCTCTACCACAGTATTCTACGTGGAGTACCCAAGATCAAAAGATGCCTCCAAATTTCTTTGGACTTGCAAAAAGAGATGAAATAGCCAGAATGGAAATCAACATATTATAGGTGTGAAGATGATTTATATTTTTTTTATATGTTTTTTAATCATCGATTTCTACTCCTGGAAGGTAGAAAATACATTTATTTCTTCTTTTGAAAGAACACTCATAATTTTATAGAAAAATTATCAATCAAGGTCAACATACTATGTCCCCTCCACTAGAAGGCACATGAGATGGTCTCAAGTGATTGAATATAATCTTGTGTTTTTTTTTTTAATAAGTTAATTATATTGAACAAACAAAAATTTACAGAAATCTATTATAGCCTAGATCCAAGTGACGGAAGCTACAGGTCAGTAACTCATCCAACTTTGGATCAAGACAATAGTATAAAAGGGTGCACAAATGGAGCAGGAAAGCCACAGGTTGGTGCCTCATCACGCCATTAGCCCGAGGAAACTAGAATCAACAATTACAAATCATTGTCCGATTACAAAAAGCAAAATTCTCCAAATTACCATAAAGATCAATAAAACACTATACTTGCAAAAAGGAAGCAAAACAGCAGACAACAAAATATAAAACGGAAAAACATACCTGGACCATGTATACGATCTGAATGGATTAAGGGATATCAATCCTCGCTTGTAGGCTCGGGAAATGTGAGTACATGAGCTTTGTAACGTGGAGCTCTATTCGTTTGACTACCAAGTCGGGTGATCATAGCGTCCATCAAAGATGCGAGAATTGCGGGCAGTCCAAAGATGGTAAACCGAGGAAGAGAGGATGATCTTTAAAATCAGGGTCTTCTTGGTGTTTCTCTTTTTTGCTTCTTTGATTGACCATTTGAAAGCGCTAGCAAGGGTGAACATTTGTCAATCGTAGCCGAATCTAACTTTGATGGTGGACCAAATGGATGAGGAGAAGGGGCACCTGAAAAATAGATGAGAGGCGGATTCCAATTGATTTGCACATAAGGAGCAAGAGGCTTCAATTCCCAAGAAGCTCAGCCTCTCTTTGGTGTTGAGGCGATCAAGAGCCGCGAGCCAGATGATGAAGGCATGTTTGGGAGTTGGTTCGGCAGTCCATACAGTTTTGATTTCCATTCCTATAGCTTGATATTAGCGCTTTCTTTTGATCCTAATTTTTCTTCTAAACTGTCTCGAATTTGCAAGAGCTTTTTCATCAATGGGAATGTGCAGTATCTTGCTTTCCAATTCCATAAATTGGCATGCTTGATGTAGTAGTTAAGTTTATCATATTGAGTTTCACAAATAAACAGTACTTATAAAAGTGGATTTTAGTATTTGTCTGATAAACATATGTCATAAATAATAATTTTAGTATTTTCCATCTTCCCAACTAAATTTATTCATCTCATTTCATTCATATGCCATAAAAACATATGTTATAATCAAGTAAGGATTTTCATGTGTAAATAAAGTATCGATTGTCGCATCTCCAACATTTCTGGAGTATTGCAGAACAAATAAATTCTATAACATTTTTTGGTATTTCATCATGATGAGAGAATGGCGACCTGCCTTGGTGTACTTGTACCTATGTGCCACATGATCACAAACTATCACGGCCAAAGCGATTATCAAGTGTGTCTTTTACAAGTTTAGATGGAGGGACATATTTTACAAATATCAATTCATTCAAGCTGACATGTTCTACATTACAATAATGTTCAACTTAAAGCATAAATGGATAACTAAGTAGAAGTGGAAAGATTATTTAATCAGTTTTCTCTGTTAACCTTTTCTAATGTACATGTTCCCTTTCAAGATAAAAGTACTCAATGAGATCAAGTATTTTTAGATCAGAATTGCACATCACAAAATGTTCCAACCACCCAATCAAATCTCAAATATCTTACACACTGCATAATTTTTGCATCAACACCGCATCTTTTGTCACAAGCTCATTTGTTGTAAGCTAGTTTCAATTGAGACACATATGAAACGTGCAAGCTTAATCGAGAATCTGATACTTGAATGATTTTGAGTTTTTATTAAACACTGCAAGAAGATTTGCTTCTTCACTTTCTTTTTTTCAACGATAAATGTCATTGATTCCCCTTAGGACTACTTTGTTCTTTTATCTTGTCTAAAGCTTATAACACTCTTAACTCATATGTTGTTTTTATTAAATAAAAATCAAACTATTTTTGTTCAAAGATTTTGATCTATCCCTTCAACTTTTTCTTTCATTGTTGCCTTAGTTAGACACTTGAGTTCTTCTTTGAATTATTAGACTCTCTCCTTGAGTTTCAAATCCAACTATAATGTGCATTATTAGGACATTCTCTGCTTAGAATGTAAGGTGTCATATACTTCTTGCCAGGTTAACAAATCACGACTACACAGAATAGCCTCCCATAAAATATTGTACGAAGCTAGTTCCAAGCATTACAAGACTGCCCGAGAACTTCTTCATCATATTTGCATTCAATAGTTCTTATATTTGCATTCAATAGTTTCTAAGTCTAAAACTCTTTTTTCAAGTAGTCAAGTGTTCTTCAATAGAATAACTTTTGCCAAGTGATCAGAATATAATTGTTGCTTTCAAATGTAGTGTGTTCATCAATATTTTGTGCATACATAATTCTTTCAATTTTAACTATATATTTGTAGGAAATTTTTCATTTTAAACATCTTATGAAATACTAGAGATAAATGCACCCAAATTAAAGACAAATTCTTTATGTCCCTTATCTGTGTCTCCCCCTTGTTCCGAGACATAGGCATTTTATCAAATCCGTGCAATGCGCTATTCAATTTCATCTTTATGGGTAAATCTTGCATTTTTAATTGGTATGATGGGAATTAGTAATCTCATCCAATGTCGGAGTGTCATATTTCATCGATGACATCTCCGGTAATTTTTAGATCTTTATAATACCGATAACACCCTTTGATGCGAATTGTTAAAATAATGAACGAGTAACTAGAAAATGAAAACAGAAAATAATAAATGTCGATGGTTTACATAACCATAGATAAAGGAGAGAAATTATTAAACAAATCGATACAATGAGTTTTACGAATTGACAAATAACGTGAGTTGAAACCAAGTAAGCCCAATTAGAATTTGACTCGCACTATATTCAAAAAGGACTAAAAAAGTTTTTAAAATTGTACTCATTAATGGGAGAATATGGCCAATCCCCCTGGTCTTCAAATTCAATATTGCATTTGAAATCAAAGCATGTGAAGATGACTTCTATTTTGTACGAGAAAAAGTTGCCCAATAGTTATTACAAGTTAAATTCGTGACAGTGGCTCAACAATTGGTGGACTCACAGACAAAGCGTTTCTAACGACCAGTTTTCAGTTGCTTTGTCCCAAAGTTATGTTTTTCTACTCTGTCTCGCAAGGGGATGCTAGGCCAAAATGAAAGGTCTCTAGAATTGTGTAGACTTTTCATATTCATGTTTTATTTGTGATATGCAGTATATTGTAAACCATTGGGTTTCAAGAAAATTAACGAAATCAGTGTAAAATTTGTCTACTCTCTATTGTCTATCTATCTCTTCTCTTTTCTTGTTTTTATTCTTCTCAAATTCAAGTAGCTGAATAAACTTGAATTTATTCCGTCACGAGATCTTATTGATAGGTTTGTTTAGAAAAATTCTCTTTTTTAAGTTGAAATGGTCACAAAGTTGCGATAATATCATGAATGTGGCATACTTAATATTTAGCAGTAGTCTGAAACTTGGTGTATCAGTATTAGAACAATATTAATATGGACAATTCAGCTTCATATTAATAGTAATATTTGTACGATAATATTGCACAAGCAAGTAGATTTAGTTTATAGTTGATATATTTTGTAATATTAAGAGTGATAGTTCATAAGTAAATTTATTTGTCTACTAAATAAAAGAGCAGTTTTAGTTTTGAAAATTGTATTTTACAGTCTCAAATTAATGGCAACTTCAATTTAAATTTGGTATTTTCATCACATAATAATGTCGTGAATCGGTAGTAAGAATATTGATTAAAGGGAAATGTGTTTACTACATAGCAAACTTCCAATTGATACATGAGCATGGTCACCAATGCACGAATTGGGCAACTCATAATTTTCTGTAGAAACATGAGTAATAATTTTGGTAGTAATTGTTGAGAAAAAGTGTGATGTGAGAGTGAGAACAAAGAGACGAATGGAAAGTAAATTGATGTGTTAGGCCATCTTTTATGGAGGTGGTCCATTTGGGAGTTAATGGGATGCTTTTTGTGTCTAAAACTTGATAAAAAAAAAAAAAACAATGAAAGGGGAAATGAATAATTGTTCACCAACCCATTAACACTTAGTGCACAGCTTCCTTTTGATCTAACGTAGAGATGGTGAACAAGATAATGACAGCTCACTATTCCGAAAGGGCGAGTTCGGTTTGTTTCGCTTTTACTCGTGAGCTAATGCAATGTGAAATAGAGCTTAATAGACTTGGATCATTGAGTTCGCAAACTTAGTAGGTTCATATCATTTGATGAATCCATCCTTTTAAGGGCGGACTCATTTCGATAAGCTTGTTTAGTATCATTCACAACAAATCATAGGCAATTAGCTTGGTGATAACTCCGCTGTATGATGATACCGTGGTATCTTAAAATCTTAGAAAAGAGTATGATATGCCGAACTTTAAATGTGTCCCCAGAAGGGCAACAAAAAATGGTATTTATAATATTTTAACTATCAAAGAAATGAATTAGTTACATTTCTTATATTTCTTAATAGAAGAAGATGTTAAAGCTTTAAGTACGATTTATAAAGCATGTTTAGACCGTTAAATATTGATAACACGATATTTTAAACTTTGTGGTTAAAAATGATATAACATACATTGTGGCTCATACTCAACTAATTATATTAAAAAATTTCTTTATCATTGATCATAATCAAAACATCAATAGTATGAAGACTTTCATAGAGTTACCCAATTAGTCCTAGAAAATGAAAGTCTAATGTAAGCAATATGCGTAATTTTACTTATTTAATGCTACAAAAGAATAAATCGCATTTATAAATTAGTTTTATTCGTCGGGCATAAAAAAGTTACTTGGTAAATCTAGTTTTGGATCTAAAATTTATTGCGCAAGAATTTGTCATTGTTCTTTTAATTTGTGTATTAGCGTGTACTTTTAAATGGTATCGACCGTTATATGAATTAATTAATATTCTTAATAGAAGGGAAACATACTTTGAAATTATTTAATCAACATGGCCGCTAGTTTTTGTTATGCATGCATTATGAATCCCGGATATGATCCTATAGTATTACTTAATTCTAGTGATCAAATAACAAAAAAAAATGCTAATTTATATTTTCTTATGAAATTAAATATTTTATTGGTAGATGGTCATACCTTCTTCGTACATAGATTATTCATGTTAATTTTAGTAATATTGATGGAACCGATGGGTAAACAATTATAATAAAATAACTTGCTTATAGAATACAAAAAAATTTAATTAAGAGTCTAACTTTCTTACATGTTTAGTAAAAGTTAACTTGCTTACATGTTTAATAAAAAATTAGAATAAAATATGACAACATAGTAATAATGAGAAACTAATGCATTAAAAGAATATAAAATTTAAAATTGTTTCTTGTAATTTTTTTGTCTTGTCTCGTAAATGATTGACAATCAGATACAGCAAAAGTGGTCAGGTGTATGTAATTTGTATTGATCAAAGTATTAATTATACAATTAGCCAGATATGTTTTTCTATTATTTGAATTAGTTTTTTTCTTAATTAGTTACTTATAGTATTTAACGTTGTAATAATAAAATTGTAATAGATAAATTTCAAAAAATATATAATATGGATTTATATTCGGCCCATTGCTAGTTTGGACTAGTGAGTCAAACTTTTTGAATCCATCTAGGCTAGGCTGGAGTAACTTTTTATACTCTAATTATGCACATTTATTGATGTAAGTTATAATTTTACAAACAATAATATATTGGGTTATCCTTATTTTTTACGTACTGGATTGCCACAATTCACTTCTCAAAGAAAGTATAATTAATCAGCACACTTCCAATTTGGACGGGGCTTTAACAACATTTGTAAATGGGACACATAAAGTACGTTATTTGGAGGGTCAACTGAATGGTTGAGAATTTGTTAGTATTTTGTTGTCATATCCTTTCAAACATACCCGTATCTGCAACCGAAGATGGCATTCACTATGTTAAGTGTTTGGTACCGCAGTGAGATTTGTCATGTATATTATAGTTTGAACTATTTAGATTTGTATTTTGCACGGTTAGTATGCGCATGAAAATTCTAAGAAGCAAGCATTGGAATGTCTTGGAGTGGATTCTTAAAATCTATGCATAACTAGTTGGGCATGTTCTTCATGTTGATTATGGCTAAAACCAAACAGGTCTTTTACTTTCTAGATGCACGACTTGTTAGTCATTCCTAATTCAATTCGAAGTTGTTGAAGTTGTGTTGTCTGTAATTGGCTAATAAATTGAAGCTGTTGGACAGCTAATTTGCGCCTACAATTTGGCTACCATTAGAGACGAAAAAGAAACCAGACATGAAACAGAGACTTATCCAGCACAAAAATAAGGTACAACTACGGGGGAGAATGATTATCAAACTTCTACGGAAAGTTTGGAAGGAAAACTCCTACTTGCGGAGAAAATGGAAAGAGTCAACGCCATCCGCAGCTTTGACCATCGTCTTCAGCCATGCATAAACCTGCAGTGAAGATAACCTGCGTTGAAAGCCAGCAGAGAATCAGTTCTAAAGAAAGCGAAGCAGTCTCCGTCAAAGGTTAGAAGAAACTACTTGGATCAGAATTGATAATCATGGCGGTCCCTCCGAAGCTGCAAGTCCCTCCTCGTCGCTTGTTCTTCTGCCAATAGCTGTTGAACGCGTAGGAAGCATGAGCCACCACCGTGTCCGGAAAGAAGCAACTTCCGTTCGGCAGAATCTCATCGCAGTCGCCGCCTCCGGCTCCACATGCGTAGTCCATAGCCCCTTGCAGCGTCTCCGCCGGTACACTGGGCTTTGCCACGCACCACAGCCTCTGCGCCGCCGCCGTATCTGGAGCGCCACACTTGCGTCGCTTACAAGGAGGCGTTTCTGACCCGGAGGGCGGGCTTGCCGGAGCAGAAGGGAGTGGCAACGGCGATGGAGAAGATATGCGGCTCAACGGAGGAAGAGACTTGGGGCGTTTGGCTATATTGGACGGAATAGTGTATCCATGAGAAGAGATTGATGGGGATTCTGCAGTTTCTGGAAATGGAGTCGGCTTCTTCGGAAATTGGGAATCGACGTAGGAGAGCTTCCTGCTTGTGTGTTCTCTATGATTTGGAACAATTACAGTAAACTTTGCTTGGCTAAACTCTGAAAATCCAAGACTTTTGACGGCCTCCAAGAGAGAAGTTATCAAGGTTTGGGTTTCAGCAGAAAATGGATATGAATTTGGTGAGAGATAGAGAGTAACCGAGGAGTTCCTACTCTGCATGAACTCGAGCACAGGCCAGACCATTTTCGCAGCTAGATCGTCTTTAAAAGGAGCAGAAAATGGGTCCAGACAATGGAAAGAGAAAGAAGGTGAGACCTTTATGTCTTTCTCCAAACCCCACCGAGTCAGAGAATGAAACAAGTTCTTCATAGATGGAAGCACCAGACCCAGCTTATGTACCTGATCTTGGTTGCAGAAAACTGTTTCCCCCACGACAACGGCGGTGATTTTAGTTGCAGGGTAGTGGGCGAGGACGTTGGTCCTCACCCAACTCTCCGCCATTAGAACACTGCTAGCAACTGCATGGAGATCTTCGTCTTCCACCGAAACAGCCAGGGGACGCAGACCAGAGTCAGGCCATGCTTGAAAAGCTTTGTCAAAGAGGTTAATGGTGTCAAAAGATTCCTGGTTTGCATCTGCAAAAAGCGTGTGAATGCTAAACCCATAAGAAAAACTCTAGAAACGAGGAAATTTTCGAACTCGAGAACTTACTGGTAAGACCCATAAAACAGAGGAGAAGGAGAGGGAAGAGCGAGAAAGTGTTCGCCATTTCCAGCAACCAAATATCATCAACTGAGAGACAATACTTCAACCAGCCATATAAATTGACTTCAAGTGATGGATACTTTTCTTGGGGAGATATGGCCGTTGGAGAAAAGGGTCTCTGTTCTACTTCAGTGGCCATAAAATTGAAGACGAAAGAAGAAGAAAAAGTACAACACGTGAATAGATCAAAAAGGACTATCCGTTACGCCTTCACAACGTCGCGCACAGGCATCACCTATAGCTACATGTCGTTCGCCACTCCCTGATAATAAGAATTTCAATTTGGAATTAAAAAGATACCTCTCAAGGGTGGGGGTTCTTTAAAACATGAATTTTTCATGTATTTTTAAAACATGTAGTTGCAGTGTTCATGATGCTTTTAGAATGATTAATTATAAATTTACATTCATAATATATATTTTTATTCTACAAACGTATTAATTCTTTTTTAGTATAATTAATATAATAAATTTTATACTTTAATATATTAATTACATTTTCATTAGATTAATCATTCTTTGAGAACTCAGATCGCAAAATAAAAAAAAAATAAAAAAAAATTAGTATTGGTCTTTTAGACTGCACATTTTGTTATACAGGCAAGCTCACATGAATAATGTGATAGCAAATTTTGTTAGACTGCACAAATCGTTACAAGGTAAAATCGAGGGATTGACATGATGACCAAAACGAAGACTTCACATTGTGCTTTTGGTAAAAAATTCAATCTGATTTAGGAGATTGAGAGCCAAAATCAATGGTTATTTAGGAGATACACGGAACAAAGAGTGAGAAAGCATCTATTATTATTCATGTGTACAACCGTCATGTCGTTTGTATCTTTCTTTTCAGTCTTTGCGACACAGTTACGTTTTGTCGTTGTCACTGCACCAAAAACATGGGCTGTTCCGGGAGTTATATTTGTCGGTGGGTTCCCATCTTCGAATCAGCTCCAAGCTTGTGGCCCAGGCTAATCAGACGGTGGAAACCGAGGGCCGGCGGCAGAATAACTCATCAAAAGCAGCGGTCAACATCCATGTTCGACTGGAAGTTGCCCCTGGCTGTCCAAAAGTGCCCACTGAGCATGTAAATTTTGTGACTGATTGTCATTCTTCTTTATCAATTTAATTTTACTTTTATTATCTGTACCTATTATAATTTTTCTTTCTTACTATTTATAATTATCGTTATTCTATCAATAAATTATCATAGTGCACACAATTTGCTCATAAATTAATGTCATGTGACCATTGTCTTTAGTAGATGTGCCAAACGAGTTTGTTCTAGTGTCTTGAGCATGAAAAAGTGTCACTCGTCGAGTTTATCGAACTTTTCAAATCAAGACTGCTAAGTCTATTGACCTTGTCGAACTGAGCACATAGGCATTTTTTAATAAAATATTTAGCTCAAACTGACTTACGAGCCTTCAACTTAACAAATCGAGTCGAGCTGACAAAGTCTGACTAGTAAGTTTAACTAGACAAACATACTTATTAAACTATTATCTTATACAAATATATTAAAATTTATTTCAATACAAAGGTTTAGAAACTATAAAAATATTTATTCATGTAACGTTTTATACACGTATTTAGTATAATACAAAAATATTTATCATTAATACAGCTTAAATTTAAAATGGTCAAACCTTCTTTCATTGAGTCCAATGATATTATGTGATAGTCTATTCACTATTTTTTTTTAAAATCGCTCGAATCTTAATCAAACTTTGGCAAACGATGGAGTGCAGCATGCCCTTCTAACTTGTAAGTCTGACTCATAAGCCTGAATACTTAGCTGGTTCGAACTGTTGAGTCCAAAAATGCCGAGTGAGCCAAGACTTGCCACAATAAGAGTGAGTTGAGTTACAAAGTAATCTCACTTGTATGACACCTCTACCGTCTAGTAGTAAAAACAAAGTGTAAATGATGGCTTTCCAAACTTTTTTTTATTCAAGTATGGTGAAGAAAAAGGTTGGTAACTCTTTGTTACCATATGTTTACTAATGTATTTTTAACATATGATTAAGCATGCATGAAGAAGTGGAGATTAATGTTCATTAATCACATGTTAAGCGTCTGAAAATAAATAATTACAATTCGAATTATTCAGTTGAGCTAAGTCTATCTCGCAACTCTTTTTGTCTATTCAATTGAATAATAGATTTCCAGTTAACATACATGAACCACTTTTGCACTTACATTTAATTTACTTACGTTGAAATATAATTAAAAAATTGGCATATATTTTACCATTTTATTTTATGAAGGAACATGAATCATAGGTGGTCCTAAGTTTGAAAAATAAAAAATAAAAACACGTCTCATTAAATATATGGAGTCATGCAATCATTCAATTTTTTGTCTTAAAATTGATGGCTGAGTAAGCTTTCAATTGACAACATGGTGGAGATATTATTGCTTACCCATCCAGTCGGTAGAATTCTCATCGTCTTCCTCCTCAATCCTTCCTTTCTTGATGAAAAGGCATTATTATCTTTATAATGCCACCCCATCAATCTCACTAACTATTATAATATTGTTAGTTTTTTAGCTTATGAGCATTAAATAAAATACCCAACTATGGCTTTAGGTCCAATCGATGTGTTCTTTACCGTGGACTTTGAATCCTTTCTTATTGCACATATTATGGTTCGATCTCGGTGAAGGCCAAGAGAGAAGAATGGTGATAAGAGAGCAACAAGTGCAGGACAACAAAGTTAAAACCATCGACAAGCTGTGTTTGCGAAAATAATCTCGGGTTGGTGTTAAAATTTGTTATGTGACCAGTGAGATGCTATTTTCCTTCCCGTCCATATGATTCATGGCTATCAAAAAGCTTTCATGCTAATTGCAATTTTACTATTTCGTAAGAGTAGACAAAACCACACTGGAACCGTAAACCTGATCGGAATCGGCAATTTCGGTTTTTAAGATTGAAAAAACATGAAAATGAAATAAGAACCGTGAGTCAAAAAAGTTCTAAAAATCAAATAAAACTTGATCCAAACTCTAATAAAATCTAATATAAATCTTATAAATCCGTCTAATTACTTAAAAGATGATACAATTATAATAAAAAAATATTATAATTATCTTTTATTTTTTTAAATATAAAATAAAATTAGGTTAAAATGGTAGTTCCGGTGGCAGTTTTAAAAATTCAAAACAGTGAGTTTCGATTTAAGTTCTATTTCAGGATAAAATCGAATTGAACTGATCTGTGGCCACCCCTATTTGTCTCCATTTTCCCCATTTGTAATTGTTCTATTGTGTTGAAAATTATAATTTTTTAGATGACATTTTAGTATCCATGATGAAAATATTTTAATATTTGTTGTTATAGGTGTATTAAAAGGTAGTTCGGTTTTGTTCATGATACTGGCGTTAATGTGTTCGTAGTTTGACTGTAGAAATTTGTCATGTGCATTCAACAAATGCGTTATGAAAATCAGATTCTTCTAGTCTGAATGAAGAAATCCACTCACTTCACAATTCATAGTGTGATTA
The DNA here is from genome assembly GCA_003255005.1 of Begonia fuchsioides. Taxonomy (NCBI): domain Eukaryota; kingdom Viridiplantae; phylum Streptophyta; class Magnoliopsida; order Cucurbitales; family Begoniaceae; genus Begonia; species Begonia fuchsioides. Next base: position 99,551 of record QAOC01023762.1, read on the forward strand.
TGAGGAGAGTTCAAATGACAAAGTGTTTTTGTGTACGTTGGAAGCCGAAGTTAATGACCATAAGATGAGACATCCATTTAATATCTTCATTAATGTGCACACATATGGGCGTACCAGGGAGAACAAAGTGGGCGCAACAGAATTGGTGGCAGCTAGTTACTCGAACATGTTTCGAAGCCAACTTGACTAGAAAATTCTGTTCATAATTGAGACGGTTCGACAAGACTACAACATCAACATTGTGCCAACATTAGCGTATAGAGCGAAAAAACATACTCGAGAAATGGAGGATCGGTGGTGGAGACTAGCATTATAAACAACTATAATCATATGTTTCCGAAATAGAAGGTACAATTCTTAGCAGCAAGTTTAATGCTAAAGTTTATCGACCAAATTTACCTCCAAGGTAGGGTTATTTCAGAAAGGTGCACGGGTCTTAGTAGGTTTCATTCGAAGGGTGAATAAACAGGGTAACGACATTTGGAATTGACAAATATGACCAGTTTGATTATGCATCGACTTGATAAATTATTTTTTTAGTTTTGATTTTTACCAACAATTTTGATCTGAATTAATCTCATAATTTGACATCTATTAATCCATCAAATTTAATTACTAAGAGTAAAATTCCTTCGTTTAATCTTTATTCATTGACGTTGAAGTTAGGACTCCACATTGTTGAAACGTCTCAAATTTCATATACATGTACATTGCATCACACATTATATAGTCACCTAATAATAACATTATAATTGCATATTATATGTGACTCACTAGATGGATCGAAGCAGATTTATCAACCAATATGAGATTGGAAAGTTGTACGTTATATACGGTTCATTACCTTGAGAGGGTGTCTCAAAAAAAATTGATAAGGGCATGAAAAATATTGAATTATTAATCCATAATTTTTACATTGTAGGGCAAAAAATCTGATATGGTTGTGAATCTTAGTGTTTGTACTAGGGGTGGGCGTCGAATCGGATTGGTTGTCGAACCAATCCGATCCGACGGAAATCGGATTGGAGTAGGGAGATTCGATCGGGTTGACTCCAGAAATCAATCCGAATCCGATCCGAATTCCTGCAAATTTTTCGGATCGAATTTCGGATCCGACGATTTCCACTTTCCACTTTCCACTTTCCAGCATCACTGCTCTGCATCAATCAGAGAACATCCATTTTCCAGAGAGCATATGAAATTTTTCATTTTCTAGCATCCCATTTGTAACAACCCTCATTTTTTTTTATTTTAGAATTTTGTGACTTTAGGATGTAAATGTTTAAGAGTTATTTCATGAATGTTGGCTAGTTATTGAGGAATTTAAGTATTGTGAATGTGAGCAAGGTTTAAGGGGTATAACCGTATAAGTAAAGTAATGATGTTATTCGGAAAAGTTAGAAAATCTTCTAAGTGTTTTGGAACACTTTCGGTAGACCCCAGGATTGAGGAGGGGTCGACACAATTAAATACTTTAGGTCGACCTCAGGGTTTAAGAAGGGTCGACACAAGTCACTCTTGGGAACTTCTTTCGGTCGACACAATAGACGAGCGGTCGACACAAGTCACTCTCGGGAACTTCTTTCGGTCGACACAATAGAGGAGCGTGGGTCGACACCAAGGACGAGCGGTCGACCGGTTCTGGATTTCTAGCAATGCATACTCTCCATTTTGTCAACTTAGGTTGACACACGTTAATTTTTTGAATTTGGTGTCTTCTAGGAAGTTATAGTGGACTTTTTAAGGAACAATTTGACACCTTAATTATCAGAAATGGATCATTATCAAGGAAGTTATGCTCATTTGAAGTTGGTAAATAAAATCTGGACTATAGAGTTATGGACTTTTTAGCGATGCTCGGTCTTTTGTATATTTGATTATGTTAAACTATTATTTTGAAGTTTACTTCTTCTACAAAGAGATCATCTGAATTCTCCAGAGAGATCATCCGAATTCCTGCAAGTAAACTACAATCTCATATCGATAATCCGATTTCCAGCTACAATCTCAACATATCGATAATTCAAAACAACTAAAAGTAAACTATCATAATCCAATCATAATCCAAAAAAATCCATCCATAAAAATTAATTATAATCCAAAACTATCCATAATCCAAATCTATCAAAGTATCAATAATTCATCAATCATAATCCAAAGACCAAAACAATACAGAATACGAAAACAACATTACAATAATTCATAAAGACTAAATCTGATTCATTCGATTAGATCGGCTCTACGTCTCCCCCGCTTGCATTCTCCGTAATTTCTACAAAACAAAAACACATAAAACATCCTTATTAATATAACATTAATAAATAGTAATGTTAATAAATAACGTGTAGTTGAAACTTGAAATATATCTTCGTCAATCGTTTTGTAATCCTCTAATACCTCCGACAACAATGGAGTTTCAGATCCGAACGGATCCAACTCTGAGTACATATAAGAGCTTCCACCTAAGAATTTGGTAAATTGACTAATATCCACCAAATCTTCGTCTATCAGAGGCCCTTCATCTCCCATATATGCTAAGAACTGAGAGTCAGAATCTGCAAGTTTGTCAAATGCAGCTGCATACTTCTTAGCTCTTTCCAACATAAGGTACTTCGAGTTCCATCGAGTAGGCACATCAGATGTCACATTGCCCTTAAAGGTTATCTTCATCATGTCAATGCAACTTTTGAACTTTACTAAACGTGCTGGTGAGGATTTAACATACTTCACCTCCCTTCGTACTCGACTAATAGAAGCTTGATGCTCTCTAAGCCCATCATTCACAATTAAATTGGTGATATGAGTAAAGCATCGCACGTAATGAAGTCTCCATCCAAAATCAATTCATTCCAATGTCGCAAACTCCTAACCATATGTGCAATGGCCACATCATTTGAGGAGGCGTTGTCTACCGTAATTGTGAACACCTTCTCAATCCCTCAATCACGCAAACATCTCTCAATTAATTTCCCAATGGTTTCTCCTCCGTGGTCGTCAATTTGTCGAAAATTTAATATTTTCTTGTGCAATTTCCAATCTCCATCGATAAAGTGGTCTGGGAAAACCATGTAGTTTATATTCTGCGCAGTTGTCCAAGTATCCGTTGTCAGACAAACTCTCCAATTACTTTTACTAAAATAATCTTTCAACTGATTTTTCTTCCTCTTATAAATGGCCTCGATATCCCTTGACACTGACCTACGCGAAGGTAAAACCAACTCGTGCCGGATATATGCGCACCACTTTCTGAATCCTTCTTTTTCTACCATTCTCATTGGTAGTTCATCGGTTATAATCATGCTTGCAAGTACTTCACACGCTTCTGCTTGCGTAAAATATGATACAGAAGACGAGTTTGCTTCCCCTTTATGCGTAGTAAATGAAAACTTCTTCTGTAATTGATCTGTGACCAACAAATACTTGTTGCAACTCTTCAAGTGCTTTGTCATATTTGAACTTTCTGCCTTCTTCGTATGACAAACATATTTCTTGCCACAATGGTTACAGCTAGCTTTCGGATCTTCCGGATCACATCCTTGATTCAATGTGAAATGATCCCAACATGCTGCCTTGAAAGCTCTTTTTCTTGGATTAGGAACTGGCTCAATAGGCTCCGTAGTGGTCGTCGGAGTTGTAGATGTTGATTGTATTGTAGTGTCGATAGTTGCAGAAGCTGTACTTTTCATTATGCAATAATTCATTGCAATACAATATGTTATCCATCTACAATGTAGGTCAGTCATCGACAGGACTTCAATTTCCAATATAATGCAGATAATAGGGTGGACGACGAAATCTAACCTGAGACTTGAAGGCAGAGATGGACGGCACTCGACAGTAGGCACTAGGCAATCGGCACTCGGCACTGTAGGGGTGGACTTCGGCAAACAAGAAAAATGAGGGGTTCATGTGTCGTGTCGCGGGAGTCGGTCGATCGTCAGGAGTCGGTCGATCGTCGCGAGTCGGGAGTCGAGAGTTCAGAAGGGACTGGGTTTCGAGACTTTCGATTTGGGGATTTCAGAATTTTGAATTGGGACTCGTTAATAATCGGCAATCCGATGTTCGGATCGGATCAGATCGCATTGAATCCGATAACGATTCGATCCAATAAACGATCCGATGTTCGGATCGAAACTCAGTTTCGTCGATCGAATACTGTTGCCCGATCTGATCCGATCCAATCCGATCGGATTGTCGGATTGGGTCGGATCCGCCCACCCCGAGTTTGTACAGCCTAGACATGCAAAAACAGTAGTGAGTTTATCAATCGATATGGATAAAAAATAAATAAATAAGAATGGCCTTTCCCATATTTCGTTTGAATAATTTAAAACTCAAAAATACATCTACTATTATGGAGTTGTTATACTTGTTTTGACCTAATTAGGAGCCAATAGCCTAATTAATTCACAAGAGAATAAAGAAAAGACAAGATTGGAAAAGAAAACCGAGAACGAAGGTTTTGCATCATTCTACTACTCCGCATCGATAGCACTTTAGGCAACATTTATTTTCATATATACTCACATTTAAAAAATCACTTTTTCTAAATATCAGAAAATCTTGATGTTGAATATGGTAGTCTCTATTTTACTTTCGTAAAGGGTATGATAGCACATGAGGGTAAAGATAGAGCAAAAGGATGAATGGAGCATGGTCAAGGAATAAAAGAACGTGACTCTGGATGATTGTGCCTTGCCACGTCAACATAGGGACATAATTTTCTTTAAAATAGCAAAAAATACAAATTGACTAAACTATTATACGTTAAGTTAAAATGGCCAAAAATGCTTTTATCCTGAGATGCTTCAAATGCTTACTCTTATTCATTTTAGTGATTCAATAAATTTAATGAATTTCTCAAATATTAAAAAAAAAGACCTAATATAAATAAGGTGGGCAAAACCGGACCGAGATTGCAAACTGGACCAAACTGTCAGTTTTAATTTGAGAAAGCTGTTATTTATTACCCGATTCCAGTCTTCAGAAGTACAAAACCGTAAAATCAAAACTGAGACATTAGGTCAAAAAAATTTAAAATCAAGTAAAACTCAATTGAAAACTCAATTTAAATATAATAAAATATTTTATTATTATATTTTAATATTTTTTAAAATATAAAATAAAACTGAAATTGTACCAGAATTTCACTGAAATCGTTAGTTTCGATATTTGTTTTAAAAATTCACAATAGTAAATTTTAATGGCAAATTTTAAAGTAAAATAGGGTCTGATATTCACTAGTTGAACATTAATTGTTTTTCAATAAATTAAAAATAATGATGACAAAAAGCCACGTGTAATCATGGGACTGAAATGCTATTGAGTGGCATAATTACGGTAACTTGCGATTCAGTAAAGAAGTTCCTTAAGTATTCTAAAACTATATATTATTCTCAAATTTCATTAATATTTATTATCTCCATAATTATATAGTAATAGACATAATTTAATACTTCTGTAAAACTCAAAATGTAGAATTCGTCTATATTTATTTACTAATAGAATATATGAATTCATTATTTATAATAAAGTAAGAGAGAATTTATGCTAAAGGAAAAAACTTATTCACTAAATATATGTAGGTAGGACGGTCAGAATGAAAAAAAAATATTTATTATTTTATAATAATAAAAATAAACGAGGGAAAATAATTAGAAATAAAAATAAAAGAGAAAACGGCGATCATTCGTTATTATGACGTCAAGCAAAGCTGTTACTTTGGTTGAAGGCATCCAGATCTCTGCAAACTGAAAAAGCCTTCTTCTTCACCCTCTCTCTCTCTCTCTGAACCAGTCGAACCCAAAGAAAACTGGAAAGGCTCGAAACCAGAGAGAACTAAGTGAGATGACGAAAAGAAGATAAGAGAGACCCAGAAAAATCGCCATGCAGGCTCATTATTTGACCTTCCTTTTCTTTCTCTCCATCAATGCTTCCTGCACACCTACACCTATCCTTCCCAGAAGAGCTCTCCACCAGCCACTTTTCCCGGCGAGCTTCGCGCCTCCGCCGGGATCCGATTCAACTCCGCCGCCTCCACCTCCGCCGTCCGTCCCTTCCTCTCCTGCAAACGACCAGCCCTTCTTTCATGAGTCCCCTTCAGGTTCCGTTCCGGATCACTTTCAACCTCCTCCGTCGTCTTCCGACGTCACTTCCTACATTCCGCAGGCTACTCAGCCGTCCAGGGGGGCGAAGACAGCCACGATTGCGATCTCCGTCGGAATCGTCACTCTCGGAATGCTTTCTGCTCTCTCATACTTCATATACCGTCACCGGTCAAAACACTCAGGCGAGTCTCAGAAGCTTGTCGGAGGCTCCACTGGCGACGGCTATACGGACAACACCAGAGCGCCGCCGTCCAGTTTTCTTTACATCGGCACTGTCGAACCGAGTCGGAACAGAATAGAGAATGACGTCATTAGTTCACCTTATCGCAAGCTTAACTCCATTAAAATGTCAGATCGTTACCGTCCTAGCCCAGAATTGCAGCCTCTTCCACCCCTATCTAAACCTCCGGCGGCGATTTCTCCTTCTCTTTCGTCATCTTCCTACGAGGACAGCCGAGAGACGTCATTTCACACGCCGCAATGCTCGTCTGTTTTCAGTCATGAGGACGGAAAAGATCAAGCTGTGAACCATTTTCCGGCAACTGCTTCAAAAGCCGATCATAATTCAAGTCTTCGCGTTCCCCATTCAAAAAGAACTTCTCCCAAATCACGCCTTTCACTCTCTTCATCAAAGGTGGGTCAGTCACCGTCGCCTCCTCCTCCGACGCCTCCTTGTCAGCAGCCTCAGCCTCCAATTTCATCAAAGAGGCCGAAATTTTTGAAGCCTCCATCTCCACCGAATTTGTGTCTTCAACCTCCCCGTCCACCTCCGCCACCCCCTCCTCCGCCGCCATTAATGCCAGATCCTCAGAAAGTTGGATCTTCAGAAAGGACTATCCCCACCTCGACTCCAATCTCGTCGGTGACTTGGACTGAAACCAAATTCAAATCAAAGTTTCCTCATAGTTCATCAAATTCATCACATTCTGTTGAACAAGTCCCTAAAACCTTGATCTCGCCGGAGAAGCTTCAAGCAGATGAGGCAGAGGGCGTTAAACCAAAACTGAAGCCCCTGCACTGGGACAAAGTCCGGGCGACGTCTGACGGAGCCACAGTTTGGGACCAACTGAAATCGAGCTCATTCCAGTCAGTCGCCCTCAATATCACACTAGTTTTACTGCCATGAATGTAAATTCTGACTTCTGAGATTGTTGGTTTTGTTTGCAGGGTAAATGAGCACATGATCGAATCTCTTTTCGGCTTCAACTCTGCAAACCCTGCCTCAAAAGAGACGGGAAGAAAACCCATTTTCTCTTCCGCCATGGAAAAGGAAACAAGGGTTTTGGACCCAAGGAAATCACAGAACATTGCAATCCTTCTCAGAGCACTAAACGTGACAAAGGATGAAGTTGCAGAAGCTCTGTCAGATGGTACCACAATCAGACTTTCCATTTTTGTAAATTTTTTTCATTCAATCTTTGCCTGATCACTGATTTTTCCTTAGATTATATTTGTACTGTCTTAAAGCTTGTAATCATTCATAGCCACTCTGGATTTCTAAAAATCTTATTCTTTCTTTTCTTGTTTTCATCTTGAACTCGGATAGGTAATTTAGAATGCGTAGGTGCAGAGATTCTCGAAACTCTTATGAAAATGGCCCCCACCAAAGAAGAAGAAATAAAGCTCAGAGACTATCGAGGCGATGTTTCGAAGCTCGGGTCAGCTGAACGGTTTCTAAAGGCTGTTCTTGATATCCCCTTTGCGTTCAAAAGGGTCGAAGCCATGCTGTACAGAGCAAATTTCGACTCAGAAGTGATGTATCTGAGGAAGGCATTTCAAACACTAGAGGTAATCTTAGGCAACATTTAATGATAATTATAAGGTTGATGTGCTTTATAACCATAATTTTGTTCTTGCTAGGCAGCTAGCGAAGAACTCAAGAGCAGCCGACTTTTCCTTAAACTCCTCGAAGCTGTTCTCAAGACAGGAAATCGAATGAACGTGGGAACGAATCGTGGCGAAGCGACAGCGTTCAAGCTCGAGACTCTCTTAAAGCTCGTAGATATAAAAGGCACGGATGGGAAGACGACCTTGCTTCACTTTGTCGTGCAAGAAATAATTCGATCCGAATGTGGCGAATCAACGAATAGAAATCTACCAACTAACGGACAGTCGAACATGAAGGAGGACCAGTTCAAGAAACATGGATTGAAGATTGTGGCTGGACTGAGTAGAGACCTCGTAAATGTCAAAAAAGCAGCTAACATGGATTCAGATGTCTTGAGCAGCTATGTATCGAAGCTAGAAATGGGTCTCGAAAAGGTACGATTGGTTTTACGAATCGAAAAGCCGGCCGAGCAGGAAAAATTCTTCGACTCGATGAACGTGTTTCTCAAGGAGGCAGAGGGAGAAATAATTTGGATCAAAGCCGACGAAAAAAAGGTGCTGTGGCTTGTAAAAGGAGTCACGGAATACTTCCAAGGAAATGCTGCAAAAGAAGAAGCTCATCCTTTTAGAATATTTATGATAGTGAGAGATTTCTTGAGCATATTGGATCAAGTTTGCAAAGAAGTAGGGAGCATCCACGAAGGAGTAGTCATGGGTTCTGCTCGGTCTTTTCGAATATCTTCCACTGTTTCATTGCCGGTCCTCAGCCGGTATAACCCGAGACGATATCGAAGTTCCGACGAAGAAAGCTCGTCGTCGTGAAATCAAATAGCAGCCGGTGGGAAGAATTCGATTTAAAGAAGAGCAATGGAGTGGTGAAGAAGGAAAGCACTCGAGGAGGTAGGTTATGAGAAGGTCAGAATCTTATTCTATATGAGTTATTACATGTGTAGAGAGAGAGAGAGAGGGAGGCCAAAAAGGTTAGAAAAGAAGAAAGATAAAGAACATTGTAAAGTATTTATTCTATAAAGCATAGTTGAGGAGATAAGAACATGCTTGAATAAGAGGGGAAGGATTAGAACAATGTAAAGTATTAGAGGTTCTATTTTTGAGATACTATATTCATTTCCTGAATGATAAATAATTTCACCACCAGCTTCTCTTTTATTTAGGGTTTTCTTTCGATTTGTAAACTTTATCATTTCCTGAATGATAAATAATAACCAAATTTCAAATTTGGATACAAGAATATCTTTGTAGATTTGGAAATCCTTTCGAATCTCAACTACTTTCCAAACCGATCCAGATCTTCCTCCAAATCGTAACAGCTTCCCAAATCAGCTCAAGCTGCACAAAGTCTACATAAAGGAACGTGAATACCACAGATTGGGTGTGCCAGAATTAGAGAACAAGCTTGCGATCGAGGCCTGGCGTAAATCCAAGGAGGAGGTCGGTGACAGTGATCACGGCGGCGAGGGAACGAAGTTGTGTGAACAACGATTTCCGACGGCGATGACATAAATTCTCTCCCTTTGCTTTTCGTTTTCACTTTCATTGATTTGACAAGTCTTGACAGCATAAGTCTATGAGTTATTTAGTTTTAATTAAAGTTTGAAGTTGATTTGCTTAAGTCGATCATAGTTAATCATTTAGAATTTATTTTAACAAGTGCTTAAATATCTTTGCTTGCTTTGATATCATCTAGGACGTCACAATAATTACCGTTACGTAATTGTTAAGACGTGTGTTAAAATCATTAGGTGGTTAAACCGAGTGACACAGTTTAGCTAGGGGTGTTTTCGTAATGTTCATTCCAACCTAGTGCGGTCAAAAGAAACAATGTTTCAAACTCATTCTGGAGTAACATTCCACGACTTAATTGTTTAAGTCGTGAGTATGAAATAGATCAACCACAGAGGCAACACCAGCCCCGGTTCTTTAGAGTTCCAACCGGATCTACTCGATGCTGTCGAGGCTACTGCAGCCCCGAGATTAATTGTAATTCTCGATTCGACCACCAACTTTACTTTTTTGCACTTTATTTTCTGCAATTTACCTTCTAAATATTAGATTAGATAAAAACCAAATCAAAATAAAGAAAAACCTATTCTTTATTCTTTAATTCTTTTTGTCAATATTTAAATTAAGATTTTTAGTTTATTTCTTTTTCTTTGCAATTTATTCTCTGAATTGAAAGTTGAATTGTTCTCGTGGGATCGATATTTTTATTACTACAGTTGGGACACGTGCACTTGCGTTTTAGCGATTACATTTACGCGCAACAAGTTTTTGGCATCGTTGCTGGGGACAACAAAATTTTTTGTTTTTAAAATTTATTGTGAAGTAGTTGTGAATATTGCTAACACTAATTTGAAAAAGTTAAAAAAAATTGAAAAGAAAGTATTTTTACGGTTCTTTTTAACCTTTTCAGGTATTAATGCAAAACGAAGGGAACAACGAGCTCATTCCCTACGATCCCGAGCTTGAAAGAACGCTTCGTGATAGAAGACGTCAAATTCAAAATCAACGAGAAGCGACTAAAGAAGAATCGATGGCTCAAATTCCACCGATTCATCAAGGTCCCAATCATGAAAGACCGATTCGAGATTATGCAATTCCGGATTTGGAGCGGCTTAATCCCGATATATTCCGACCCGTCAACAACGAGGTAAGGTGTGAATTAAGGCCAATTATGTTTCAGATGTTGCAAACAATAGGAACATTCAACGGATCAGCATCTGAAGACCCGAACGCTTTCATAACAGAATTTACTTCTTTGTGTGATTCATTCGAGGATACGGCTATTAATCGGGAGGTTCTCCAACTAAAGCTATTCCCTTATTCACTCCTAGACCGAGCAAAAGCATGGCTAAATTCTTTGCCACCGAATTCTATCACTTCTTGGGAAGATCTAGCCAAGAAGTTTCTACTCAAATATTTTCCACGGGTGAAGAACGCAAAAATGAAAAGGGAGATCATGACTTTCAGACAACAGGACACTAAATCCCTATATGAAGCATGGGAGAGGTTCAAGGAATTAATTCGCAATGTCCGAATCATGGCATCAACGAATGGGTACAACTGGAAACTTTTTATAATGGACTTTATGGTCAGACGCGATCTTTCTTAGATGCAGCAGCAAATGGCGCAATTTTATCTAAATCATGCGCGGTAGCGTTTGAGCTTTTGGATAATATGGTGACTAACAATTATCAATGGCCGACAAAGAGAGCTGCAGCACCGAAGAGAGCATCGACGAACAGCAGACCCAGAATTCTTGACATAGATCCAGTTATGGCTCTAGCGGCACAGATGACTACGCTGAATAACACCCTTAGGAATATGGACATGCAACAAGCAAACCCACAGCAAGTTAAGAGTATTTCATGCTCACTCTGCTAGGAAGATCATTTGCACGAGTATTGCCCTTCAAATCCCGAAGCAGTAAATTATGTGGGGAACAATCGGAGCAATAATTTCAATCAAGGTTGGAAGCTAAATAATCAGTGGAGCCAGAATCAGCTACCATGCAATCCGAATCAGCACTTCCAACCTCACCAAGGGTATAATCAGAGTTTTCCGACTCAAGTAAACCACCCACAACAACAACCCGAACAATCCAAGACGTTCAAACAAAAGGTCAACGAATTTATGGAACGATCCGAGCTGATGATGCAAAATATGAATGCGGTGATTTAGAATCAAGTCGCATCTCATAGGAATTTGGAGAATCAAGTAGGCCAGCTCGCTCTATCTTTGAATACTAGACCTACGGGAATGTTGACGAGCGATACCAAAGTTCCGAAACGAGAAGGAAAAGAATAGTGCAAATCCATCATTTTGTGCAACGGCAGAGAGGTGGAAACTGTGAAAGACTCTGAGAAAAGACCTAGAGAAAGAACCAAGGAGAAGATTCCGCCATAGTTATGTGATCCTGGGAAATTTACGATTCCATGCACGATCTGAGATCAACATATTAGCAAAGCTCTATGTGACCTAGGAGCTAGCATCAATCTCATGTCGATGTCAATCTTTAAGAAGTTGGACGTTGAAAAGCAAGACCAACAACCATAACATTACAGTTTGCAGAGCGATCCATAGGCTATTTGGAATGAATCATCGAGAATGTGTTGGTAAAAGTCGATAAATTTATATTTTTCGCCGATTTCATTATTTTAGATTGTGAAGTTGACCGAGAGGTCCCGATCCTCTTGGGAAGATCATTCTTGGCCACCGGAAGAACTCTTATCGACATAGAAAAAGGAGAACTCACCATGAGGGTAAATGATGAAGAAGTCCCGTTCAACGTCTTGAATGCTCTAAAAGATTCAGAAGAAGCAAAAGAATGTTACGCCATCACGGATGATGAGTGCAATTTTGTGGAAAAGAGAGAATTAAGACCACCTAAACGAGAATTCAAGTTCGATCTATCTGACCCCCTGATAAGTCTCGAAATGGGCTTATTTACAGCCTTGAATCTTGATTAATTGTAAGCAAAAATTGACTAGAAGTAAAGAAAAATATGCTTGCTGTGAAATGTGCTATAGCAGAGGTGCACGAGTTTAGCACGTGATTTTTAATGAATTAGATGCTGTTTTTCTTGGGTATTTTATTATCTTTCCAGAAGTTGTTTACGTGTCTTTTTGTCCTTTTGTGCAAGGTTTATTTGGCTGGGCAATCGACGGGGCATCGCGAAACAGAAAATCGAAGCTCAATGATGACGGCGGATTGTGCGAAACAGAATGGAGAGAGAAGGAGTGGAGAATCCGGAAGATTCGAGCAAGGAAACCGGCTGGAGAAACTATTAAAATAAAAAGAAGGAGAAAAGCGAAAAAAGGACGGAGAAGGAGAAAAGCGAGAGAAAAACGGAGAAGGAGAGTCCGAAAAACAGCAACGAGCTGAGGAGCTCCGGGTATACGACCTGAGTTTGAAGCTTTAGTCGGTGAGCTTAATTGCAGAGAAAATCGCATGGCGATAGTTTATGAACAAATTTCTGTTTTCGATTTTGCTTCAATGATGAGCTAAATTGTCTGTGGTTGGATTGATTTGCTGTTGACTGGAAAACTCATGTGTTGCTTGCACGATTTTAATTAATCTGTTTAGTTTTACAATTTTTCTCATGTTTGGACTGCATGCCACAGCTAAAATGAGTTTCGGTATATCCGTAACATGCCATTAGGGATTTACCTGAGCCTTGAACGGATTAACAGACTGATTTACTCTTCATTTATATTCTGTTTTTGATAAAAGTCGATGATGAATACTCTGAACTTATTTTCCTTACCGTATGTACGGAAGGGAAGTGAGGAAAGAAGAAAAATCGGAGGCCATGCCAGCCCCGGTTATTCAATGATTCGATTTCAGTCAATCGTGCTGCAACACAGCTGCAGCCTCCGCTGTGGCAGAGAATTCCAGCAACAAAAGATCAACCCGACCACGCTTTCTCATCGATATTCTTTCTTACTTCTTTTCTGTTAATTTCTTGATAATCTTTCTCGTATCTTCCGATCTTATTTTACACACTTGAAATTTATTTTAGAGTTTTCACAACTTTATTGAGCAATCCGGTTTTCACATTGATTTTTTAAAGAAGATTTTACTAGTTTTCCTCGAGGGATCGATATCTTTTATATTACTTGTAAACTGTGCACTTGCAGTTTAATAACGACACACGCATTACACCCAACAAGTTTTTGGCGCGTTGCCGGGGAAAACGGATTGAATTTTCTTTGAAAATTTTTGCGAAAATAGTTTAAGCAGAAGACATTGATATTATTGTGCTGGAAAACGTTTGTTGTTTGTTGAGACAGGAGGTAGCCCATGCAACATAATTTCGATTTGGAAATAATACCATTTGATCCAGAAATAGAACGGACATTTAGGCGAAGACGACAGCAACAACGAAGGCGAAGACGACAACAAAGAGAAATGGATATTGGATTAATAAACGAAGAAGCCGAACAGGAACGACCACTAAGGGACTACGCAATGCCGAACTTAGAACAGTTAAACCCAGGAATCGTTAATCCGGGTGGAATCAGAGGAAGATGTGAACTCAAGCCGGTTATGTTTCAAATGTTGCAATCAATTGGACAGTTTAGTGGAATGGCGACGGAAGATCCGAATGCTCATTTGAAGGACTTCACCCGATTATGCGAAACTTTCGAGGATGCCAATACTAACGGTGAACTTCTGAAAATGAAATTATTCCCGTACTCCATCCGAGATAGGGCAAGAGCGTGGCTAAATTCTCTGCCACCAAATTCTATCAACTCATGGGAAGACTTAGCTCGGAAATTCTTAATTAAATATTTCCCACCGGTGAAGAATGCAAAAATGCGAGGGGATATAATGAGCTTTAGACAGAACGAGTTTGACTCTTTATACGAATCATGGGAGAGATTCAAGGAAGTTTTGAGTCAGATTCATATCACCATTCCTTTGGTTGACGCTTTAGAGCAAATTCCAAGTTATATTAAATTCATGAAGGATATTTTATCTAGACGAAGAAGAATGGACAGGTTTGAAACAATTGTTGTGGTTAAGGAAAATATCTGCAGCATGCAGGAAAGGATTCCTAAAAAGTTGAAGGATCCAGGGAGCTTTAC
>QAOC01023764.1:0-24324 GCA_003255005.1 Begonia fuchsioides
AGAGAGAAAGCGACAATCTCGGTTTAATCATCAATGGCCGAAGGTAACTCGATTCTTTTCCGCACTTGATCTAAATGCTTTATTTTGTTCTTTAGTAAGCATGTTAGATCGATTTCATTATTTAATCTAACATGTACTTTATGTTATCTTCCATACAAGACATCAGCAAACTTTTTCAATGATAAATTTTTCATACTCCATCAGAATGTATCTCTCAAGTCTCAACGTACCATATGAGGTTGGAAAGAAGCACAATAAAATTAGTTGTGTCTCATCATCATCATACTTGCATTCTTGATCTTTAATTCTGATATTAACTTTACTGCAATCTACTGTTGATTGATTTAATTATCGTGCATTAGGTGATGAGAAAGTAATCGGTTCTCGAAACAACATTTGTTATAGTGTTTTTCAAACAAAAAGAGTTCCAATTCAACCCATAATAAAACAATATTTTTCTCATTCATAGCATCCTACAAAATGTGATTTGTTAAGCACATGTGTAATAGATCATGTAACAACTCGAAATTTTCAACCTTTTTTACATACATAAAACTCAAATATCATCATTATTTTGAAAACATGTGTTGTTAAATCCTTTATCTTAATCTTAAAAATCATCCTTTTGAAAAAGGCTACAAATGTCTATATTTTATACAATATTGGAAACATGAGTATTCTCTAAATTATTAAACAATCTCATATTTAAAAACATGCAATAGAAGCCTAAATCTAAATCAACATTGACGTAAAAAAAACGTCTTTAATCTCTTAATTGAAAATCCTAATAGGATAAACGTGGTATATAAAAATATGAGTTCTAAATATATATAAAATTTTAAACATCGAGATTCAGCGTGAAACAAATCAATAGTAAATAAGACAACAATACTAACATGACATTAAGCGTTTTTTTAAAAAAAAGGTTTTCACAATACTATTGCTGATCATCTCACTCAAAATGTTCACCCAACATCTACCAGCCATTCCTAACAACATGCGTTGTTCAAGGTCATGCAGTGCCATCTACCTAGAAACTAATGTCATCACATGTTTCATTACCTACACATCGAAGTTTACCTAATGAGCATAATGCTTTATAAGAAAATGCATATAACATGTTATATGCTCATGCCTTGTTCAAAACATTTCATCACTTTCATCTTATCTTTTCTTTACATTACGTTTCTAGGTTTCTATAACATACGGTTCGTTGCGAAAATACCTTGTGGACAGTCATCCTCGTCATACTTGTGTCTCGCTTCATAACGATATGTATGTATGTTTCATATTTGTAGATTTGGTGTAGAGACGCCTAATGGATGCGAGGAATGGCACACATTTTGGTCATCTTTTTTGGATAGTCATCCTCTACGTAAGCCCCGCCCTACAAAAAATTCTCACATATGTTTCGCATTTATAATTTCTCATTTTATCTGTTTCCATAAGTGATATGATCTTAAATGATAAGGATTGATTAGTGATCAAATGCGAAAAATAAAAAAAAAAGTAAATATAGAAAATGAAACATTGATCAGAAGTCGATAAACGTTTGAACTTTAGCTTAGACAAAACTTAAGACCCCAAATAATAATGTGATTAAAAACCTTAGATAGGAAAGATGCCACAAACGAAGGGATTCCGTTTGATAAGTCAGATACGATGCTGCTGGACTTGCAATGAAAGACCGAACAACACGTTGAAAAAGAGAAGTTCTCTCTCAATATGATTCTCAAAACTCAAGTTGATTTCAAATGGTAAATCTAGTACATATTTATAGTATTCATTCCTCACCTAATTTCTCTTCTCCTAACCTCACAAACTTTCTTACATACTTTCTCACCTACTTCCCTAATGACATGCAACATAGATTATAAATAATTCATTATAATACATAAGCTAAGTACATAATAGTCTCATTCATAATAATGTCATATTGTCCCATATGCACTTGAATGCATGTCATGCATTTAAATTTGATGTTGTCTGGAACAATAACGCCGTCACAATTGAGAAGTTCTTGGATATATATGCTTAGTTTTTCACCGAACTTCTTTGCTCGATCTCGTGTCATATTTCCTTTCATGCTTGCGCCGATTGCATTTAGTTCTTTCCCTTTGCTCTTCGTGATATCCTCATCAATAAGCCCCGCCCTACAAAAAATTCTCACATATGTTTCGTGTTCATAATTTCTCATTTTATATTTTTACATAAATTTCATGCATGAAAAATCAGTCTTGTCTATTTTATAAAATATGATGCACGAACATGATACACACATAAAATATCATTTACATATAATAACTATTCATATTAATCAATACATGGCAACCAAATCCTAATCATATCATAATTACTAATCACAATTCAATCATCCAATAATTTAATAACATCTCATAATTACTCGATCGGATATAGTCAACCACATATTGCACGTCCATGAGTATTTTTTTATCCACACAAAGCATTAACTAATCTACTCATTCACAAAATAATAGACTCTTCATTAAATTCACAATCAAGCAATCTATCATTTCCTAACATTTCAATGTGGTCACGAAAGACCATGCACAAGTAAACATTTACTTATCTCGATCCTTTGAATAAAATTCCTCGATCGGATCTGAATCTCTCAAAATTGGAGAACTTCAAATCATAGTAAAATTTATTAGGTGATGATGAAATTTATCTAGTCCTAACATTTTGATGTGTAGTCATGAAGGGCCATGCACAAGCAAACATTTACTTATCTCGATCCATTGCATAAACATTTACTTATTTTGATGTGTAGTGCTGTGATGTCTTTATAGAAACGTCTCACGTAGCCTGTGTAAGCTTGGTTGAACATAGAACAACTAAATTATCACAATTTGTTGAAAGTAAATTCCAAATATTATTATTGCACAATAAAGTCTATTAGGAGCGATTTGGTTGACCGATTAATATTTGAATTTTGGTGCAAATAGTCATGGGCGCCGTAGTTGTTCAATAGTTGAATATGTTTACGCAAAGAGGAATAAATATGATGAAAAAGAGATTTTATTGGAATAATTAAATAATATAATATTTGACAAATCTCAGTTTATCCAAGCTACAGACTGGGCATCGCATTTGACCTCCATCCAAACATGACGGAGGCACCGCGTTGAATCTTCCTTCCACTTCACATGGATTTACCTATAAATACTTCCTCTCCTGCTTCTCTTCCTTCATCAGTCACCTCTTCTCCTTCCCTTCTTCCTGTGTTCTCCGCGCATCCAACAATGCCCCAACCCACTTTCATGGCGTATGCTCTGCTAATGGCTATCTTCTTCCTCAGCTCATCCTGCACTGCCCAGCTGTCGTCCACGTTCTACGACCGAACTTGTCCCAGCGCGCTCGCCTCCATCAGAACCTCCGTCAGAGAAGCCATTTCAAGGGAGCGTCGCATGGCGGCTTCTCTCATTCACCTCCATTTCCACGACTGCTTCGTCCAGGGCTGCGACGCCTCCATCTTGCTAGACGACACCCCTTCCATGGTGGGCGAGCACAATGCAAACCCTAATCGAGATTCCGCCAGAGGTTACAATGTTATTGCCGCAGCAAAGGCCCAAGTGGAAGCCATCTGTCCGGGGGTCGTTTCTTGTGCCGACATTCTCGCCGTGGCTGCCAGAGACTCTTCATTCGCCGTCGGTGGCCCATCTTGGACGGTGTAGCTCGGAAGAAGAGATTCCACGTCGGCTAGCCGGGCTCTTGCGGAAAGCAACCTTCCTGGCTTCAGAGAAGGCCTTACCAGATTCATCTCCATGTTCGGTGATAAAGGTCTCAACGAGAGAGACATGGTGGCATTGTCCGGTGCGCACACCATTGGACAAGCTCAGTGCTTCACATTTCGCCAGAGAATATACAGCAACGATAGCTCCATCGATGTGGGTTTCGCCAGCACTCGCAGCCGTGCTTGCCCTTCCACCGGTGGAAGTTCAAATCTAGCGTCTTTTAAAAATTCAATTAACCAAGCTTTTATTAAATTACTCTTCTGACGAAGAAAATTCAGAAGACAAAGAAGAAAATGACATCTTTTCTTCTAATTCGGAATCCGAGAAAGAAAACAATTGCAACTGTAATTTAATAAAAACAGAAAACAATGAATTAGAAAAGTCTAATTATTATTATAAATCAAATATTGAAATGAATGGTTTATCTATTAATGTTTTAACAAATAAACAAACAGAATATTTAGACCTTATTGATCAAATCGAAGATCAAAATTTAAGAAGAAAACTTCTAGAAAATTATCTAGACAAAAATACTTCTCAACCTACTTCGCCAATAATTCAAGAAGCATATACTTTAAAAGAAGTATTCAATAGATTAGATAATAAACCTTCTTCTTCTATTACAATAAAAGATTTGAAAGAAGAAATAAATAATTTAAAAAATGAACTATCTCAAATTAAAAATGATATCTTTTATCTTCATGAACAACATGTCATAATAGATCGAAGACTTAATGAAGTTACACAACCTCCTCGAATGGACAATAACGAGTCAAACGAATATCTTAATATAATAAAAAATAAGAACCCAACAAAATGGTTTGTTAGAATAACTATTTTTATTAATAAAGAATTTTTAATAAAGAATATTCCTGCCTTAATAGACACAGGAGCTGATCTCAATTGTATTCAAGAAGGATTAATTCCGACCCAATATTTCGAAAAATCATCTCAAGTTCTTTCCAATGCAAGTGGCAAGAAAATGATCATTAATTATAAATTAAGTGATACGGTCATATGCAATAATGGAATTTGCATTCCATCTAATTTTGTTTTAGTTAAAAATTTATCTCAAATGGTTATTTTATGAACTCCTTTTATAACCCAAACTTTTCCATGGTATAAATTAGATAATTCTAGTTTCCAAGGATTTTTTCAAGGTCAACCAGTAAAATTTGACTTTATTCCAAATAATCAAATCAACACAACCAATATGATATCTATAAAAGAACAACAAATAAATCTTTTAAAAACTGAGATATCCTACTTAACGATCGAAGATGAATTAAAAAATAATAAAATTAAAACTCTCATATCTGNTAATATCAATCAACACTTTAAACATTTAAAGTGTCTCAAACAAATAATAAAGAAAAATGGTTTGGTTATTTCTGAACCCAAAATAAAGTTATTCCAAACGGCAATTCGCTTTTTAGGCCATAATATTTCTAAGGGAACTATTATTCCTATTAGCCGAAGTATTGAATTTGCTTCCAAATTTTCAGATGAAATTTTAAATAAAAAACAACTTCAACGATTTTTGGGAAGTTTAAATTAGGTTGCAGATTTTTATAAAAATCTCGCTAAAGATACGACAATATTATATGATCGCCTAAAAAACAATCCTCCTGATTGGCAGTGCGGGCGGGCACCGCGTACACCAGGAGAACTAAGCAGAAAGTTAAGGGAGCGGAGAGGAGTTGAGAGAAGACCAAGGGCTTTGGGAAAGAAGGAGAGAGAGAGAGAGCTCTGAGAGAGTAAAGGAAATAGTAAACTTTGATAGCTAAAGGATGCGTGCCAACAATAATGGTGGCACTCTCTTTTATAGGCAGAGTGTAATAGTGAATTACTATTACACCAACCGACAGACTACTATTACAACCACTAGCACTATCTGCTAGTCAACAGACTAATAGCACTATACATACATTCCTTCCCACAACAAAAAGATTCCGGTTATAATTCCCCGAAGAAAAAACTTATATTAATTCTTCTTCCGACACTGATTTGTCAGATGCGGCTTCAATGGAAAGCTTTAATTTGGATTTTGACTTAAGACGACGATTGCTCTGGGCAATTAATTCAGTGAAAGAATCCCAGTAATCTTCCGTACTAATTGGAGGATCTTCGATTGGTTGAGATTCACCAGCAAGGCATTTGAATCGGTTGTTTTCATCTTCATTGGAAGAGATGCTCATAGTAGAGGAAGATGGTCCTTTGTAGAAAGATTTAACAAAATCTGATTTCAGGAGATCCATACATTTGGAAAAGAGATCCGCCTCAGAAATGTCTAGAAATTTTGTTAAAATTTCTTTTTTCATGACTTCGAACGGAGTCAAAGAATGGTGGGACGGAGGACCCGTATTTGATGCTTGAGAAGCTTGAAGCTTGAGAGTAGCTTCAGTAATTTCGAGAGCCTTTTCATCGACCGAGTCAAATTTTGACCACCAACGGGAAAGGAAAATTCTGTGTAAAGCTGGCAAGCCAACTTTATCCACACCCTTTCTTATTTCCCATTTAAAAATCCATGGGAATCCAAATTCGGAGAAGAAAATCAAAGTATTATAACTTTGAAAAAATTTCCCTTTCAATTTTGGGTGGGCCTTGGACCATGAGTCGTAAGCTGCCAGAATTGAATTAGGAAGAATATAAATTTGCGGAGCATATTTAGCCCACCAAGAGAAGAACCAATTTGGCCACGTGTGAGAATTCTCTTCAAAACACAATTTGAAAAANTATCATTTAATTTATTCATTTGTTTACATATGGAAGTGTATAATTCTTTGTAAAATGAACTATTATTTCAATGGCTGTATTTTTCTTTTGATTATTTGTCCTAGTGTCGCAACCTTTTTTCTCAAACACATTGTTATTAAAAGTTGGGTGATTCACATAAGGTGATGAGAGTTAGCCTAGACCTGATTGGTTGTACTAAACCCTAAAAACGCACTCTTCTTTCTTCAAACTTAATTCATACCAATGTTTAAAATTCGGATCTCCTTGGTAAGCTTCCTTTATCTAATCAAAACTAAAAAATTTAGTAGTCAATTCCATAAAAAGAACATACCTTCTTGAAAGCGCATCGGCCACCACATTACTTTCACCCTTCTTCTAGTTGATGATGTATGGATATCTTTCTAAGAAGTCCACCCACTTGGCATGCCTCTTATTCATCTTACCTTGGCTCTTGATGTGCTTGAGAGCTTGGTGATCGATATGTATGATAAATTCTTTAGATAAGAGATAGTGTTGTCATACCTCCAAGGCTCTAATCACTGCGTAAAACTTTTTGTCATATGTAGAGTAATTGAGGGATGCACCCGTGATTTTTTCACTAAAATAAGCAATTGATCTTCCCTCTTGCAACAAAACAGCTCCAATCCCATGCCCGGATACATCACATCCTATTTCAAAAACTTTATTAAAATCAGGTAACATGAGAATAAAGTCTTCACAAAGCTTGAGTTTGATTAACTCAAAACTTTCTTGACAACTAGGAGTCCATGCAAACTTCTTTCCCTTCTTAGTGCAATCGATTCAAGGAGCGACAATGGAGCTAAATCCCTTGATGAATCTTCTATAAAATGATGTAAGACCATGAAAATTTCTAACCTCGGTGATGCTCTTGGGAGTAGGCCAAGCTTTGATAGCTTCATTTTTTGAATCATCCACCTCCATGCCTTCTTTAGAGATGATGAATCCTAGAAAGTGGATCTCTTGCATAAAGGCACACTTCTTAAAATTTCCAAACAACTTAGTAGCCCGAAGAGTATCGAACAACATTCTAAGATGATCAAGATGAGTATTCAAATCGGAGCTATAAACTAAGATGTCATCAAAATATACCACCACAAATTTTCCCAAGAAATCTTTAAGTATGAAATGCATCAATAGCATTAGATAATCCGAAAGACATTATTAACCATTCAAAGAGTCCATACTTTGTTTTGAATGTGGTTTTCCACTCGTCTCCTTCCTTCATTCGTATTTGATGGTATCTTCAAGTTCACCTTAGAGCTAGATGCTCCACTAAGTTCATCTAACAAGTCATCAAGTCTAGGAATCAGAAACCTATACTTGATAGTAATTTGGTTGATGAGTCAGCTATCTACAGACATGCGGAAACTTTCATCCTTCTTAGTCCCCAAAAGAGTAGGAATTGCACAAGGACTCATTGATTCACAAATTTAACCTTTAGATAAAAATTTTTTGTACCTGATTTTGTAACTCCTTTGCTTCCTCTGGGTTCATTCTATAAGAGGGCCGGTTAGATAACACTGCACCCGGTTGGAGGTCGATTTGATGTTCAATACCTCGTAAGGGTGACAACCCTAGTGGTAGCTCTTCTAGAAACACATCTTGATACTCCTCAAGCAAGTTTAAAACCTCCTTAGGAATCTTTTCAATCTCCTCAACTCTTTCCCGAAACACGATCCTCGCAAAGGGAACACCATTTCAGATTGACTTAAACAATTTTTTTTTAGACATAAGAAAATTTGTTTTAGCCATACGACCTTGCAACCTCATCCTTAGCAATTTGCTTTGGATCTAGTGGTGCTAGTTTGATGCCTCTCCCTTCAAACTTGAAAGAATATTGATTGGTGTAACCATCATGCATAACTTTTCAGTCAAATTGCCACGGTCTTCCCAAAAGTAAGTGGAAAGTAAGTGGCTAGCACTCATCGGCACCACATCACATAATACCTTGTCCTTGTCTCCAATAGAGAACTCACATTGCACTTGCTTGGTCACTTTGAGGTCGTCCTTATCATTCAACCACCTCAATTTGTAAGGGCTCAGATTTGCCATAGTTTCAAGCCCCAATTTGTCTACAAGATCATGAGAGGCTACATTAGTGCAACTACCTCCACCAATAATAAGAGAACATACCTTTCCCTTTGATCTTCACTTCGGGCATGAGAAGTCAATACTCATCTAATCACCATAAGTAAGGGACCCTCTTGAGCATAACATATCTCTACTTCATTTTCTTTGTCTTTTTGTATCTCTTCTACCGCTTCATCTTCACTTTCTACCTCATTAGTGCCCTCCCTTCGGGTCATTACCCTTTTGTTCGGGCATTGTGAAGCAATGTGGCCTTAACCATTCATGAGAAATACCCTCTTTGAAGGGTACAATTAAAGTCTAACAATTTGTTTAAGTGCTGCAGAAATTCAAATATATATGCAGTTTGTGTCGACTCATAGTGTCATTGTGTCGACCCTTAGGTGTTTGTGTCGACCCTTGTTCAAAACAGAAGCTTAGCCATTCGTATTTTGTGTCGACCCTTAGTGTGTTTGTGTCGACCCCTGTTTAAAACAGAAGCTGAGTCTTTCATTCCTTGTGCAACGAACAATTTGTGTCAACCCACCTATAAATTTTGTGTCGACCCAAAAAGGCAGTACAGCGTGCAAATGTGTCTACCCTTCCTGCATTTTACATGTGGACTAACCTTTAAGCCAACTCATTTTTGTGTCTACCGCACAAACATTGTGTCGCCCAAAAATTTTAAGAGAAGATTTTGTGTCCCCCCAACAGCATTTGTGTCGACCCAATTCGGCAGATCAGCACCAACGGTCATAAAACTCTCAAAGGCTATATTTTTTATGTGTCTACCGGCTAGTGTTTGTGTCGACCCCAACAGGATTTGTGTCGACCTAACTGGACAGATCAGCAGCAATCTATAAATAGATGAAGCGATCTCATTTTGAGAAGGAGATTTTTGACGAAGAGAAAACACGTCCAAACTCTGCCAAATTTATTTTCAAATATCTCTCTTACTCTCTCATCATTGTATTCATCTTTGATCATCATTCTTGTGATAGAGAGAGTCGGTTTAGAAACCGCAAACTTCTTAAACACTCTTGTTGAGGAATTCATTGTAAAAGAGGTGACGCTCCTTCAAGAAAAGAGTCATTGTAAAAGGGGTGACGCTCCTTCAAGAAGAGAGTCAAAAGGTTTGGTTGATACCCGTAAGTCAATCGGAGTGAAGCTCAAGGTTTGAGCGGGAAAAAATCTTCAAGGAGGTACTTTGAAGCGCGGACGTAGGCAAGGTTGGCCGAACCGCGTTACCAAACCGGTGTTACTATCTCTCTCTCTCAACTTTTATAATTGTTGATTATGCTTGCATATTGAATTGATAACTAAATCAAAGAAGAGATAATCGTTAATTCTTGAACTTACGAAAAAGTTTAGTTAACCTAATTCACCCCCACCAACTTAGGTTAATCTCGATCCTACAATTAATACATTAATGTTTCTCATGTCATCATCACGGTTGAAATGCTCATGCACATCATAGTCTCTCTTGGATTCATAGATAGCTGAACGTTTTGAAGGAAATAAGCCACCTCCGAGTTTTTTCTTTGGAGCCGGGGATGGAAGAACTCTCATAGGGGGTGAATTAACATCCAACCTTTGCAATAACAGCTCCAGCTTCTTATTAATTTCATCAATTTGTCCTTGGTAGCTAGATTCAGTTACCTCATGGATTGGTGTGGTAGAATGGTGGTTTTGTGGAATGGTTTCTTGGTTATTTTGGTGTGAAGCTCCACTTCGAGTCATCCTCACTTAATTGCAAGTGTATCAAGATAACCAAAGTAGAAATGGAAGGTGGGAAGGGACTTTAAGCTCTGATACCAAATGACATGAAATTGAAAATGGAAGGATGGTTCTGGTGAAGGTTGGCCGATTTTATAGAGATCAGAATGTGTTTGGGGATGAAGAATTTATGGCTGATTTTTTGAGAGTTTGATGAAAGATAATTATCACAAAATGGAGGGAAGAGCTTTATGGAACTTGCTACTAACATTTCTTCATTGCAAGAATGATAGAAAGCAGCAAGAAAAATTCAACTTACTAGCTCGAAAGTAAGCTGAATTGAAGGTTCTTCTCGGATGGCCGGATATGACTCACCGGAGTTCGATCACAAGGGAGCTTAGGAAATGAATTTCAAAGAAATGCAAATGCACTCTAATTTTCAATATCACAAAGCTGCTTACAACCATCCTCAAGTGATGCATTTATATTCTCAAAGTAGGCTGAAATTATAGCCACATTCAGTTGAATGAATCAACCTAAATATAGTGATTAAATTCAACTTGAAAAAAAAGGAAAACTAAATTCTAGCAATTTGTTAGTAGCTAACTAACATCACATGGAGGAGAATAAACTTCATCAACGTGAAGGGAGATAGTTGACTGCTAATCAAAAAGTAGAAACCCATAAAACCCATAAGAAACCCACAAAACCCATAAGAAACCTATCAAAACTCATGTCATACCCATGTCATTCCATGTACGTTAAATTAAGCATGAAATGAGCTAATACTAAATATAAAGTTTGTAAATGAAATAGTATTGCATGAGCCATGCAATGCTAGAAACCTGCACTATCTTCTCAGGCTAGAAAACCAGGTGCACCATCTTCTCGGGTCCATTTCACTTCTTCTCATTGATCCATCCATGAAATAAGATGTTTGGGCTGCTCTTGAACATTAGAATAAGACTCAATGAATGATATTCCATTAGATAGAATCCCCCGAAAATGAACAAACAAATTCAAAAAAAATTTCGCTCGGCTTCGGGTGAGGGCACCTTGAGGAAGGAGAACCCGAGGCATGTCACAGTGCCATCAACCTAGAAATTAATATCATCATATGGCTCATTACCTACACATCAAAATTCACCTTATGAGCCTAATGCTTCATAAGAAACTGCATATAACATGTTATATGCTAAAGAAGCTAATGCCTTGTTCAAAACATTTCATCACTTTCATCTTATCTTTTCTTTACATTACATTCATAGGTTTCATAACATACAGTTTGTTGCGAAGATACCTTGTGGGATAGTCATCCTCCTCATACTAATGTCTTGTGTCTCATCGATATGTATGTATGTTCTATATCTGTAGATTTAGTATAGAGACACCTTACAGATGCAAGGAATGACACATATTTTGGTCTTCCTTTTGGGATAGTCATCCTTTACATAACCCCCGCCCAAAAATATATTCTCACATATGTATCGTATTTATAATTTCTCATTTTATCTTTTTCCATAAAGTTCATGCATGAAAAATCAGTCTTGTCTATTTCATAAAACATTATGCATGAACATGATGCACACATACAATATCATTTACATATAATAACATTTCATATTAATCAATACATGACAACCACATCCTAATCATCTAGGTAACTGGAAAGACATTAACAAATCCTTAACATGCATGGGACATTCGTAACATCACACTAATTAGAACTCGATCATCCAATAATTTAATAACATATCATAATTACTCGATCAAAATAGCTACAGGATAATATACTCAACCACATATTGCACGTCCTTGAGTATATTTTTTTTATCTACACAAAGCGTTAAATAATCTACTCATTCACAAAATAATAGACTCCTCATTAAATTCACAATCAAGCTATCTATCATTTCTTAACATTTCGATGTGTAGTCACGAAGGGCCATGCACAAGAAAACATTTACTTATCTCTGTCCATTGCATAAATTCCTCGATCGGATCTAAATCTCTCAAAATTGTAACTTACAAAAACTAGTTTTTATTTGCTTATTTTAATGTTTTAGTTAAAGACAGTTGAAAACTAGATTAAAATAGTTATATTTATATTTTATTTATGTTACTAGAAAAATTAGATTAAAATAATATATTTTAAATCTAAAAACAAAATATTATTTTGAAATACTAAATAATCATAACCTACCCAAATCAAAATAAATAGGTTGGGTTGAGTTGAAAATTAAATTTTGAGTTTTGTGTCAGTTTTCAATTTAAAACTCCTAACAAATCATTTAGATTGGTTTTAAGTGGTAAAATCAACTGAAGTTATCCCTTAAACTATTATGTTTTTTGCTGTTTTTACATATTAGAGATCAAGCCAACCTGAGAACATCGTTGTTTCATATTATTGCAAGTTCTGCTGTAGATTGAGCTGATTTGGTGAAGTTAGAACAGCAAAATAAATGTGATTGGTTTAAAGTACTTCAAATTGGGACAAATATCATTTGCAGTAATTTTCATTATATAGTTTAAGATATGATTATCGTACATATCTGAAAAAAAATGATTTCTATGACTAGATTTTTAGTTTGACCAATTAATGTTTGATTTTTTCTGCAAAGTATTGGCGCCGAAGTTGACTTCCTTATATTTTTCTCGCAAAAGAGTAAAATATAACGTATTTAACTTTCATTTCAAAATTTTGAATAACAATCTCTAAATATTATAAAGAAGACGCTTTACTGGTGTACGACTAGAATAATTAAATAATATAATATTTGACAAATCTCGGTTTATCCAAGCTACAGACTGGGCGTCGCATTTGACCTCCATCCAAACTTGACGGAGGCCCCGCGTTGAATCTTCCTTCCACTTCCCAAGGATTTACGTACAAATACTTCCTCTCCTGCTTCTCTTCCTTCATCAGTCACCTCTTCTCCTTCCCTTCTTCCTGTGTTCTCCACGCATCCAACAATGCCCCAACCCACTTTCATGGCGTATGCTCTGCTAATGGCTATCTTCTTCCTCAGCTCGTCCTGCACTGCCCAGCTGTCGTCCACGTTCTACGACCGAACTTGTCCCACCGCGCTCGCCTCCATCAGAACCTCCGTCAGAGAAGCCATTTCAAGGGAGCGTCGCATGGCGGCTTCTCTCATTCGCCTCCATTTCCACGACTGCTTCGTCCAGGGCTGCGACGCCTCCATCTTGCTGGACGACACCCCTTCCATGGTGGGCGAGCAGAATGCAAACCCTAATCGAGATTCCGCCAGAGGTTACAATGTTATTGCCGCAGCAAAGGCCCAAGTGGAAGCCGTCTGTCCGGGTGTCGTTTCTTGTGCAGACATTCTCGCCGTGGCTGCCAGAGACTCTTCCTTCGCCGTCGGTGGCCCATCTTGGACGGTGAAGCTCGGAAGAAGAGATTCCACGTCGGCTAGCCGGGCTCTTGCGGAAAGCAACCTTCCTGGCTTCAGAGAAGGCCTTACCAGACTCATCTCCATGTTCGGCGATAAAGGTCTCAACGAGAGAGACATGGTGGCATTGTCCGGTGCGCACACCATTGGACAAGCTCAGTGCTTCACATTTCGCCAGAGAATATACAGCAACGATAGCTCCATCGATGCGGGTTTCGCCAGCACTCGCCGCCGTGCTTGCCCTTCCACCGGTGGAAGTTCAAATCTAGCGTCTCTTGACTTGGTTACTCCCAACTCTTTCGACAACAATTATTTCAAAAATCTGCTCCAGAAGAAGGGCTTGCTCGAAACTGATCAAGTTCTCTTTAATGGCGGATCTACAGACACGATTGTTTCAGAGTACAGCAACAACCCTGCCACCTTCAAGGCTGATTTCGCCGCTGCCATGATCAAAATGGGAGACGTCGATCCTCTTACTGGATTGGCTGGGGAAATCAGAAAAATTTGCAGCGTAGTCAACTAACTAATTGTTAGTGCTTCCCGACATTATCTATCATTTAATTTATTCATTTGTTTACCTATGGAAGTGTATAATTTTTGTAAAATGAACTATTATTTCAATGGCTGTATTTTTCTTTTGATTATTTGTCCTAGTGTCACAGCTTTCTTTCTCAAATCTCTAAACACATTGTTATTAAGAGTTGGGTGAGACACAGACAGTGATGAGACGTTGCCTACGCCGGACTGGTGGTACTAAACCCTAAAAGCCCATGAAATAGGTGAATTGAAATTAGTAAAAAAAATACTCATTGAGAGTCACATATTAGTATCACCATCCGTACGCTACTCACATGTCAACGCATGGATGGTAAATTTTTTTTTAATTAGTGTTTTAAAATTTACCATCTTTCGTAAGCATTTGTTGTTAGACTTATTTGAAAATCTCACCACATATCTATAATATTATAAAAAGATATTTTAGAAATTTTGATGAATTTTAAATATTTACATGATTTATTGTAATTGATTAATTTATAAAAAAATAATAAAATAAATATATCGTTGAGAATTTATAAAAATTCTAAGAATAAGTCTTCTAATCTCTTTGAAGGTCAAAAATTGGTTTGAAAAAAAGAGTAATCAAATATTTCTTTTTATGTATTTGTACAATTTCATTAAAAATACTTATATTAAAATTTTACATTTAATACATGTATTTGTACATGTCAACACATTGGATGTAGTCAATTATTACATTTTTGGGTAATCACAAAATTTTAATCAATTGTGTAAACATTTAAAATTTACGAAACTTTTCAGAATATCTTCTGGCTCGAGCGAGCCGAGCCTGTTGAGCATATTTCTAAAAATTTTGGCTCAAGCCAGCTCGCGAGTCTTGAGCCTATTCGAGCCGATCCTGTTGAGCCTAAACAAGCCGAGCCAAACAAGCCTAACATCGCTCCAACCCTTCATGCATATCAGTGCCTCTACAAGATCCGGTGCAAGACTTCTCCGTCGATCGTCGTACATGAGTCCACCTGCACTAAAAGGAGAATCAGAAACTATAGTAGAAACAAAAAGTGTTAGTAAATCGCGTGTCATTTTAAAAAGAATAAGATGTACGACAACGTTATTTTTCCACTAACTCAAAATATCAAATATATCATCACGAGAAAGTTGATAACAAGTGTCTAAATAAATATAGAGTTCATTCTTATCGAAGCCATAAGAATGAACGTCGTTATCAATTTCTTCATTACTTGTANAAAAAGAATAAGACATACGACAACGTTATTTTTCTACCAACTAAAAATATCAAACATATCATTACGAGAAAGTTGATAACAAGTGTCTAAATAAATATAGAGTTCATTCTTATCGGAGCCATAAGAATGAACGTCGTTATCAATTTCTTCATTACTTGTATCCATATAATTTAGTAGTTGTCAAATACCGAAATCAGCACTAGAACTAGACGCGACATTAGACAAAAAAAATAAATGAGAAATACAATATTTATTCTGGTAAGAAGCAAATAAATTAAAAAGATAAATTTTTATTGAAGTTACCGTAACTATAGACACTAGACCTAAATTACTAGAAATCGTATCAAGCATCAATTTTTTAATATTCATTTTTATATCTAGGATACATAATGTAAGCAAATGACAAAATATTAGGTATGTCAAGCTAATACTTTTTAAAAGAAATTTCTATTTTATCTACGATTTTACAAAATTTATTTATTTTTTATATCTATCAAAAGTAATTGTTATTTTACAAAAATATGAAGAAATAGATGCGTAGTCACGTAATAAATTTCCATAAAAATTTAGTAGCTTCCAAAAATGATTTAATAAAATCAAGAAATAAATTAGTCATATCACAACTACAACTATCTAGAGTAATATTATGTATTTTTTGACTAATAAAATGACAAATAACATTCAAATACGGTTTAGATTTTTCTAACATTAAAGAACTAGAATTCTACCTTGTTGATACATCCGTTTTTAATTTTCTAGGTCGAAGATGAACTGCTTTACAAAATTCTTTATACTCTTGTTGTCGTATGTTAGAAGAACTAATAAAAGAAGTTACACTTTTAATTACGACGATGTGAAGTGAAATAAATTGTATCTTATCTTCAACAATTAAATTTAAAATATGACAAACGTAACACATATGATAAAACTGTAATTGATAGCTATCAAATTGAAATAATCTTTTAAAATGCAAAACACATACATCGTTAGCAATTATCAGACCGTTGCTCTTGCCTTCTTTGTATGATATAGCAACGGACTAATGACCGTTGCTAGTTGGAAAGAAAGAGAGATAGAGAGAAGCAGAGAACTAAGAGTCTTTCTTCTTCGAAGACAGACGCTCGAGTAGTCGAGGCTCGAGTTCAACATCGACTTAACTCCGACGATGGACAGAGCCAAACTTCTGAGGCTACTGAAGACCGCTGACCGACGAGGAAGGCAACCAACGATCGGCCAAGACTCTAAGACAGCTGACGAAGACGAAATCTCCGCTACAACGGCCGCTACGAAGTCATTGACGAAGGCAGAATCCGATGACTCAAGTCTCGGACGATGACCGGCGATAGAAGAAGAAGGAGGATGAGATTAAGGGGAGGGGGAGGGCTCAGAGATTTTAAGCCTGGCGAGCAAGCTTGCGAGCCTAGTTCGCCCGCTCCAGCCAGACTTGCTTCCCGAGCTTGAGGATCCTCTACGCTCTTTCCATATATTTCAAAATTAAAGTTTTTTTTATCATTTATTTAATTAAATTTTATATTTTTTTAACTTTTACTCTCGATCATTATGTGTCAAAACAATGACTATGACAAAGAACAGAATAACATAAAGTTTGTTGGTGAAGAAATAAAGTTTGTCTAAATAAAAACTACCGAAATAAAAAGAAATTGTGAGCAATATTGTCTGCCGTGTAAACAAATATGCAATCTATGTTAAAAAATGAAATAAAAAAAATTATGCACAACAAGTAATGATTTTGAATGACGTTGAATGACTATTCTACATGGAAGTTTAATAGTCTCATATTACTAATGTTACTATGACTTCATCAAAATCTCCGTTACTTTGATCATAACTTATATAAAACAATTAAACTGTAATTAAAATTTGATCTTGGTTTGGTTATAAAATCTTCTCTATCACAACATAAGTACCATTATTATCTTTGTAGTTTGAAACTCTTGCTTTAGCCTAAATGCAAGTATCTCTCAACGACACTTGAATCTAAGAACAATGTACTTTATGTTATCTTCCATACAAGACATCATCAAACTTTTTCAATGATAAATTTTTCATACTCCATAAGAATGTATCTCTCAAGTCTCAACGTACCATATGAGGTTGGAAAGAAGCACAATAAAATTAATTGTATCTCATCATCATCATACTTGCATTCTTGATCTTTAATTCTGATATTAACTTTGCTGCAATCTACTGTTGATTGATTTAATTATCGTGCATTAGGTGATGATAAAGTAATCGGTTATCGAAACAACACTTGTTAAAGCGTGAAACAAATCAATAGTAAATAAGACAACAAGACTAACATGACATTAAGCGTTTTTAACAAAAAAGGTTTCTACAATACTATTGCTGATCATCTCACTCAAAATGTTGACCCAACATCTACCAACCATTTTTTCCTAACAACACGTGTTGTTCAAGGTCATGTAGTGCCATCTACCTAGAAATTAATGTCATCACATGTTTCATTACCTACACATCGAAGTTTACCTAATGAGCATAATGCTTTATAAGAAAATGCATATAACATGTTATATGCTCATGCCTTGTTCAAAACATTTCATCACTTTCATCTTATATTTTCTTTACATTACGTTTCTAGGTTTCTATAACATACGGTTCGTTGCAATGAAAGACCGAACAACACGTTGAAAAAGAAAAGTTATCTCTCAATATGATTCTCAAAACTCAAGTTGATTTCAAATAGTAAATCTAGTACATATTTATAGTACTCATTCCTCACCTAATTTCTCTTCTCCCAACCTCACCAACTTTCTCACAAACCTTCTTACCTACTTCCTCACTTACTTCCCTTATGATATGCAACATAGATTATAAATAATTCATTATAATACATAAGCTAAGTACATAATAGTCTCATTCATAATAATGTCATATTGTCCCATCTGCACTTGAATGCATGACATGCATTTAAATTTGATGTTGTCTGGAACAATAACGTCGTCATAATTGAGAAGTTCTTGGATATATATGCTTAGTTTTTCACCGAACTTCTTTGCTCGATCTCGTGTCATATTTCCTTCTATGCTTACGCCGATTGCATTTAGTTATTTCCCTTTGCTCTTCGTGATATCCTCATCAATAAGCCCCGCCCTAAAAAAATTCTCAAAAAATGTTTCGTGTTCATAATTTCTCATTTTATATTTTCACATAAATTTCATGCATGAAAAAATCAGTCTTGTCTATTTTATAAAATATGATGCACGAACATGATACACACATAAAATATCATTTACATATAATAACTATTCATATTAATCAATACATGGCAACCAAATCCTAATCATATCATAATTACTTATCTAGTCCAAAATTGGAGAACTTCAAATCATAGTAAAATTTATTAGGTGATGATGAAATTTATCTAGTCCAAACATTTTGATGTGTAGTCATGAAGGGCCATGCACAAACAAACGTTTACTTATCTCGATCCATTGCATAAACTCCTTGATCAGATTTGAATCTCTCAAAAATTGTAATTTATAAAAACTAATTTTTATTTGCTTATTTTAATGTTTTGATTGAAGATAGAAGATAACTACACGTGTGAGTAGGGATCACACATGACCTTAAATTAGGAACGATATAATTTCCTAATTATATACTGGCTGGGGAGCTGCTCTTTGCCGAAATATAACAGTTTCATGGATTTCTGTATTTTCTCTCTTAAATCTCATTATTCCTCAAACTATTGCAAGTTCTGTTGGTGATTGTGTTGATTTGGTGAAGTTAGAACAACAAAATAACTTTAATTCGTTTGAAGTAATTCAAATTTGGACAAATATCATCATCATTTGCGGCAATTTTCATATTAGTTATTTCATTATAACTAGTTAAGATATTATTATTGTACATATTTGAAAAAAATGATTTCTATTTGTAGCTTTTTGGTTTGACCAATTAATGTTTGATTTTTTCTGCCAAGTATATTTGCATGGGCGCCGGAGTTGTTCAATGGTTAAATATGTTTACGCAAAGAGGAATCACTATGATGAAAAAGAGATTTTATTGGAATAATTAAATAATATAATATTTGCCAAATCTCAGTTTATCCAAGCTACAGACTGGGCATCGCATTTGACCTCCATCCAAACTTGACGGAGGCACCGCGTTGAATCTTCCTTACACTTCACATGGATTTACCTATAAATACTTCCTCTCCTGCTTCTCTTCCTTCATCAGTCACCACTTCTCCTTCCCTTCTTCCTGTGTTCTCCACGCATCCAACAATGCCCCAACCCACGTTCATGGCGTATTCTCTGCTAATGGCTATCTTCTTCCTCAGCTCGTCCTGCACTGCCCAGCTGTCGTCCACGTTCTACGACCGAACTTGTCCCAGCGCGCTCGCCACCATCAGAACCTCCGTCAGAGAAGCCATTTCAAGGGAGCGTCGCATGGCGGCTTCTCTCATTCGCCTCCATTTCCACGACTGCTTCGTCCAGGGCTGCGACGCCTCCATCTTGCTGGACGACACCCCTTCCATGGTGGGCGAGCAGAATGCAAACCCTAATCGAGATTCCGCCAGAGGTTACAATGTTATTGCCGCAGCAAAGGCCCAAGTGGAAGCCGTCTGTCCGGGTGTCGTTTCTTGTGCAGACATTCTCGCCGTGGCTGCCAGAGACTCTTCCTTCGCCGTCGGTGGCCCATCTTGGACGGTGAAGCTCGGAAGAAGAGATTCCACGTCGGCTAGCCGGGCTCTTGCGGAAAGCAACCTTCCTGGCTTCAGAGAAGGCCTTACCAGACTCATCTCCATGTTCGGCGATAAAGGTCTCAACGAGAGAGACATGGTGGCATTGTCCGGTGCGCACACCATTGGACAAGCTCAGTGCTTCACATTTCGCCAGAGAATATACAGCAACGATAGCTCCATCGATGCGGGTTTCGCCAGCACTCGCCGCCGTGCTTGCCCTTCCACCGGTGGAAGTTCAAATCTAGCGTCTCTTGACTTGGTTACTCCCAACTCTTTCGACAACAATTATTTCAAAAATCTGCTCCAGAAGAAGGGCTTGCTCGAAACTGATCAAGTTCTCTTTAATGGCGGATCTACAGACACGATTGTTTCAGAGTACAGCAACAACCCTGCCACCTTCAAGGCTGATTTCGCCGCTGCCATGATCAAAATGGGAGACGTCGATCCTCTTACTGGATTGGCTGGGGAAATCAGAAAAATTTGCAGCGTAGTCAACTAACTAATCATCGGTGTTTCCGAGCATCATCGTATCATTTAATTTATTCATTTGTTTACATATGGAAGTGTATAATTCTTTGTAAAATGAACTATTATTTCAATGGCTGCATTTTTCTTTTGATTATTTGTCCAAGTCCCGCAACTTTCTTTCTCAGATCTCTAAACACAATGTTATTAAAAGTTGGGTGAGACACAAGGTGATGAGACCTAGCGTAGACCGGTTGTACTAAACCCTTAAAACCTAGTGAAAATGGTCTTATTTTTTTATAAATAAGTAAAAACCACGTCACTACTACGCAACTCCCCATGTGAATGCATGGATGATGAATTTTTTTGTTAATTTTTAATTTATTTTTTGAAATTTATCATCTCTAGTAAGATCTTTTTGATAGACTTACTTGAAAATCTTATCGTGAATGTTTAAGAATTTTGGATAGTGTATGTAGTCAATTATTTCATTTTTGGTATTCACAAAATTTCAATCAATCGTGTAGACATTTAAAAAATTTTACTCTATATTACGTGTAGACATTTAAAATTTAGGTGACAACAGTTAGAGTTGGAAGTTTTTTAACTTCCATGCAGGACATCATCAAACTTTTTTAATGATAAATTTTTCATACTCTATAAGATTGTATGTCTCAACGTACCATATGAGGTTGGAAAGAAGCACAATAAAAATGAAGTGTATCTCATCATCATCATACTTGCATTTTTTATCTTTAATTTTGAAACTAACTTACTGCAGTCAACTGTTCCTTAATTGAATTATTGTGCATTAGTTGATGAGAAAGTAATAGGTTCTCCAAATGACACTTGTTAGAGTTTATTTCAAACAAAAACATTCCAATTTCACCTTTAATAAAACAATATTTTTTCTCGTTCATAGCGTCCTACAAAATGCAATTTGTTAAACGCATGTGCAATAGAATGTCTAACGACTTGAAATTTTTAACCTTTTTTGCACGAATATCGTTATTATTTTGAAAATGCGTGCTATTAAATCCGTTTTCATAATCATAAAATCATCCTTTTGAAAACATGCAACAAATATCTGTATTTGAAACAAAATAAAAAACATGAGTATTCTCTAAATCAACATTGACGTCAAAAACTTCTTTAATCTCCTAATGTAAAATCCTAATAGGATAAACGTGATACATAAAAATATGAGTTGCAAATATCTCTAAAGTTTTGAATATCAAGATTCTGCACGAACTAAATAATAACTAAATGGCACAACGAGACTAACATGACAAACCGTTTTTCAAAAAAATAAGGTTTTTATAACACTATTATGAACATCTCACACAAAATGTTCACCCAACATCTGCCAGTCATTTTGCCTTAACAACACTTGTTGTTTGGGGTCATGCAACGCTATCAACTTGGAAACTAATGTCATCACATGTCTCATTACCTTCACATCGAAGTTCACCTAATGAGCTTAATGCTTGATGAAAAAATGCATATAACATGTATATGCTCAAGATGCCCATGCCTTGTTCAAAACATTTCATCACTTTCATCTTATCTTTTCTTTACATTACGTTCATAGGTTTCCATAACATACGGTTCGTTGCAAATATACCTTGTGAGACAGTCATCCTCCTCGTACTTATGTCTCGCTTTGCAGCGATATGTATGTATGTTCCATATTTGTAGATTCAGTGCAGAGACGCCTTACAGATACAAGGAATGACACATTTTGGTCTTCCTTTTGGAAAAGTTATCCTCAACGTAAGTCATAAGTTTGTAACATCCTTCCTAATTCTCCTAAAAATTACTTAATGCAAACATGAAAAATAAATTTACTTAAACACATATTTACAATATGTTAGGTCCAATAAATTGTTTACAGGCTATATATACAAAATAAAAAATTTCTTTTCTTAATCATTATTTACAATTCTTCAAAATCCTATCTCACAAGTTAAAAATCTGCTTAAACAACATCAGCAATCACAATGAACAAAGCAATCCTTCTCGTACACCTCTTAGTGCACGTCCTCTTCACTTAAATTATAAAACTCATTTGTGAGCATTAGACTTAGTAAGTAATATATATGCATGAACATGTACATGATATGCATAAGTAAAACTTTTTTTCTTTTATTCTAGGTATTTTTTCATTTAATTTCTATACTTTCTCATCATTGTGACTTCCTCGCAAGAAATGAGAGACCAAGAACTTGAGTTTACCNTTGGTTTCAAATACAAAATCTAAAATTCTACAGAATTGACAGTTTTGTGGCAACTTTGATGAAATATGAACAATCTCTCTAAATTTCATATTTCTTTCATACATAAACACATATATGATATTCAAACATAATTAGTTAACCAATATACAAAATCATGGAAAACAAATTCTAATTTTTGTGTACAACTAACAAATGACTTGACAAATTATTGATAATTTCATAATTATACTTAGTGTAATAATGTGAATAACCATAATCACTATAAACCACGCAATATAAATCACATCTCGATGTTTCATCTTTTTTACTGCGTAGTGATGTAATGTTTTTATAGAAACTTCTCACGTAGTCTGTGTAAGCTTGAATGAACTTAGAACAACTAAATTAGAGCAATTTGTTGAGAGTATATTCGAAATATTATTATTGCAGAATAAAGTCTATTAGGAGCGATTTGGTTGACCGATTACTATTTGAATTTTGTACAAATAATCATGGGCGCCGTAGTTGTTCAATAGTTGAATATGTTTACGCAAAGACGAACAAATATGATGAAAAAGAGGCTTTACTGGAATATTTAAATAATATAATATTTGACAAATCTCAGTTTATCCAAGCTACAGACTGGGCGTCGCATTTGACCTCAATCCAAACTTGACGGAGGCACCGCGTTGAATCTTCCTTCCACTTCCCATGGATTTACCTATAAACACTTCCTCTCCTGCTTCTCTTTCTTCGTCAATCACCTCTTCTCCTTCCCTTCTTCCTGTGTTCTCCACGCATCCAGCAAGCCCACAATGCCCAGACCCACTTTCATGGCGTATGCTCTGCCAATGGCTATCTTCTTCCTCAGCTCGTCCTGCACTGCCCAGTTGTCTTCTACGTTCTACGACCAAACCTGTCCCACCGCGCTCGCCACCATCAGAACCTCCGTCAGAGAAGCCATTTCAAGGGAGCGTCGCATGGCGGCTTCTCTCATTCGCCTCCATTTCTACGACTGCTTCGTCCAGGGCTGCGACGCCTCCATCTTGCTGGACGACACCCCTTCCATGGTGGGCGAGCAAAATGCAAACCCTAATCGAGATTCCGCCAGAGGTTACAATGTTATTGCCGCAGCAAAGGCCCAAGTGGAAGCCATCTGTCCGGGGGTCGTTTCTTGTGCAGACATTCTCGCCGTGGCCGCCAGAGACTCTTCATTCGCCGTCGGTGGCCCATCTTGGACGGCGAAGCTCGGAAGAAGAGATTCCACGTCGGCTAGCCGGGCTCTTGCGGAAAGCAACCTTCCTGGCTTTAGAGAAGGCCTTACCAGACTCATCTCCATGTTCGGCGATAAAGGTCTCAACGAGAGAGACATGGTGGCATTGTCCGGTGCGCACACCATTGGATAAGCTCAGTGCTTCACATTTCGCCAGAGAATATACAGCA
>QAOC01023785.1:0-62701 GCA_003255005.1 Begonia fuchsioides
ATCCGTCAAGGTATGAAAGAGTTGCGTCAGCATTACCTGCATCTTAGTGCTCGAGTGTTCACTTGGATGTCAGAGCACGAAGGTGAAGCATCTGCAAATGCTGCTATACAAGTTGTAGATGGTGCTAGAGATGCTCCACTAGCTGGAGATGATTCACAAGCGGCGGCAGATTAGAGTTATTGTTGACAATTCGATGTGATAATTTTTGTTCTACATATGTAATGAGCATTATGTTGGCTTTAAAATTGTTTTTAAATATTTTTTTGATAACTATGTAGATAAGATGAAAGATAAAATAAACAACTTTAGTATTGGATTGGATATGTAAGATTGTGATACAACTGTGCGTGCAGAAAATATGTGGCTCGTGGGGAGTCATAAAACAAACGACATGCTGCCAAATTTTTCACAAACATTTCATTGACATACAAATCTTATGTACATACAAATAGACATACAAATTTCTTCACTATGGTTGGTTCAATCTTTACAACTGAACTCTCAACAATTGATTAGAAAAACATAACCCTCAAAAAACGACATGCTGCAAAATTGTGAACTCTCAACAATTACGCAACAACACAAAAAACATAATCCTAAAAAAACACCTTCCAGCATGGTTGGTTGACCTACTTCATTTGCTTGATGTGGAATTAATATTTGATCTGATGCCTGTTTAAAACACAAATGATTAGAAAAATAAAATTTTTAGAAAAGCATACAAAATTATAACTCACAGTGATTTGAGATTTGGAAAGTTTTTTTTTTTGCTTTGGCAAAATTTTTCGACATTGCTTTGTTTTCTCTTGAAAGTCGGTCTACCTTTACCCCGAATTATAGAAGGAGTAAGAACGCGATTACATATGTTTGTTGGAGATTCTTCTTTTTCAGTTACCGTTGTTGTTGCGCTAGCAAGCTCACTTGGTTGTAATCTTTCAATCAATTCTTTCGTCCAATTCAAAACTTGCTCGGTCTTCATTTGACAACTACTTGCCAAATCTGCTGCTTGATGAAACAAAGAACACATTCTATCAAAATGTTGGCTTCGTGGATTCATAAACCAATCTGAATAGCATATTTTTACTTTTGTATGAGATCTTGCCACATCTTTCCTCCATCTTCTAATAATGTATGTTGCAGGTATTGCCTTCACTTTATTACGAATCAATACTGTAATAGCATGCTTGCACAATATCCCTCTAAATTGAAATAAACGACAAGTGCATTCAATGTTGCCTCCATTTTGGACGAATGTCACTTTAAACACACACGATCGTTTACAAATTTCATTCGAATCTTCAGATATTGTATACAATCCCAAACATTCATCGACAGCTATTATTTCACAATAAATTTTGCCAATAAGCTCAACTTGCAACTCTCGAAACTTGGTTGTCGTATAAACAGCCTGATATTGCTTCTCTATTTCATAATTTGTTATGCAAGGAACTCTCGCATTGAATGATTTGAAATCAAGCTGCTTTTCGCTTTCGANAGTAAGTTGTATCAAAACTAACCACGTCACCAAATTCTTCATAAGCAATCCTACTTCTTGCATCCGCCCAAAATACACTCTGTAATCGTCCATCATTGTCCAAATCTATAATGTAAAAGAAATCTGAATTTTCAGCTTGCATTTTCAAAAAGTATTGTTGAAGTGCAGCTGCATCTCCATCACCTAATTGCAACTGTCTTACTGTATGAAGATAATTATAACAGTCTTTCTCTATGAATGGGACATGCTCATGGCCACCAACCTCCACTACCATGGAAGTAAAGTTCTTCTGTGGCCTAATTCCTGCACGGTCATTGATTTCCAACTTCCTTTTGACATATGAGTTCATTACTCTGTTACGCTTAAAATATCGCGATTTCTGAGGACTTAAGTCATGATTATGGTCGAGTATGACAATAGTCACCCGCCAAGTCCCATCGGGAGATATAGCAGCTCGAATCTTTGCTTTACAATCCGTTCGTGCAATTGGATGCATTCTGAGAGTATTTTTGGATTTTGATTGTGGGATGCCTGAACGAGCACATGCATAAGTGACCCATCTGACATTTCCAACATCTCCTTTGACGGAACTTCTGGTCAATATGGGAAATCCAACCAAATTTCCATACTTCACATAAAAATTCAAAATTTCATCCCTAGTCTGAAAAATCATACCAACTTGAGGCGCTTCAATCTCATCTGTCAATATACTATTCAACTTATCCTCGTTCTTATTCTTTTCATGTTGCAGCTGAACTATATCTGATTCTTCAATTTCTTCAAAGTGATCTAATGTATTAGATTCCATGTCAACTGTATCTCTTTCTATATCTTGGCGATTTAAATCCTGCTGTTAGAAGTTAACGGAGTTAATAAATAAACCAAAATCACCAGATACTAAACATTCCAAACCTCACCATATGAAATTTGTTATCGTCGTTGGTGCTGCGTTTTGCACCAGGGGTCGACCGATAGAAGGGGTCGACCACTTATTGAACAAGGATGTAGGGTCCCCGAATCGGGGACTTCCAACCCCGATTCGGGGTCCCAGTTCTAATCCGAAGGGTCCCCGAATCGGGTTGGAAGTCCCCGTTTCATGAAAAGTCGACGAACGGGGACTTCGAACCCCTATTCGGGGACCTTCGGATTATAACGGCGACCCGAATCGGGGTTGGAAGTCCCCGTTCTTCGACTTTTCATGAAACGGGGACTTCCAACCCTGATTCAAGTACCTTCATATTCAAACGGCCAACATAATGTAAGTAAAATACATCTTTACTGATTGAAAGTGCAGTACTTCCGATAGGCTAATTCGGTATATCGCCGGGATCTTTCAATCGAAATGATCCCTGTGGGTCGACTTTTAATGTGACTTGATTGGGCGGGAAAGTCGACATAAACGTATTGTGTCGGGGTTATTATAGGAAATAACCAACAACGTTAAATGAAAGTTAACATCAATTGAATTAGATGGAATTTACATGTAGCGCCACGTCACGATGTAGAATAAAGATGTAGGATAAGGGAGTAAACTTAGACTTTCTCATAATATATATTTATAAAAAATACTTCCTTGGGAAAAACGGTGACGTATTGAATAGAAATGAAAGCAAGTGTCACGTCTCCGTCGTGCATAAAATAACAGCAAGGACGGAGATTCCCTTCGATTAAAATGGAATCCCAGCTCACTTGCTTCCCTACGTCATCTTCTCTCTCCTCTCTCTCTCTCTCTCTCTTAAATCTCCCAAAAATGTCTACTTTTTATGTTTCGTGTTCCAAAAAGTCAATTTTTCAACTGGGTTTCATTTCTTTTTCGGTCTCAATCTTCGTTTCTTTCGGTTTCGATGAGAGAGAGATTCTGTCTTCCTCATTTATGGCGGATTCTACTAGTTACAGACATTCCTAGCGAAGACTAGAGGGTTTGGTTCATCGCAACTAGGGTTTGTTTCTTTGTTCTACAAGGAAAGAGAGAGATAGAGAGAGAGAGAGGGACAACGTACGAAGAATTTGATAGATTCTTGTCTGAATTTGCTTGGACAAAAGATTGAAACTGATATTTTCTAGCGATTTATCAAAAAAACGTGGTTCATTGAAGCTCGAAAGAGCCATTTATGGAGATCGTGGCTTCTTAGGGTAAGCTCCGTTATGGTGCAAAGGGTCAGGCCCTGATGGAACCCATCTCATCATCTCCCTTTCCCACTCCAAATCCGCCATTTTCGTCCCACCTTCAATTCCAAAAGCTCCATATCTCTCAGAACCCCTCGAAAGGACCTGCCACCAAACAAGAACCCAGCTCAGAGAGATCAATCACCAAGAAATCAACGAAAAACGAGACAGAAACATCTTAGTTTTCTCACCTTTCTGTTCTGGGTTCCTTCCACACCAGAAATGCAGCAGACGAGGAAAAGGAAAGCGAGAGAGAGAACCATAGATTTCGACGCCATTGACGATCGAGAAAAAAGGAGCTTTCCAGAGAAATACAAAACAACAGAGAAGAAGATGAACTGGCGGAGGAGAAGAAGCTCAAATTTATAGACGCCATGAAAGGTACAGGCAATTGATTGCTGAAGCAGCCATTTCTGGGGAAAAAGATTACGACTGGTTTGGATTTGAATTTTATTACAAACCCACAGACATCATATCTCATCATACAATCTCTGTCAAACATCTCTTCCCCTCCCAACTGTCGAGACTGACAGCGCCGCTCTGCGGCCACCGTCACACCCAAAATCTCCGGCGATAGACTCCAACCAACTCCACGCTCCGGCGACCAGTGGATTATGGATCGTAAGGCGTTCATTAATGCTTCGAAACAAGAGACCCGGTTCTCAAGTAGAGTCAAAACGGGTTTGGATTTTCGAACCAGAAGATCCGAAGAGCAAGCTAAGCTTGTACCAAAAGGCAAAATTCCTCGCCCCCAGGACTCTCACACTCCGACCCGACAGTTTGTGAGGTGGTTAAATCACGGTCACTCAGTAGTCCAGAGATGAGAGGCCCGTGCCTGATACCACAAGGAGCAACCTCAACATTGGAGGATTAAACTCCAACACTATAGTAGTGCAGACTTCAAAACCGTGATCCTTGTATCAAATCTACCCTAACTTGCTAAGCTGGTTAGGGAGACAGGAGGGTGTGTTGGAGTTGGCTCGAACGTTAGAATGACGAAAGAAGAGGGCGTGATTTGATGGTGGGTTAATGGGAAATGAAGGGTGGATAAATCATAATAATGGAGGATAATTAGAAAACTTAAAAGGGTATGTTTAAAGAGACGAGATTGATTGATAGCTTTGAGTTCGTGGATTTAATATTTATGGTTGATATTAAATATTTAATTTAAAGTTATCCTCTTAACTTAATTTGTAATGAATTAAATAAATAATTAAATTAATTTAAATAATAAATCACTTAACACGTTAAAAAATATAATATCAGAATAATTTTATACTTATTTTAAATTAAAAGATGTTGATAATCTCTTCAATTTAATGGACCCAAGAAATAAGGGTTGGACACACGCATAATAAAATTTAAACACGTAAATTTATAATCCAACTGATTAAAATTTAATTATTTTTCATAAATTTTAATTTGATCAGTAACTAGCCTAATCAAGCGTGTCAATTTAGAAAATTCAAATCCAAATTCAAACCATACGGATAATCAATCAAATTCAAGCCCAACCTAAATTTTAAATTAGTTTTAATTCGAGTTTACATCGATTTTTTCTAAAATTAAAATCTGATCTTACCCAAATAGTCAGTTGAAGTCGATTCGATCATACTGTCGTCGAGAGGATGAGATGCAATGATAGAGATAAGCTTTTTGAGGAAGTCGATGAAGCTTCCAAATTACTCGTATTAATGGATAGTATTTCCCTCTTAAATAGTGAAAGTAATCTATATATAGGATCTTATCATAATCTCTATGACACAATCTCCACTCCTATAATCGAGCATCCAGAACAAATTATATCGCATCACTTTGGAGAGTAAACGAGTTAGAACACAAAAGAAC
This sequence comes from Begonia fuchsioides, assembly GCA_003255005.1. Classification (NCBI taxonomy): domain Eukaryota; kingdom Viridiplantae; phylum Streptophyta; class Magnoliopsida; order Cucurbitales; family Begoniaceae; genus Begonia; species Begonia fuchsioides. The sequence continues at coordinate 5,510 of QAOC01023785.1, forward strand.
AAAAGGGAAATAAAAGCTCCAACTCGTGCAGAACTCGTGGATTCATTAGCATACTTTCTTAATGTATCTTCTGAGTCTTGATTGATATAATTAAAATAATTATTTATAATATTTTATTATACCAATCAGATTTCGACGCATCAAAAGATAAGCTAAGAAGGTATGCTAAGAAGATATACTAAGAAGATAAACTTAGCATTAATCGCCTATAAAAGCACTAAAAGTGTACCCTTTTAGACCAATCCCGCGCCTTACCCATCCAATTACAGGTAAATAATGAATTTCGACTAAGAAAACTGAAATCATTCTCACTCCCACAGGACCCTATGGCTAGTAACTCAACCATTAGAGTGTAAATATAAGTGGAAAGATGAAGCAAATCATTAGCTATAATTAAGGTTTTGATTCTACAAGCAGATGCAAAAGCTCAGAAACTACAAATCCAGACCATTTATTATGCGGCACCTGCCATTTCAGCCCAGGTAAAGTAATTCATATTCACATACTTCCCAAATTGTCAGAAATTGAACAAAAAAGAGAAAAAAAATCAATTTTAAAACCATCTTTAGCAACAAAACTAACAGCTACCCATATTCGAAGCGTTATAAACATGTCATCACACTTGAGATTATCACAAAAAACAAAAACAAGTTGGTACCAACCGGATTATTAATCCCGATGTCTTCAAGTTGATAGTTTTCGCTTTGATTTAAAACTTTAACTCGATCCGATCCATATCCCATGGCTTCATTCTGAAATCTAGCCAAAAGATATGATTAAAAAATTTATTCTAGAAAAACATGACATAAATGAGGCATTATCGATCCATAAGTCGGATAGAATTTCGTACCATTACATGTGCTCAACAGCCTGAGCCAGTTCCTTGAGTCTAATAAAGGCGAAGATGAACCACCATAACCAGTCTTACAAAGATTGTCTATTGCTATCTCTTATCCCATCATAATGGAGGTTTGTGTTTCCTTCACGACAACCTGCAAGTTTATATCTATCCAGACACAAGCACACACATAATATACACTATATTGCTACAATATTCATGATATAAAATAAAAAGAAACTTCAACTATCATTTCCATTCTGCCGAATCTGACCCGACCATCACAGATGATGTAGAGTAAAGGATAAAAGTAAACCTTATTGTAAAAATTCATCGACGATGAAATTGAAGAGCGTTTTTCAGTGAAATATTTTTGCATTTTTAAGTTTCAAACCGGCAAAGATAGCTCGAAAACACATGCACAAGTGAAGAAAAGCATCATGGAAATGTCATCCAACTGTCCAGTCTTTTGTGTAAAACATAATCAATGCAATAAATCAACATTTTCTTCAAAGCAGATTCATGAGGTCCACTTTACAGTACCTGTTAATCTAGATGAACGCCTGTTCAACTCTAAACATAAGTTTTTAACAAGTTGAGAAAAGCAGGTTATCAGAATGAAAAGAAGCTAAAAAGGTCAAAACTCAAGTTTTCGACAGCCAACCACCAAAATACTCAAATCAAATACAAAACAGAAGCTTTGAGAGGAAAAAGCAGATCCAACAACGAATGAAGAAAACATTTTGTATCAGAAAAGTTCTCAAAAATTATGTTTTCCACTTCCAATCAATGGAGTTTTAAGGATTCAAACAGTTTACGATTAACAGTAACAAGGATTTAAGTTGACACACAACAGCTGTGGAAGGGAAAAAAACAAGCCTCCATTTCAAACATGGTTACTGAAACAAAAAATAACAAGAAACTCAACATTGTCATGCACAGACATAAGAAATTATGTCAAAACCCTCAGGGCATTGACTTTCATAAATCATTTCTAATGTAACTAAATAGAAATTAGGATCAACTAATTCACCTGGTTTTTTCTTTCCTCTCTCGTCAACATAAAGTTGTACTTCAACTGCTTATAAAAGTAGGAAGGGGAAAAAACAAGATTCAGTGCCTGCTCCTCTGAAAACAGAGAAGATGAGGCTTCTTATGCAGTCTTACCCACCATTTCTCACCAAAAAAGCCAAAAATGCATTGATTCCATTTTTTTTCCAAAAAAATCATGATAACAAATAAAAATTGTTACAGCTTCAGATGCAGTCATTAGCCATAAGGGAAAGCTAATGATTTTACAAACGAAATTAGGCTAAATTCAAAGTCTTCAATCAAGAAAACCTGTTCGTCGAAAAACAGCATTCCGAACCCGGCGAAGATCTCTTCCTTTCAGTGTCCTCCCCGCTCCCTCGAGAACCGAACACGCCAAAGCAGGCGAATGAGCCAAACTCCTCGCCACGATCTCGTGAGGGGGTAGCAATTCTACGTCTACTTCTTCGTCATCGTCGTCGATCTCATCGAATTCGAGGTTCTTACGCACTCCCTTCGACATCATCGGCACATTTACTGGAGCAGACTGATACTTCAATGAAAAAGAAGAATTCGGCAACGCCGAACGGTCTAGCGGAGGTTTCGGAAATAACGGAATCATCCGTGAAGACGAAGTAGAAGAGGACGACGAAGAAGAGACAGACGTCTGGCGGTAAAAATGCGAACCGTTACGGAGATTCGAAGGCCCCGTTTCATTTTCCGGTAAAGCAGCAAGAATACCAAACGTCTCAGGTTGAGAAAATCCAGCTAGGGCTAGGTGAACCTGCGGACGAGGATTTGCAGAGAAGGACGCCGGAAGGGGTGAATGATTCCGGTGGTTCGATTCAACGGCGAAGTCCCCGGTCCAAAATACATCATCTTCGTCGAGCTCGCTATCATCTCGTTCCTGTACATCAACGCCGGAGGAAGACTCCGAGAAGCTGTTATTGAGGCTACCAGCCGGCGGCGGCGCCTGAGATAGAACTCCGAGAAAGCGTTCCGCAGAGTTGGGATTCCGATTGGGAACCGGGGTAGACCCGCTTCTCACATCCATGGGTGCCGACCCGTCCTGCCCAGGTGAAAAACAGGGACTTAGGGAGCGCCATTTATACAGGGTTATTCGATTGATCCGATCATCCACACCATTGAATCAGCATCAATATGACACGTGTACGTCAAAACCGCTGTGGACCCATCTTAGAGGGTGAAAAGTAGGATTCGGCCTGATTTTATTTCCAATCAGAATTGAAAATCTCGGTTCAATATTTTTGAGATCAGCACAGAAATTAACCGGTTCTATTCAATTTTAATATAATTTCATTTTATAATAAAATTTTTTTAAAATATAATAATAAAATATATATTTTATTATATTTATGTTAATTTTTAAGTAATTTGATAAATTTAAAAATTTATATCAAATTTTATTAGAGTTTACGATAAATTTTACTTGATTTAAATTTTTTTTATTTATTTTTTATTTTTAAAATTAAATATTAATACATAAATTATAATTTTGTAAAATCTGCTGCAATCAAGCTGTCGGACGTGGATGACTTCAAAGTGGGACCAAACAACCTTCCAAGTGGGACCCACAAGAAGAGGACCGGACCAGACCGGTTCTCCGAACCGACGGTTTTCCGAACCTTAGTCAAAGTTCATAGCTATGTTCTTCACAATATCCATGGTTAGAGGGTCGAGAGCCGGTCGCTGGTCAATCTGAAGAATCCCTATATGCTTTATTATTTGTTTGTGAAACGAATTATTGAATACGTACGAACTGAACGGATTCTGATCCAAATTCACGGCGTTATTGCTCGCCGGCGACGGTGGAGATGCTTGAGGAAATTGAACTCTCAGCTGGTTCAGTAGAGTTGGGTCCATCGAAGGATCTGGTTTTCTGGTGGCTTGAAAGTTGCAGAGCCGGTGTTGGAAGAGAGCGCAGTGGGCAACTCCGACGGTGTGGCTGCCGAGAAGATAACCCACGTCGATTGCGTTCAAATTCTTCTTGGAAAAACCTGCAATGGAAGCTGAAACTGATATGGTAGGGTCGGGAAGATCGACGTTCGAGACTAGAGAAATTTCGCCGTCTTTTCTTCATGTTTCCACGATCTGCCGCCTACTTGCATGGCGACTCTGATCAAAAACTCCCATGCACGTAATATTATCTCATATTTTCGTAATTTTTCAATGTTTACAAGGAAAACCACGTCTATGGTGGCTATGATGATAATATCGGCGCAGGAGACTACTCCCGGACATGCTTTCTCGAAGGCAGTCTTAGCGGCGTCGATCACGTCGTAGCCTCTGAAGCTGAGATTAGGCTACCCCGTCTTCTCGGTCGAATTCCCATTTATTAAAATCGACGCATCGCAACCCTTCACAATATACACAATGTTAGACTTTCATGAGATTGAAATTACGAGAGAGAGATAGAGATAGAGAGAGAGAGATAGAGGGGGAGAGCGATAGAGAGGGAGAGAGAGAGAGAGAAAGGGAGATAGAGAGAGAAAGTGAGAGAGAGACCTGGAAATTCATCCTCGTCATGCATCAACTAAAATAGGGTCTGGCGAATCTCTGAGCAACTTCACGAAAAACAATAGACTCCACATCAGCAACCCCACATTTCCCGACGTAAAACCTCACTCGAAAACCACCGACGCCGGCGCCACCGCAATCAGTCGCCATGCTCATCATCAAATTTGCCACGACCACCGCAGCAAACCCACATTTTGAATGTTGGATTTTGGAATCAAAGAATTAAAGTAAGGAAGATAAATCGATTGCACGTTTTTTTTATGCTCAACTTGCTACATCGATTTGTTTCATTAGCATTAAATAAACAAATATTTACATCCATGCACATTCCACCTACGTCTATCCTTTAGGTATTTTAACAAACTTAAATTGCCTAACAAAGACAATAACTTTCCACGGTCTATGGAGACGAGAAACAACCAAGTAAAAACTCGATGCACTGCTTAGACTTTTACAACATGAGCAAACAAATATTTATATAAAAAACAACACTTGATATACTAATTAGATTAACTACTATCAATCTCCTCCTTAATCTAGTTAACTACTTTTTGTAACTCCAATCTTCTTGCTTAATTCATTAAACCTGACTTGGTTTAGATGTTTCATGAGGATGTCCGCCAATTGCTTCTCGGTGTTTACGTGCACAACATCTATGCTCCCATTATGAACACATTCACGAATAAAGTGATATTTAACATCAATATGCTTACTTCCATCATGATGTACAGAGTTTTTGGTGAGTGTAATTGGGGACTTGTTGTCGACATGTAACACGGCTTTGTCGATCTCCTCTCTTCCAAATTTGCTTATCAATCTCTTTAACCAAAGTCCTTGACAAGCTCTTGCGGTTTCTGCGACATACTCGGCTTCACATGAGGATAATGCAACAATTTTCTGCTTCTGTGAGGTCCAAGTAACCGGACTCGAACCAAAGAAGAAAACCACTCTGGTTGTGCTCTTTCTATTATCGATATCACCGCTAGGTCACTATCACAATAACTTATTGGCACATCACAGTTTCCTTCTTGTTTGGTGTACCTCAAACCATAGTTTGTTGTCTCTCTAAAAAATCGAAGAATTTGTTTAACCGCGGCCATGTGAGTCGTAGTTGGAGCTTCCATGTAACGGCTCACAACTCTGACCGCATATGCAAGATCTGGTCGTTTATCAACAAGGTATCTCAAGCTTCTGACTATGCTCCGATAATTTGTAGCATCGACCGATAGGCTCATATCAGACTTGTTTAGCTTTGTCCTTGTGTCCATTGAAATGTTGCATGACTTACACTCGGTAATCCCAACCTTTTCGAGTATTTTTTCAGCATATGCAGGTTGATTGATCTTGATACAGTGCTTGTCTTGAAGCACCTTAATGCCCAAATAGTAACTCAACGGTCCAAGATCACTCATTTCAAACATTTTCTTCATTTCCTCTTTGAATTGAAACACCATCTCATGGTTTGATCTCATGATTATCAAATCATCTACGTAAACTCTTATAATTTGAATTTCAGATTTAATACATTTGGTGTAAACATCATGCTCCACAGGACACTTTGTGTATCTCATCTCTAACAAACATCTATCCAATTTGGAATTCCATGCACGTTGGACTGGTCTCAAGCTATAGAGTGTCTTTCTTAATCATAACACTTTTTCACTATGTTCACTATCAACAAAGCTAATCGGCTGTGATACATATACTTCATCATCAAGATCACCATTTAGAAAAGCAGATTTAACGTTCATATGATGTACTAACCAACAATTTTTCAGCAGCTAAAGCAAGAAGAATTCTAACCATTTCAATACGTGTTACAGGTGCAAACACTTTCTCAAAGTCAATATGTTGTCTCTGAATGTAACCTTTTGCAACAATCCTTGCTACTGTTTTGATTTTTTATTTCAGCCTCAGATTGCAATATGATTATCTTGATTTTGTCCGCAACTATTTTACTTTTTTGTACGATGAGTTTTTCGAACAATATTAAACTGCACAATGCCTATCTTATGCAGTTTTGGATCTAAGAAAGAAGTTTCTAGCTACTCGACGAGATTTAATTGATCGTCTGCAATTATTCTAATATCTTAAGCAATTTCGGAAAGTGTTTTTAGTTAGTACGATGTTACAAAGAGGGTTTGGAGGGATTTCGTACTTTGTTACATGATTTATAACAAAGGGTGCACATAATCAAACCTTCAAAAAAATCGATCAAAATGTTCAGTAAAGACCTCAAAAAGTACAAAATATCCATTATAATCGATTTTGCAGAGTGTTTTTAGTTGGTGCTATGTTACAAAGAAGGTTTGCAAGAATCTCAGACGTTACATGATTTATAACAAAGGGTGTCGCACGAATTATCAAACGTTCGGAAAAATTCGATCAAAGTGTCCAATGAATATCTCAAAAAGTACAAAGTATCCATTAAAGTTAACCCAAATTTTTATTTAGGTACAAAGTAGTAATTAATCTAATTAAAATATCAATCACATTTCGACCGTCAGCGTGTATCATAAAAGAATATATTAATTCTACCCATTAAAAAAACCGAGATCCCATTAAATTTTGACATATGGCCTAAATCCACAATTCAATTATTACCTGAAAAACACCAGATCATAAGGGTCTATCGACCATTTTAAGCCATTTTCCAATCCAAAAGAAAAAAAAAGCTACACTCAGTAGAGCTCTCCTTCCTTGTGGGTGTGAATCACACAATTTGAAGTAGGGTACGAAACACAAGTCAACACATACCCTTCTTTCATCTGATTATCGTCGAGGAACGACCCATCGGACTGGTCTACCGCCCCTGCCTTTATTTTCCCGGCGCAAGTAGAGCAAGCTCCGGCCCTGCACGAATAAGGAAGATCGATTCCTGCATTCTCGGCCGAATCGAGGATGTAAGAATCATCCGGATCGTCGAATTCATGCTCTTCTCCATCCGGTCGATCAGCTACACTTTGTAGATCATTCCAGCTGCCAAGAGTCTGAAAGAGGGTGGCGATTTCAACCCAAAAGCTTTTGATAGACTTTTCATCGATCCAATGGAGGCTGGGAACTTGACTGAGGAGACGATGAAGTTGGTTTTCGGCACAGATTTTAACGTGCAAGGAGGAATCACTTGAGCAGCCGACATGGTTAAAATATCATACCCTGCAAGTGACTAGTGAATATCAAATATTATTATCTAGTGGTGGTCACGGGCCAGTCCGGTCTAAAATCAGAATTCACGATTTTGGATTTTTGGAACCAAAAGCAAAACCATCGATTCTGATGCGGTTCCAATTTTTGTTACAAAAGATAGCAGAGAGAAAGATATGCAAACTTGCATATATCATTGAAAGAGAATTTTGGCCTTTTTATATGCAATTACATAAACTGAAAACTCACGGCACGTAGCAACAACCCACTAATTCCTAAACTAAAGGAAACTAATTTACCCACAATCCCTATAATTGTGGACATCATTGACCCACTAACAAACTCACTAACAATCCATCCCTTAAACTGAAACTAATTTTACTTCAGTTTATCAATAAAATCATCTTCTAAATTACAGACTCCTAGCAATCTTCTTAATTTTTGGAAGGGAAAAACCTTGAGAGATTTAGTAAATATGTCAGCTAGTTGGTCTTCACTTCGACAATATTGCAAATCAATTTTTCCATCTTTGCTGAGATCTCTCAGATAGTGATACTTCACATCAATATGTTTGTTTCGTCCATGTAGCACGAGATTTATAGAAAGTCTTATTGTAGAACTGTTATCACAATTGTAGAATTGTTATCACAATAAACGAGAATAACTCCATCTTGCTTAAATGCCAATTCTTCAAGAATTTTCTTCAACCAAAGTGATTGACATGCACAAGAAGTTGCTACAATAAGTTCTGCTTCGGTTGAAGATATGTGACTATAGGTTGTTTCTTGGATAACCATGATACTGCACATGTACCCAACATAAAAACATAGCCGGAAGTGTTTTTTCTATCATCAATGTCTCTTGCATAATCACTATCAGTAAATCCAATTAAATTTGACTTGACCCTTTTTTTTATAGAATAATCCAAAATCTTTCGTCCCTTGCAAATACCGCAAAATTCTTTTGGCTGCAGCCAAGTGAATTTCAGTTGGATTTTTCATGAATCTACTGATTTGACCTACTGAATGCATTATGTCAGGCCTCGTTGTTGTTAGATACATCAAACTCCCAACAATTTGTTTGTAAAGAGTGGAATCTACCTTTTTTCCTTCATCATATTTTGAGAGCTTCAAATTAAATTCAGCGGGAGTGCTCACAGGATTGCAATCCTTCATTTGAAACATGTCCAAAATTTCTCGTACATACTTCTTTTGTGAAATAAATATTCCACTAGCCAATTGCATTATTTCTATGCCAAAAAAATAATGCATCAAGCCAAGATCTGACATTTCAAACTCAGTCATCATAGATTGTTTAAATTTTTTAAACATGGAAAAATCATTTCCCGTAAATATAAGGTCATCTATGTATAAGCAAATAATGAGAATTTTCCCTTGACCTCCAATTTTAACAAAGAGTATGTGCTCGTAAGGGCATTTATGAAAACCTTTCTTTAAAAAATAAGTTTCAATGCGACTATACCAAGCTCGTGGAGCTTGTTTTAATCCATAAAGAGCATTTTCAATCTATAAATTTTGTTCTCATTATTAGACATAATATAACCAGAAGGTTGATTCACAAATACTTTTTCTTCCAATGTGTCATGCAAGAAAGCCGACTTGACGTCCATTTGAAAAATTGACCAAGAATTTCTTGCCGCCAAAGAGATTACCATTCTAATTGTGTCGTGTCTTACAACCAGAGAAATTTTTTTTATAGTCAATCCCATATTTTTGTTTGTAGCCTTTAGCCACCAAACGCGCTTTATATTTGTCAATTTCACCATTCTCTTTCAGCTTTGTTTTGAAGACCCATTTCACATCAATAACTTCATGCTCTTTTGGAAGATCGATAAGCTCCCACGTATCATTTCTTTCGATGACTTTAATTTCTTCATCCATCGCCTTTTGCCATTTTGGGTCAATGACAGCACTTTCGAAGGTTGTAGGATCACATTCCAAGAACAAAGCAAAGTGAGTGACTGGATTCTCATTTTGATAAATTTCTGCAACTTAAAAATCAACCATCCATGCCGGTTTTTTTCGTACACGTTTAGACTCGGATTGAGCATCATATTATGTTATTGCTGGAGCAACATTTGAGGAGTTCACTGATGAAGAAGCTGCTGAAATTTGTTGTACTTGATGCTGGATTTTTTCTTGTTGTAAATCCTCCTCTTGATCAAAAATAATTTGAGTAGGTTGCTGTCCATCTCAATCCCAAATATTTTCCTCATAAAAAATAACATCTCTGCTCGTTATAATTTTCTTTGTAGATGGGTTAAACAATTTATAAGCCTTAGATAATTCACTTACACCAAGAAAAATATATTTTTCATCTTTATCATCAACTTTCTTCATTTTTGCATCTGGTACATGTGCATAGGCGATGCATCCGAATATTTTGAAATGATCCACTGTTGGTTTCCTCCCACTCCAAGCCTCCTTCGGTGTCATATTTTTCACAGCAAAAGTAGGACTTCTATTTAAAATATGGATGCTCCAATTTACTGCTTCGGGCCAAAAACTCTTTGGAACCCTTCCTTTTGCCATCAAGCTTCGCACCATATCAAGAATGGTTCTATTTTTCCGTTACGATACACCGTTTTGTTGTGGTGTATATGCGGTTGTCAACTCTCTACGAATTCCGTGAGTATCACAAAAAACTTCAAACTCTTTTGAGCAATATTCTCCATTGTGATCCGTACAGAGACTTTTAATACGTTGTCCCGACTGAGTTTCAACAAATGATTTGAAGCTAGTAAATGCATTAAAAGCTTCTGATTTTTTCTGCAAAAAACAAATCCAAATTTTGCATGTATAATCATGAATGAAAGTAATCATGTATCTTTTACTTCCATTGGAAATGGGTTTTATTGGCCCACAAATATCAGAATGAATCAACTCCAATATTTGTTTTGCTCGCCATGATTTTCCTTTAGGAAATTGAGAACGATGTTGTTTTCCAACAACACATTCTTCACAAACTTGGGAAGGAGCTACAATTTGAGGAAGACCAATCACCATATTTCTTTGATGGAGAGTTTTCAATCTGCTGAAATTTAAATGACCGTAGCGAAAATGTCACAGCCATGATGGGTCTTTGACTTCAGTCACCAAACAAGCTTGAGTGCTCTCAATCTTCAAGGAAAATAACCTGTTTGAACTCATTTGAACAATTGCAATCGAACCTCTAGAAGGGTCGTATATCTCACAAGTTCTCTTTTTGAATGGTTATAATATAACCTTTTTCCAGCAATTGGCCAGCACTTAATAAATTGCATTTCAAATCATGCACGAAATAAACATTTGAAATTGTTTCAACAAAATCAATTTTTGTTTTAATATTTATACTTTCTTGACCCATCACTTTAACAGTAGAACTATCACCGAAGCTTACCACTGTACGAAATTCTTCACATAAAGAAATAAAAGAAGTCTTGTTGCTGCACATATGGTTGCTGCATCCTGTATCGACATATCATATATCCGATTCAGATTCTCTTTTATCTTGTAAGACCATCAACAAAGTTTCTATTTCCTTTGTTTTGAGAAGAAATGATGATTCTCCCACTTCTTTGGAATTTTACAGCAACTTTGTATAACATTCATAGCGATAATGACCAAATTTATGACATCTGAAGCATTCTACCTTAGCTTTGTCATGTTGTTGATATCTGCCTTTACCTCTGCTTTGATCGTTCTTATTTTGTCAATTTCCACTATCACCCCTTCCTCTACCTCTTCCTCTTGCGTTACAGAAATTTGCAATGCTTCAAAATCTTTTCGCAAGGCTTGAAGCTATGCACGTTTTACTCTAGACGAGCCTTGATATTTTGCATTCATAGAATCTCAAATGTGTTTTGCAATGCTTCAAAATCTTTTCGCAAGGCTTGAAGCTATGCACGTTTTACTCTAGACGAGCCTTGATATTTTGCCTTCATAGAATCTCAAATGTGTTTGGAAGTTTCTTTGCAAATAATTGTTTCCAAGACAGATCGATCAATGAATTGAAATAAGTAATTCTTTGCTTTCAAATCTTTCAACTTGAGTGTTTCAAGCTCTGATTTTTGTGCATCTGTAATTGTCGTGCCAATAGCAAGTTGAGATATGTCATCTGAAACAACTTGTCAATACTCCTTTGATCTCAAAAAATTTTCCATCAACATGCTCCAATGATCATAATGACCATCAAAATGTGGAATAGCTGGTTGCACAAAATTTTCTGTAGACATGTCTCTCTTAGAAAACTACTGTTTTTTTTGTAGGCTCTGATATCACTGTTACAAAGATAGTAGAGAGAAAGAGATGCAAACTTGCATATATCATTGAAAGAGAATTTGACATTTTTATAGGCAATTACATAAACTGAAAACTCACACCACGTAGCAACAACTCACTACTTCCTAAACTACCCACAATCCCTATAATTGTGGACATGATTGACCCACTAACAATTTTAACTCAGTTTTATTTTATATTTAAAAAATTAATATATAACATTAAAATATATTTTTTATTATATTTGAGTCGAGTTTATATATAATTTTATTGGAGTTTGAATCAGTTTTCATTGATTTTAGAACTTTTTTTTAACCTATCTACCCGAGCCAACCCCGCCTCCAAAAAGGTTTGGTCCAAACAGTAGGGCTGGGCTGGCTTCATTTCATTTACAGTGTTTCCTAAAGGCACTTTTATTCAGTCTCTGGTCAACTGGTCATCACGACTCTCAATCTCTCTCGAAAGTTACGTTGCAGTCTGTCGAGAAGGCGAGTTGGGCAAGTTTCTATTTGCTGGGTATTGAGCTTTTTCTTTTCGAATGCGACAACAAAGGCGATCGTTAAGAAAAATATCACTTTTTGTTCTCAAATGGCGTTAATAGTTCTGTGTTTTGGTGCTTTCTTTCATACGTTGTCGTAAAATGATCAAGTTCATGAGAAATGGGGGATTGATGGAACCCTAATTTCTATTCATTTCAAGCTCAATTATTTGGAAATGGGTTTATACGACACGCTCACAATATGTTCGATGAAATGCGTCAATGAAACTCTGCTTTCGCAAGATGGTTTTTCTTTCCCCTCTTTCCATCTTATTTGTTTTTTTTTCTCTTTTCTGGTTTCAGGTTTTGCAATTGGATTCGGCAAGAGACCGCAATCATGGATGGTATGTAGAGCGATTTCTGAAGTTTTTAGTTTTAGTCGTTCTTCTCTGGGATTGGATCGTTAGTTTTATTTAAAGTAGTCTTGTTTTTTCTTCTTAATATTGATCTGAATGACTGACTGGAAACTCATGAACCTACTTTCAGATGATACTGATTCACCAATGTAGTTTCTTTAGTGTTTTTCCATATATTGATCCTGATTAATGATCATAATAAAGATCTACTTTTGCTTGATAAACTTTAGTGCTAGATGGTTATGTACTGAATTAAACTAAGATCAATGTTCTAATAATCTTGCTTGATCATAAACTAAGACATTTGGTCCTTGATTGACAGAAAAGTTTCCTGTTTTGATACCTTTTGCTTCTTTTTGCAGTCGATTCACAACCCACCATGGAAGAAACAATTTTTGTGGGAGATGATTTAATGACGGGCCACCTTCTCCTATCACTCCACCTGAAATTGCGTCTCATGTTCTTGAAGGAGTCGATTTATGCGACGGGATTTTGAGGAATCTATTTTTGTGTAAGTTTTGTTGGTCATTTTTCGAGCTATTCTATTAAATGACTCCCTTTTATCTCTCCTCTTACACTGATTTATAGGCTTGCAAATAAACGACATTGAGCCCTTCTGCCAAGACGAGATTGTTTTATATCGACAATGTGCAGAAAAATGGGTGAGGATTATTACAAAGATTTCTCTCTCTCTCTCTCTCCCTCTCTCTCTCCCTCTCTCTCTCTTGCTTCGGTTTCTTTTTCTTCAATTCTAATGTATGATTAAAATGGTTTATTCCGAAAAATGGTCTTAGGATAAGGAACTAAGGCAAAGACTTCAAGATAGTGAGCTGAAATTAGGGTCGTCAATGCCCCTCGATGCAGTGAAAGAGAGAGCTTCACAACTCGAACGAGAAGTCACTTCGCTCGAAAGGTATATATACACGATGATTTTTTGGATAAAATAGACCTTAACATCATGTTCATTTATACATTAGACTTTAAATAATATTATGTTTACTTTCTTATTGTACACATTGACTTGTCCAACTGTATTTAGTTTAGTTAAAGTATATTTAATGTATTATAATTAAAATATTTATTTATTATATTTATTATATCAATCACACATCGCTACGTCAGTGTGTACAATAAAAAAGTAAACCTAGCATTACTTTAAACTTCAAATTTTTTTTATTTCAATAAATCTATTAATATTTTAGACTTTACCGTTTATTTATATGTTAAATTTTAAGCATATTTATGCTACATTTTTCAATCAAAAAGATATTTTACCATGATTAGTAACCCCTCCATTGATTGCAAATGCAATTTCAAACTCGATTTTCTGGCTCGAGTTCAAAATCGAGTTAGAAATCGACGCAGAGATTAGAACCGAACTACTTTTGATTTCTTAACCAAATCTTAATTGATATGATTAGATGAGGGGGTGTTGATATTGCTTGGATGTTTCAGGCGATTAATTCTTGCTAGCGGAGTAGAAGAGATCGAAGGATTTCGACAGAGGTGGAGTTTGCATGGTCAGCTCACCGACACCAAGTAATTTTAATTTGTACGATAATTATGCTTATATAATATATAGTTTATGTAGACTACAATCTTTTGATATTTATACGATATTGTTCAATTTATCGATGTTTTACCACTCTTTCCATGTAGGAAAAGATTGGAGTCATTAAAGCCGGGGATCGAGAGGCGGATGAAAGATGAGTCCGAGATACCATCGGCTACGGCTCCGAGTGACGTTCAGATCTGATCCACCAATCAAATTGACTCAAATTGTACGTTTTATTAGAATATTTATTAGAACTGTACAATTATTGAAATTTTCAATTTTTTTAAAATATTACGTTACAATATTGTGAATGTTTGCTTAAAATTAGTCATTCAGATAATATTTATCTAAAAATTAAATAAAAATAAAATTTTAAAAAAAATGATCGTTCATTTTAGATATATGATCCAGACGCTCTAACTATACATTAGACGATTGAAGGAGACGGTATGACCCTTCATCTAACCTATTTTAGAAATTGGAATTTTTTATTTATTTCGATTGAACTCATGATTTTTCTTAATATTAACCCTCAATGTTTATGTGTCCATTAAATAAATAAAAAATATTAAAAAAAAAGGTATTTCTATTTCAATGCCGTAGTCAAAAGCTAGTAATTAGTGGGAAGAAGATTTGTATTGAATGGACGCCATAGATAGCTCTATATATGCCGGTTGGGTCGGGTTTCTTAGCATTATTTGATTCCATCGTCCAAATCGGTTCATGTAAAATTAGACCGAACCCAAATTCATTTGAAACGAGTTAAACAAAAACCGACCCAAAGTATGAGAAATCATCTCTAATTATTTGGCACAATAACAAAATTCTAAACAATTCCGTACAAATTCGCACTAAAGTTTTCCATTCATAGTACTTAGGAGTGGACAAAATTAAACCAGAATTATAAACTGAATCGGAATTATCGATTTTAATTTAATTTTGGTTCGCTTGAACCTTAGTTCTTGAGAACCGTTCTTTTTGCAATTGACGGCCGTCATTAAGAGAGAGGCTTTATAAAGTACGAATCAAAGGACAGGATTCGCCATTGGAAACGACGTCGTCGCAAAGTAACTCTATATTATAGCTTGATCTGGCCCAAAATCTATCTTTTGCCCTAGAATTTCGTTCTCGAAGCGCCGCCGGCGATAATCTACTCTCGTCGATTCAATTCCTAAGGTTTCCCGCTCTCTCTCGATCTTGGCTTCTATCGTCGTTAATTTACTTAGCAAAACATATCAATTGTCTGTATTTGCGTAAAAATCTTTCTTACGTATTGATCTAAGTGTGTTTCTTTTATTCCATTCCCTGCTTTTTTCTAGCTTATATTTTTATGAATGTTTATTCAATTTATTCAATGTGGTTAGGCGTTTCGAATGATGCTGGCTTCTGTCTAGATGTTACTCTATTATCTGAAATTTGATTTATATATTCGTTTAGTTTACTATGAGACTTTGATTATCCGCTTCAATGTTTTGTTTAGATTTTAGAATCGTAGATTGTTTGACCAGAGCATAATGATGCACATTTATCCAGTATAGTGGAGCTGCTTATATTTTTTCAGTATATCTCTTAATGTCTCGTGGCTTGTATTTTCCCGTAAATTTTTATTCTAGTTTCTCTGTTCCTGGGCAGGGGTTTGTCAAACATACTTCAGCAAATGAGAGAGAGAAGTTATACTCCACCACCAAGGGGATATAGTAGACGGGGGAGAAGCCCAAGCCCTAGGGGGCGTTATGGTGGTCGTGAAAGAGACCTTCCTACTAGCCTTTTAGTTCGGAACCTTCGACATGATTGCAGGTCTGCTCTCATCAACCTTGTTCTTTCTTGACACTTTACTCTTTTAGGAATTACATATTTTCGGAGTTTTCTCTCTTTAGTTTTTTTATTGGGAATAAAGATTGCTGGTCAAATATGGTAGTGGCTAAGGTAGTCATATAAGATTTGCATAATCTTTTTAGACACATAGCCTCATATTTCAGGATGTTGTATTAGTTTATCTGGTCGAAGGCATTGTTCAGTTCTAAATTTTGGACCTGTTGTTGTTGCTTACCATGTTTTCCTAAATTCAGGAATCATATAATAACTTATAAGTATCAAATTTAATAATTGATAAGTATGGCTAATATTAATTGATAACTACTGTGACACTGTCATCCAACTTCTGTAAATGAACTAAATTTGTCTTTAGAATATTTATTCTATTGGAAATATTGATTAGAATGTTAGAAAATTTTCATTTTTTACTGCTTAATTGTTGTGATTGTAAGTTGTAACAATGTTAATGCAGGGCTGATGACCTCCGTCAACCATTTGGCCAGTTCGGTGCCCTAAAGGATATTTACCTGCCAAAAGATTATCACACAGGGTGAGAGTCTCAAATATACTTCTTGGTCTTTAGTGTTTTGTTCCTTTAAAGGTTTGGTTGATTGGTTTCAAATTGTACTTTTTACCTTTTTTTCTAGATGTGCAACAAAGTTTGTGAGAAAAAAATTTTGGGAATCAGTTTTTTTAGTTGTGTTTCAACATGAGTGGAAATCTTGTAAAAATACCCTGAGCTTGACTATGTATTGCAAATTATTTATTGAAGTTTGATCAGCTCTTTCTATTTGAGAAATCCATCTTTTTGGATCTATCTTTCATGATGGGAATTTTGTTGCGGTTATACTTTCTCCTTGTTGCATGTTGGGTGTGTTTATTGAACTTTTTGAGATTTAACAGTGAAATTAAAGTTTTGAAGACATCAATCAAGTAATAAGAGTTCTTTTGAAGATGATGTTAATGATAGTGAAGATTGGAAGGAAGTTGAATTTGAATACATTGTGAAGAAGTCCCAAGTCTTGAAGAATTTGAAGTCATCTTAAAATTGACTCATGCAAGGTCAGCAGCCATGTGCTTGCTTTTTTATAAATGACCTTACATTATTAGGGGTCACAGCTGGATTGAAGGAAAGGTTTATGATGAGAAAAGTACCATAGTTATACTGTCGTTGATTTTTTTTCTCATCATTTTCTGTCGTTTGCAGGCAGCCTCGTGGTTTTGGATTTGTCCAATATGTGGATCCTGCTGATGCTGCAGAGGCTAAATATCAGATGGATGGACAAATCCTTCATGGTAGAGAATTAACTGTAGTGTTTGCAGAGGAAAATCGAAAAAAACCAACTGATATGAGAGCAAGGGAAGGAGGGGGGAGGTATTATCCTAGTTTTACCTTTATTCTGATTGGTCCTTTTTAGAAATTCTTTTCTGTACTTTTTCATTTTACTTTCAAATTCATGAAGCATTTTAGCTTATATAGCATAAACTTTGCATGATGGAACTTATGTTGGATATTAACTCTGCAGGAGTCGTGGATATGATAGAAGAAGGTCTCCTCCAAGACATTCTCGCTCTCCTCCGCGGCGTGCGAAGTCCAGGTCTCGCGAGCGTGACTATTATTCTCCACCTCCAAGGCGCAGAGAATACTCCAGGTACAGTCTGGTATTTTAATTTCTTGTGTAATTGAAAATGAAGTTGCAGTTTCTCCTAGTCAATAATTCAACAAAAGTATCTTTGCAGTTTAAAATCAATGAAAAAATTGGAAGGTAGGAGCATGATTCTGGTTAATGTCTGAATAAAGTAGAAAAAACTCTAAAAATTGGTGTGGCTAGTAGTTTAATTAATTGTTTATCCAAATATATTCTGTTACATATTACTGAATATTTCAACTAACTTGTTCCAATTTTGCGGCAGATCTGTTTCACCAGTAGACAGAAGAAAATACAGCGCAGAGAGATCATATCCGCAGCGTAGCCGGGAGAGGTCTTATTCAAGATCTCCACCTCTTAATGGTTCAAGAAGCAGAAGTCCAAGTCCAACCAGGGGACGAAGCAGAAGCCCTACTCGCAGCCGAAGTCCAAATCATGAAGACTACCAAAGGGACCCCAGAGACAAGAGTCCAAGCCAATGAACCACTATAGAACACCACCTAGTCTGAGAGAGACCCGAAAGCTGAGTATGTTTTTTATTTACTTTGGTGCCGTTAACTCTAGTCGATGGAGATCGGGCTACCTTTTGTAATCATGTTCTGGTGAAGACTCTGATTATTGTAGTGCGTTTGGTGTGGATTTAAACCGACTTAGAATTAGGAGTTTTTCTCAGTTTGAACTTCGAGTATTCCTAGAAATGGAATGAAACTCTGCCGGTTGGTGTGGATTTAAGAGTCGTTCCAAACAAAAATGATGGGTTTGGAATGATCAGAAATTTGAACCAACTTCTTGATTTGTGTATATTATAATTAAGAAATCTACTTTAAAATGATTTTTAAATTTATTTTAATGTAATTTATTAAACCAAAAACATTGTAATTATAAATAGTTTTTAAAAACAACAGCTTAGCCGTCGAGCAGAATTTGGGCGTAGAATCGTGGATTTCCCCGAAGATAGCGTGGATGTTCTTCAGAAACCACAGAAGACAAAAAGTGTTTCAGAGAAAGAAGAGAGATCGAACAAACATACAGCTTGAATTTAGAGTTTTAATGGAACTTGAGACTGGTCAAGATATTGTTGTTAACAGGGTCGGAAAGATGGTCGAGAAGGTTCTGAAAAGGTCCGACGCCGGTGACCAGAGCCTGAACAAAGTAACCCAGAATCGCAAGCATCGCCAGTCTCCCATTTTTCACCTCTTTCAGCTTCAAATCCTTCATCGATTTCTCGTCTTTTCCGAATCCGAGCGGGTTGAACAGTGGCCCGCCGGGATACGCCGGGTCTCCGGATCCTCCGAGGAATTTTTCGAATCCAAGGAAGTATTGTTTGCCCATCGATCCTGGCTTCGCCCAGTCTTGGAATCGCCGGTGCTCGGCGAATCCCATCAACGCCATTTCCAGGACGAAGAGCGTGTAGTTATCGGCCCAGTAGCTGTAGGTTCCGGCAGGGGGAATTACCCCGGTTTTGAACCACGGTAGGGCGGTTTCCGGCGGGATGAGGCCGAGTTTTCCGAATATTTCCGGCGCTATGGCTCCGAAAGCGCCGAGCATCGCGAATCGGCCGTTGATTATTTCGCCGTAGGCTAGCCATCTTGGTTCGATGAATCCACCGGTTCCTTCTGGATCGGAGAGGCCTAACGGATCGAATCCAAAGTCGCCGGGAAGACTGAATCAAATCGAATCAGAAACCACCGAGAAAATGCAAAATTTGAAGCAGACGGCGAGGAGAGATTACCTTCCGTCCAAGTACGAGAGGCTCTGTTTGGATGCAAACCATAGCTGTCGATCTGCTCCTTGCTGCAAATCAAAATTACAAGGTAAGCTTCAATGGCGGAAAGAGACGGAGAGAGATAGAGAGAGATATGAAGAACCTTGACAGGGGGAGTAGCTTCGGCTCTGACTACAAAAGACCCAGATTTCCTTGACTGTATCAAAGGCCTTCCCCCATGTCTACGCCGACCTGCTCCGACGGAGGAGGTTAGAGACGACGACACCAAAGCCTGAGCCGCCATTTTCGTTGCAGACCAAGTGTTTGACACAAGTCCTCAAAGAGATTCTCGAGTAGGAAACAGAAATAAGATACTGTGTCAATCCTTTCAACGTTTGCTATTGGTTGCGACATGATGGGTGGCCCCACTTTATAATTGGAGTATCAACGTTTCCAATAGTTAGCTTACACTTGGCGTTGGATAAGAAGTATTTTTATCTGCTTTGATTCTTATTTCCAAGTGGCACCTTCTTGATAAAGTTGGACCCACATTGAAGAGCCACGTGTACACCACAATAAATCTTTCTGAATTATTAAAATACACTTATAATTAATATAATTATTTATAATATTATTTATATTATAATTAGTCATATAATTAAAAAAAATTATTAAGTCATCGTAAATTTGAATAAAAGTCCAAAAACAGTAAAATTGCGCAAAATAATAATGATTAATTCATAATATAAATTAATTTAAAATTAATTAAATAATGATTAGCTGAGTTGAATCACATCATTTTTTTGTTAAATGGATGTGAACCCAACTCTAATCCATTAACATTTAGATGAGCCAATCTAAATTATTTAGGCAATTAAAAATATAAATAATTGTTTATTAAATAAATTATTTATATCACGTGATTATATACATATATAATATACAGACTAGGGGTGGGCGTCAGATCGGATTGTTGTCGATCCAATCCGATCCGACGAAAGACGGATTAGAGTAGGGGGTCCGATCAGATTGGCTCAAAAAATCCATCTGAATCTGATCTGATCCGAAGTAACATTTAGATTAGAGTATGAGATTCGATTCGGTTATAAAATTAGGCTTAATCAAATTAAATTTAGATGAACGACAAAAGAAGTAACATTCTCGTGCATTTCCTCAAACCATTAACATTTTTATTATTCATAGGAATATAGTTCATTTCGGTACACTTTACACTTGCCTTAACTAATCTACATTTTTATCGCGAATCACGATCAAAGAGTAATTTACGAGGAGGATCGACACCACGAGTTCAAAAATTGAAATTCGATGATTCTGACTATTGAAATTGATGGCTAGACATTACCACGAAAAGTAGAGTAATATTCAAAGAACGAGCCAAAATTTACATAATTATAACGAATAAAAGCGATAATAAAACGAGGTAAGGCAAGGCTTCGAAACTATTATTAAATGATTTATGAATCGTAACCGCTCCGGCCGGCTTATATGCCTCTTAATCTACTACTACTATAGCGAGTTTCGGGTGCCTAAGATGTTTTTGTATCTTGTCCGTTTTTTGTTTCCATCATCGAAAGAGCCAAATCTCGGAAACCCGTCTTTTTATTTGAAAAATTGACGATCGTTTCCGACATTTATAACTACATTTTGTGACAATTAGGCAAGTTTCAATAAGTTTAAGAAGAAATTTGCCTTCGGCTCTTACTTCTAAACACTCGGCTTTAAAAGGATCGCTAGTTAGAAGTGTGCAAAACCGATCTGGACCGGGAACAAGATCAGAACCGAAAGACATTTGATCTGCCAAGTCTGCCAATGTTATAAAGCAACTTAATCGGGTCGATTATTAATCGACAAGCCGGCGGAAAATAAAAGAGTAAAAATATTATCATTCTTAACAAATCAAAACCCATTTGAATAAACCAAGATAAAGATCATAAGGAGAGAAAGTTAGGGTTATCTCCCAAATATTTTTAAGAAAAATATGAACAAAGTGAGAGAAAATCATGGTCTAGTCTCTACTCTCTATCAGATGGAGAATAACAATGGCGGATCCAGTCCTACAGCATAGACAAACTTGACCCAAATCGAGATTCAACACAAAAACATCTAAGCAACACATTTCATAAGTTCAAAATGAAGTTTTCGAAAGATGTCAAGAGATGCTTTTTCAGATAGATGACGTACCAGACCATGGGGATGATGAACACCGTATTCAAAGCTCTTCTCCAAGCCGAGCTTCTTCTCCAGTGGGCTGATTTTCTTTTGCCATTGATTCTACAGATTCATGCTCAGGTTGCTGCTCTTCGTCTGTGATTTTCTTTGTATTTCCTTCATCTGATGCAAAAGTACAGGCTATTTCTTCGTCCCTGCAATGGTTTAAACCAGAAGATAAACCAAACTCCTTGATCTCTTTTTCTTCTTCAGCATTTCTTGTATTAGATGGATACATTTCCATGCCACCTTCTCCAGAGTTTTCATTCTCATGTTCATTCTCTCCCATCTCAACGTCATTTTCACCACCCATTTCTGATGCATCCAAAGCTCCTTCACTTTCGTTTTCAGATTCGTTCTCCACCACCTCCTCATTAACATACTCCCCGGTTTGACTATGTCTCTCAAGGAGTTGCATCCTTCTCCTAAGGTCGCTCAGCTCTCTCTCCATCAGAAAAAGCCTCTCCTTTAAAGTCAAGTTTTCCTCCTCGAGCTGAGCAATATGGTTATCCTGATCATCAACCCTGTTCTCCAAAATATTATTATGCTCGGATCCATAACTCGGATATATCATCTCGAATCGACTTAGATCATGATCCAACCTTCGCTCCACCTCAACATGCTCCTCCACATCACTCTCACTCGATCCAGCACCTTCTTCTTCCTCCTCCTCGTGCAATTCTGCCTCATTCCCAGGAGAACGAAGTCTAATCAGCCCTTTCATTGAACCATAACCATCAACGCCAAATTCTTCCTTAGCCATATCCACCAACACCTCCCTGGATGGAGAAAATACAGGGGTCGGAAGCACTGCAGGTGTTACCGGAGAAGGGGATACAAGGGAGGCAATACCCCCCGCCTTCTTTGCACGAATTAGAAAGGATGTAGTATTGCGAGGAGCGTAAGGGGCAAATCTATTATCATACTTTCTCTTGGGGTAAAATTTTCGAGCCTTCAATCGATTTTGAGACTGCAACTCATGAAGAGTCGGGGGTATATATCCCCCAGCATTGCTTGGACCACCCATTGAGGAACTAGGAACATGTTTTTCCGGTCTCCTATGCATCTTCCCCTTCCAATTCCCGCTGGTACGTCCCGCATTCAACTGATTTTTGTTCCCAAAATTAGGATTCAAAGAGTTCGGGAATTTCAAGTTAGTAGCAGCAACTGTCGGCTGCGGTGGCGGCCACCTTTTATAGCCTCGATTCAACATCGGCTGAGGCTGGTTCATCATCATCTGAGATTGATTCAGCATCTGAGGCTGTGGAATGTGAGGTTGCGCCAAGATCTTGGATTGGCTCATTAACTGCGGCTGGTTCATCATCTGAGGTTGGCGCAGAACTTGAGCCTGGGCGATTACCTGAGGCTGGTTCATCAGCTGCGGCTGAGTAATGTTCATCAATGGAGCTTGATTCATCATCTGAGACTGATCGTTCATATTATAAACACGGGAGAATCTAAAGTTTCCGATCAAATAAAAAAAAAACCCCAAATCGCTAAGACGAGTAATCTCCGACCTCAAATCGAAGAATCCGCTCTGCAAACAAAAATTCAAGGATCAAAACGTTGAAGAAACTATCCCCTTTCAAGAACCCTAACCACTTTCTTCCTAATTTTCGCTCACGCTCTCTCTCGCGTCTCGCTCGCCCTCTGCTCCGGATGATGTATTATTTATAGAGTGGGGAAGGGGGAACCATAAAGAATTGACGGTTCCGATGATATCCACGTGTTATATGATAATGATATAATCTATTTATTAATTTCATAGTTTAAAAGAAAGTAATCCTACGTGTAATATCTAATTCGTATTTGTAATTTATTTTAATTAAAATTCTAAAATAAAATTAGACTAATAATAAGTTTATTATCTTATTTTAATTTTAAATATATTAATGGGTTAATTAATTACATAATTATTTATTTAAAATATATTACATATTTATAATAAAAATGGGTGATTTGATGGAGGTTGTGAGAAGGGTAACTAATTATATTAAATTTATTATATTAATAGTTTGGCGAAAGTTCCTTTTTTTTTTTTTGCTTTCAAATATTCTTTCCTTTATTCGACCAGAAGGCATCTTTCTTCTGGAAGCTTCGAGAATAATGATTGAAATACAACGTAAAATCAATATTGATAATACACAATAATATTAATTTTATTTTTATTGCTCGTTCTTAAAATACATAATATTAATAAATATAATAATATATTGATCAAATTTTAATAAATTACAACATTAGTTGCACTTCTATTGTATTAATTATTATTTGACCCGATAGTGTGTTGTGTAGATACTAGAGCTGGGAACGGGCCGGTTCGACCAGGTTTTATCTCGAATAGAACTGTAATTAGAATTCACAGTTTTAAATTTTTTGAACTGAAACCAACGATTCTGATCCAACTGAACCATCTCACGTGTCATGATCCAACTCATAAGTTTGTGCATGTGGGTCATATCTAATCGGTTAAAATATATTTTTGTTTACTAATAAACAAATTTCATTCGGTTTTTTATTTTTTTTTGCCAATTTTAAAAAACCAAACTCAACCCGACAATAATATTAAATTAAAACACAAAATGATAAATTTAATTAAAAATTGTTTTAATTTTATTTTTAATTTTTTCATTAAACATAGTAGAAAATTTTAATTGCAAATATTATTTCTTCAATATTAAATTAAGAATAACACAAAAATTGAAATAAAAATATAAAATGCTAGCGATCGAAATCAAAGAAATTTATCTGGTCCGGTTGTAAAATTAATTTTGGGTTTTATGTCAATATTGAGTTTCAAATGCTAACTCGAGCCCAATTGAGTCGGTTTTGGTTGGTTAGAAAACTGAGATAAACCAATCAATATCCATCCCAAAATTTTCATGCCTGACCGAACCGGAACACCTAAAGTGGGTCGATTTTCTTAAAATTAGATAGTCTAATAATCAAATTCACAGGGAAAATGGGCAAAGCCAACTAAGGGTGTGCGTCGGATTGTAGTTTTGAATCAGATCGGATCGGCTCCAAAACTCAATCCGAATCCGATCCGATCCGAATCCCATCAAGTTATCGGATCAGATCCTCCGTTTTTCTGAGAGCATTTTCCAGAGAGCGATCCAATATTCATCCTATATTTTCGAAGGGATTCGTCGCGGGGTTCGGAGTCGATCGTCGGGGTTCGGAGTCGATCGTCGGGATTTCAGAAAAGGTTACGGATTTTGGGATTTCAAATTTTCGATTTGGAGTTCGATTATAAACGGCAATCCGACGTTCGGATCGGATCAGATCGCCTTTGAATCCGATAACGATCTGATCCGATAAACGATCCGAACGCAGATCGAAACTCGACTTTGCCGATCGAATATCGTTGCCTAATCTGACTCGATCCGATCTGATCCAATCGAATTGTCCGATTGGGTCGGATCCGCCCAGCCCTAAAGCCAAATGCCAAGTCCAACAATTTCAAGCCAAATGCCAAGTCCAACAATTTCTGCCATGGCTCGTTTTTATCAACGACTGCAAGCCCAAGAACTTGGATTTCTCCCACCGGCAACGAGCTCTAACCCTTTCTCTTGGAAGCCAATCCCCACTTTTCGATCCCACCTAGTCGTTCAATCAACATCTGTTCTTGTTCCCCATGGCGGACTGCACAGTCGAGTCCTCCAAAGTCGAAACCAGCGACGGCGTCAAGCTCCACGCGAGATTCTTCAAACCTCCGGCAGAGGCGGCGGAGGGAGATCTGGCGGTGGTTCTCGTTCACCCTTACACGATTTTGGGCGGTTGTCAAGGTCTTCTGCGAGGAATTGCTGCTGGGCTGGCCAAGAGAGGTTGCAGAGCTGTGACTTTTGATATGAGAGGTTCTGGGAAATCTACGGGAAGGGCTTCCATTACTGGGTTTGCGGAGATTAAGGATGTGATTGCTGTCTGTAAGTGGGTTAGTGAGAGTCTATCTGTTGATAGAATCGTCGTAGTGGGATCCTCTGCAGGTACTTTGCTCTTTCTCTTTCTGCTCCTAGTGAATTATTGTCGTGTTCTTGTTTGGTTTTTCATTGCTTCTGGTTTTTACAGATCTGTAACATGGTTGTTTGAATTCAATAGAAATGAGCAGAATTAGATTCTTTTAGCAGGAAAATATTGAAATTGCTGTAATAGAATGAAAAATGTTTTGTATTTCGGGTAGCAGGGAAGATTGCCAAGACATTCAAAAGAACTTCGACTGTTTTTAGGCTGCCTGCTATTTGGCCATACACTAGATTCTTACTACTGTTCTTCCTTTTGAACAATTTGGAAAGAACGATCTTGGCTCTTCAAAGGCTTTCTAGTGTTGATTGGAAAGATGAGATTATTTTTAAAATTGGTTTGAGTTTTCATTCATTTTTTGTGCGTTTCCTCCATGACAATGTTATGTTTACTCTCGTAGTCTTTGACGATCAAACAACGATCAACACAATTGATTGCATACTAGATTATCATATACTAGCCGCTTTGTGTTGCCGTATCTGTGTTCTTTCTTCTGACTCGAAACTTAGTAGAACTATTTGCCCGATTTTCACGAAGTTTTGCGTCAGGAAATTTACTTTGGTAGAACAAATCAGAGGGAGAGAAAAGAGGTTTGATTCATAGAGATACGATGAGATCGTAACTGTAGCATTCTTATAATATCATCTGTTTTGAGGCAGAGCCCTTACGAATTTATTCTTAGGTTTACCGTCCGAAACACGTCGTACTGGATAAGGAAAAGAACTCTAGTTATATATAGTTATGAAATGCGTTCTATATAATATCATCTGTTTCAAGACAGAGATTTTACGAATTTGTTCTTGGGTTTACAATTTGAAACATGTCGTACTGAGTAAGAAATGAAACTCTACTTATATAAAGTTCGAAACAGCTAAATTATTACACTATGAAATGATTAATCTCTGTTTTGTGGGAGGATAAATTCTGTTTTTTTTTTCAGGAGCCCCAATTGCTGGTTCATCAGTTGGTCAAATCGAGCAAGTCGTGGGGTACGTAAGTTTAGGCTACCCGTTCGGAATGACAGCCTCGATTCTTTTCGGGAGGCATCACAAGGCGATTTTAGACTACCCAAAGCCTAAACTCTTCGTGATGGGGACTCGAGATGGGTTCACGAGCTTGAAGCAATTGAAGAACAAGTTGAGCACTGCAGTTGGACTAGTCAAAATGCATTTAATCGAGGGCGCAGGCCATTTTCAAATGGAAGGACCTGAATTTGATGCTCAAATGGTGGATCTCATCCTTGAATTTGCCTCATCTTTGTAGGGTCACTGCCATTTCCATGGAGGTTTGCTTGTTTCTTTTTGGTTGTTGATTTGTATTGTGCAGGAAACTAGAAAGAAAGATGTAAAAATCTTTATAAAAACATCTGATCCAGTGGGTCTAACTGACCAAACCGGTTAGGATCACACTCTTAGTCGATGACTCAATAACTAACACCCCATCGCTCGTCGTTAGAGGTAGGGGTGGGCAGAAGTCAATTCAATCTGATTTTATCTCAAAATAAAATCAGAATCAGAACTAACCGTTCTGATTTTAATCTAATTTTAATTAATTTTTATTTTAAATTTAAAAAATTAAAATATAATAATAAATTATATTTTTTATTATATTTGTATCGGGTTTTAAGTAACTATAAGAGTTTATAACTAATTTTATTATTTATATCAGATTTTATCAGCGTATGAGTTGAATTTTACTCAATTTAAAAAAAAAATAAGATCGACGTCTCAGTTCTAATTTCACAAGTTTTTACTCATAAAGACCGGCACTGGCCTGTATATTGTGATTTTTTAAAAATTAGAATCAAAATCAGATTATAATCGACGATTCTGATCTAGTTTACAGTTTCGGTTTAGTTTTGCTCACCATTACTAGAGCTGAGACTTGTTCATTTACCGAACATAATCGAACACTTCGAGAATCGGAGAAAAAACTCGAAAACCTACATTCCAACATGAAATGTGATTAGAAAGATGGGTAGCCCAAAAAAATTTCCAACATGGTTTAAGCCCATGCTGATAATCCACGTAATAAATGCCAAAACGCACCGTATAGCCACTCCCCCACTCGAAGTTATCCAACAACGACCATGCAAAATAGCCCTTCAAATTCACACCTTCCCTGCAAAACCCAAATAAAAACACACACAAGAAGATTAACAAAACAGTTTTCAAAAACAGTTTTCTAAAGTCGAATCGAGTAGCCTCCCTCACTTGATTGCCCTGAGAGCTTGGTAAAGATGGCCTATGTAGTATTTTACTCGATAACTGTCGGCAAGTTGCTGGGAGAGCGGAAGGGTTAGGTTGTTGAACTCGTACATTCCTGCATCGTTTTTTCGTCCAAGGTTAGAGCTTGCGGGGCATTAAGCTCATGGTGGGTACAGACCGATCTCATTCAATTTTATCTCGAAATAAAACCAAAACTTAAACTCACGGTTCTAGATTTTCGAAACCAACATCGAAACCAATGGTTTTTTACTACTAAAAACCGGCACTGACTCATAAATTATAGTTTTTTTAAAAATTAGAATCAATACCGGATTGAAACTGGCGGTTTTTTGTTCTCGTCTAGTTTTACCCACCCCAATTGGACTGGACCATAGAACTGAACCTATTAATTTTTAGGGTCCGGATTGGTTTAAATCGGTTTTTGAACAAACATGAACCGAACCAATTAGCTTTCGATTCTAAACACAAAACTGAAAAACTCACCAGCAACCGAACCCTAATTGCCGAAACCCTAATTCAATAAGTTAAAATAAACCAAAACTGAACCAGATCGATTCAATTCCACCTAATTTACCGATTGAGAGTTCAACTCATATCAGGGAAAGACTACACTCTTGCATCAATTAAAATAGTAAAATTAAATAATTTGCGAGTACATCGAACTTTCTTACCTCTAACTCATTTTAGATGAATTCAAAAACTAATTTACGAGCGCTTAGTTCAAAACAGACAATATTTAAAGGACATTTTACTATTAAAACATTGAAAAATAAAAACCGTTACCTGTGGACCGATGAGAACTCCGTTTCGCTCTCCTACAAATGGGTTTTTTTCAAAAAAAAAAAATTAATTTAAAAAAATAAGAAAATTAATTCTCATAAATTATGAAGAGAAAAAAATACAGGATTTACCAGAGAGAGAAGTGAGAGGATCAGTCAAGTAGCTTGCATTGGCACCATTGGGAGTAGGCTGGAAAGCAGCATAGTTTCCAGTGTAGTAATTCAGGCCGATGAAATCGAACGACCCTTTTACCAACTTCGAATCTTCCGGGCTGAATTTCGGCAATCGGTTTCCAACCAATTCTCTCATGCTCCTCGGTTAATACCCGTTTATTACCGGGTCCATGAACCTGTTTTTTCATTCCCGTAAATAAGCGAATCTAAGCCGGGATATTAAACTTGTGCTTTCGTTTCGGAGGTCCGTGGCCGTGTGAAATTTCACATCGGAGTTTCGGTACAAAACGAACAATATTGTAATGATACGATCAAGCGACTTTCATGTGCATGGAAACTATATGGAAACGTGTATTACCAGTGGCAGAACCGGGCCGAACCCACGGTTTGAACCGGATTGTAAATTTCTGGTCGGTTTGAGAGGATTTAGAATCGGGTTTTGTTCCAATATTTTAAAGGTCAAAAGTCGTATAAGCGAAACCAAACCAAGGGTAAAAAAAATCGAAACAATTCCTGACTCGAGATCAATTGTTTTTCACTCAAAACTTAAAACACGTTCTAAATCTAGCCTAAATTTTGAAAATCCAACCAAAAATGCAATACAAAGCATTATAATTTTTATAAAATTTGGAATCAAAATAAAACCGAACCATGAAACACGGTGTGATCCAGGTCGGTTTTTTACCCCATTTAAGACAGGTCCAGATCCAAAAAGTTGGAATCCTGAGTCCACAGACGTGTTGCAATCTATGATAGAACTAAACCGAACCAAACCGAATCAGCCTATGATATATAGTGAGTAGGGATGGACACGGGTCAGTCTGATTTTGTTTTATCCTAAAATAGAACTCGAACCAAAACTCACGGTTCTAGTTCCATTCTAATTCAATCCGTTTTTATTTTATATTTAAAAATTTAAAATATAATAATAATGTATATATTTTTATTATATTTAGATCGAGTTTTAAGTAATTAGACGAGTTTAAAACCAATTTTAAGATTTATATCGGATTTTATTAGGGGTTTGTATTAGGTTTTACTCGATTTCAAAAATTTTAGACCACCCACGGTCCCGGTTCAATTTTACAGTTTTTTCATCGTAAAAACTGGCACCGGCCCATAAAATAAAGTTTTTAAAAATTAGAAATAAGACCGGATTAAACTGGCAGTTCCGATCCGATTATCTTTACCAAATTCACTAAATTAACAAAAAAATCATATTTATCTTTGCAAAAATCGTTTGATGTTACAATACAATTTAAATCTCGCGATTTTTTTTGTTTTTAGGGTAACTAGCAAAAACGCACAAAATAAAAAAAAAATCGGCGGAGCGAGAGTCCGGCCAACATCGAGTTGGACTCGAAGAATTACGGGTGGAGCTCAATATATGTTTTTTTTTGTCTATTTTAATCTCGAGATTCGAGGGATCATAACCGACGCTCTTTGATCATAACCATCAAATTTAAATATACAAAAAACAAGACACGCTTTTTCCAAAAAATAAAGCTAGTGATACTCGTCGAACCGAGCTTGGAAAAGTCGTCGAACCTACCGAGCCGAGTCGGACGAACTTTTTTTGAAAGATATTGGGCTCGAGCCTAACGAACTGAGTCGACCAAGCCTGACGAACCGAACTGAGTCTGACGAATTTTTTTTAAAAGATACTTGGCTCTAGCCTAACGGACTAAGTAGACCAAGCACGACGAACCAAACTTAGCACATATTAAATAATAAAATAAATATAACATTATTCTTATTATAAATTAACATTTTTAGTTGAGATATATTTAACTTATGACAATGCATTTCCAATAAATAAGACTATATTTTAATTAAATATATTTAGGTATGATTAATGTAATACAATATATTAATTATATTTTAATAACATCAATTATTTAAATAATTAGGCCACTCAAGTACAAGATTGTGGGAACTACTAATCTGTAAGACGCGGTCTGGTTCATAAGGACCGGTCTGGTTCAGATAATGTATCACGACAAAATTTTAATTATAAATAATTAATTATTTTCGGAAAATAAAATAAATAATAAGATTATATTATGCAGTATTTAATTACTTGAACAGAGGCTTCGACGGAATAACTTAAAATGTTCCTTCAATGGCGGCGACTCAGAAGATGGACTTTTCTCTCTCTAGCATCCATTTTTTTCCAGTCAAACTAGAAAATGCGGCGCTGCTTCTGTACCGTAAAGGGACCATGGAGTTCGAATCGGACTATTTCCCGTGGACCTGATTCACGCAAATCAAGCAAGTGCATGCTCGGATGATCACCAATGGCGGCGCCTTAAACCTTATTTCTGCTACCTTAACTGCATTGCTGATTTCACCGAGCTTCGGTTCCATTGCTTATGATCGAGGTCACTCAATGTCAAGCTCTTCTCCTTCTTATTCTCTCGTTGTATTTCGGTCTGTGGTTCAGATTTCGTCATTTTCTCCCAATCAGTATACTTTTATCTTTACTGGGTTAGGCGTCTTGGAAGGGGATCAATTTCGAGCTCTGAAAGCTGGAATGGAAAGAAATTTATATTCTTGGAATACTCTGCTCGGTGGATATATGACGTCGGGGAAAATGGAAAGTGCTCTACAGATGTTTGATAAAATGCGCCAAAGAGATGCTGTATCATGGACTACTTTGATAGCCGGTAATGTACAGGTGAGACCCCATTGAAATACTTATATATTTAATTTCCAGTAAATTGACAGATTTATATGGACTGCCCTTTTGTTTAAAATCAAAGAACTCTAAACTCCTTTGAGACAATGGAATTGCCATTTTGCATTTATCTGCTTTCTTGCACTTTTTTAATGTGGGCCTGAAGGTTGAATAGTGTATTTGAAGCTAGAATACTCAAGGGTATTTTTTGGAATCCTCTACTAATAACCACTTGAGAAAAGTCCCTAGAATACTCAAGGGTATTTTTTCCGTCCTCAAATCGAGGGATGGACAAAACCGACCCAATTCCAATGAACCAAAACTATTTACTTTGGTTCGAGTCTCTCTTGGGCATGTTTGGTCATAGTTTTGGTTTTAAAATTTTAAAACCATAATATAGTGGTTTAAAATTGATGATTAATGATATGATGAATAATGTTGGTAATTATGATCATTTTAATATATTGTTTTGCTTAGTATTGTATAATCTTATATTAAGTTTATATGTATTTTGTTCAATTTGGATGCTATTAAATTTTATTGATATTGAGTTTGTTTGATTCTATTTAACTGGAAGAGCAGTACCATATTGGACCAAACTGTACTGGATCAGAAATTGGTTCGGTACTGGTCATTAAATTTTAAAACAGAAATATATTGGTCTGGTTTTATTTTTTCAAAAAATATGACCGAACCAGACCACATCCTGGTGGTCATGTTTATAAATGGTTCAGTTTGGATGATGGAATGGTTGGGAGACAGAAAACGCGTAGTTATCGTCTTTTTCTTATCTATAATTATAACGCAATGGACTGCAATAACTCGGTGAATTTGAGTATGTGCAGGTATCGAGAAATTTGTAATTGCTTTTGGTTCGATGAATATAACTCTTATCCGAACCCGACCCAAATCACGATTGTTTGGAGCTGTTCTAGGATGTTCTTTTCATATCGAGAATGTTCTTTTGAAGATTTATCAATCTATATTTTCCGTATTTAACATCGTGATCTTCTATTTTTGGTTTATGGTTATATTGCAAACAAAACCTCACCTAATTTTTTAGTGATCATTCATTTGCATTTAAGTTCGGTTTCCACGACGAAGAATTAGACAATGACTTTAGCGGATTAGATTATTTCGAAGAAAATAGATTAAATGGCCGGCTCGAGGTGGAGACTATAGTTTTAAAGGAATATGAACTCCAATAATGCATGCATAATCTCATCTTCTTCGTCTCGTTTATAAAACCTCGAAGCGATGATTATATCGCTTGCTTCGGTGTTCTTGAAAATGGATTCCCGGGCCGGTTTTCTACTTGAGATCGATAAAAGGCATGTTAATCTTTTGTAGAACTCGATTGAGGTAATTGAATCGAATTCTATGCATCGTGTTTTATGTATTCTTTCGTATTATTCATCTCTCCTAATAAAGTTCTTTATGAGTATCTTAGTTACTAAAACTCGAGTAAAATTATTTGAAAATGATCGAAAAACGCTCAAGTACTTTTCGTTCTCGATTGGTTTTTCTTCCTAACTTCTCGATTTTAATTTTGGAAAGAAATCGAGTTTGCTTTTTAGAAACTGTTTTTGGCTCGGTGTTCGGATCAGATCACTCGTTTGACACCTCTATTTGTGATGTTCGACTCCTTGTCCACGTGTTTTTCGATGTTCGAAATTCAAATTTTCTTGAAGACAATGGGAATGAAGGGCGAGGTGATAATATGCACGATTTTATATCGCTTGAAAGAATAAAAAATAAATACATCGTAAATTGAGTTCTTGTATGTAGGCTAATTTCGGTTTCAAATTTGTTCATTCACAATCGTAGTCCTTTTGAAGAGTGGAAAATAAACAATTCACTTGTATACGCTTTAATTCGTAGTTAGTTTGTTTTCGGCACTCTTTGAGTAAAACAAGTTGAGTTTCGGTCAAAATTGGACAATAGAATGAAACCATAAAGGGGTGGCGTATCAAATTGACACCGCCGTTTGAACCAAAATTGTCTACTCTGGTTTGGTCTCGATCTCAATTTTTAAAAATCATGATTTATTGTTCGATTTTGGTGTTTGCAGGTGAAAAAATGGTAAATCAGACCTAAACCTTGAGTTAAAAATGACTAAGAATGAGTAAAATTTGATCTAAAAACCAAATAAAACTCGAAGAAAATTCAAAAGTCGGTCCAAAATTTGATTTAATCACTCAAAATTCGATTAAATATAATAAAATATATATTTTATTTTTTTTTAAATATGGACAAAACCATGACCAAAGAAGTATTGCACTGTATTTCTTATTTTTGGTTTCTGTTTCAATTCTAAAATTTTAAAATTGTGATCACCAATTGTTATTATATTTCGAGATGAAACTGGTCTGAACTGGACTGAGGTGTCTCACCTCTATGAAACAAGTCAATGACTACACCAAAAAATGAAAAAGTTATATCGATCTATAAGTCTCAAACGAGCAATCGAGATCTAACTTTGCAAAAGATCATCTGGCAAGTAATTTAATACGATCGAATAATTGAAATTGGACCGTGTTAAGTCAAAATCGGGTGACGTTTTATGGATCGAAAAAACGATAAGGTTTTAAAAATCGCTACCAAGTTCTAGAGGTGTCCAAACAAGCAGCATGGGATGGCAAGACACAAGAAGGGACGCATCACATCACTTATTGAATGTCCAATTCATGCCAGCATGTCCCATATTTTATGTCACGATCCATACTTTATTATATAGTTTTAATTTAAAAAATACACCTTTATTTATTCCATTTTTTTAAATATTTAATTTGGAAAGATCATCCTCCTCTATGACGTGTCATCATTTGAATTATTGTTTTTATTTTATTTTCATTTTTATTTTTAATTTTAAACCAACCTCACCTAACTTCAAACCCACCCCATTCATGCTGAATCAATTTTAGGGGTTGCCCTGTAGTTTTCTTCATTGGCCCATGAAAACCCTCTAGAATAAATGGAATTAATTGTATTTTAAAAATAAAATAATTTTAAAATACAATTAATTCTTAATTCACCAACCATATTAGAAATATTAACCAACCTAGTAGAATCTAATTAAATTAATTGTATATGATTGCGTTATTATTTAACGTAAGATAATTTTACATCGAGTCAATTTTAAATCGATGTTTGTAATGTCGGTGGGTAAGATCTGAAATAAATATCGTTTTGAGACGGCTCATTTTTTCGGTATTTTGGGTAAACATAATATAATTTAAAATAAAAAAAATTCAACTTTAATTATATGATGATTTTTAATAGGGGTAGATACAGGCCTGTCTGGCCCGGTTTTATTTCAAAATAAAATTAAAATCGGAACTCATGGTATCAGATTTTTGGAGCCGGAAGCGAAACCAACGATTCATTGCGGTTCTAGTTTTAATATGATTTTATTTTATATTTAAAAAATAATTAAAATATAACAATAAAATATATTTTTTATTATATTTAGATCGAAGTTTAAGTAATTAGACAAGTTTGTAATTAGTTTTTAGATTTTATTAGAGTTTAAGTCGAGTTTTGCTCGATTTTTAAGCTTTTTTTCTACTCACGGTCCCCATTCCTAAAAACCTCAACCAGTCCATAAATCACGGTGTTTTAAAAATTAAACTAAAATTGACAGTTCTGATCCGGTTTATGATTTCGATCCGGTTTTTCCAACGCTTAATTTATATATTTGACTCTTTATTTTTATTAATTNCTATATTTTACCGTCTTTGTCTATTGGAAACTAGATCGAAAATCTAAAAGCAACTCAGTCACTTGAAATCAGATCTAAATGCACAGATCAAACTAGAACTGCATTATATTTTAGTCTGTCTATTTTGGAACCCGAGATTCTTTCCGTTCTAAATAATCTAAAACCGTGGATACCATTTCCTCGATGGAATCCGATCTAATCGAACAGTCACACCCCTACTTACGACCGTCACATGTTTACTTAGGAAATTATTGTTTGATTAAATATTGAAATTATTCAAACATAGAAATATGAAAACTCGCCGTCTCTCAGTCACCTCTTCCTCTCTGTATTTCTGTCTCTCTCGACTTTCTTCGACAGAGATGAGCATTGGTAGGATTCTGAAAAACCCGAATTCATAACTCTACCGGGAGCTTACTCTTTTCCCATCTTCTTCACGTAATTCATTTTCCCTTTCGCTTCCACGACTTCTGTTTTGAAATTTCCGGAGCTGGGTTCCATTTTCTGCAACTTGAAGAAATGGTGATCGTTTGGTACGGTTCTTTCTTCTTCTAGAGGTAGAAGATTGTTTTATTCATTCGTTCTGATTCAAACAGCGTCTGGCAAAGGTTTTCCTATTTTTTCTTTGGTGGGTGTTGAATTTATTGTTCAGGATATCTTCGAGTTTTTAGCTTGGTTGGTGTAATGGTTTTCCTGGTTTTGTGCACTCCATCTGTTTGATAAAATGTCTAAGAGACTCGGTCACTCTAACATGGTGATATCTGCCAAAAGAACTTAAATATCCATCGGATTAACAATGGCAAATGCGTCTTGTTTGTTCGATTTCTTATATTTTACTCTTTATTTGCGTATCTATGAAACGGGTTTTTCTTCTCTGACAATTGCGAAGATCCATGGCAGATTTCTGGAGCAACTTGACTATTTCCACTGCACCCTGAAGTCAAGAATCAAGTATGAATCGAACTTGGAATCCATGTTTGTTCTTTCCATTTCTTATTTTTCTGAACGATGCAGGCTGATATGTTTATAGGTAAACTTGGTATAATCTTAATGGCGATTTCTTGAGAAAGTTAAATTGATGAACAGAAGATCCCCAAAAGCTCAACTACTGTGAAATCTATCTGTTATTTGGTTTCCTTCTGCATTATTCCCATTTGGATTTCTGAAAATTGACAAAGATGCAGAAGCCTCCACAACCTCAAGATTTTGCTTTGAAAGAAACGTCCCCGAAGATCGGGGCCGGAATGTTTACAGGAGATAAGCTTTCTTGCACTTATGATCTTGTCGAGCAAATGCAATATCTCTATGTTCGAGTAGTGAAAGCGAAGGATCTGCCCGGAAAAGATGTTTCCGGAAGTTGCGATCCATACGTCGAAGTGAAACTCGGAAACTATAAAGGAACAACCCGCCATTTTGAGAAGAAGACCAATCCGATTTGGAACCAAGTTTTTGCTTTTTCGAAGGAGAGACTCCAAGCATCGATCTTGGAAGTCATTATTAAAGATAAGGATTTTGTAATCGACGATGTTATCGGAAAGGTTATGTTTGAACTCAACGAAATTCCGAGGAGGGTCCCGCCCGATAGTCCGTTGGCTCCACAATGGTATCGTTTGGAGGATCGGAAGGGAGTGAAGATCAAAGCCGAGCTTATGCTTGCGGTTTGGATGGGAACTCAAGCAGACGAGGCCTTTCCCGATGCATGGCACTCCGATGCAGCTTCGGTGGGGCCAGAAACCGTATCGACCATCCGATCGAAAGTCTATTTATCTCCCAAGCTCTGGTATGTGAGGGTTAATGTGATCGAAGCACAAGATCTAATCCCGACCGATAAAAGTAGATTTCCGGAAGTTTTTGTCAAGATTATTCTCGGGAATCAGGCGTTAAGAACAAGAACATCGACGACCAAAACGATCAATCCAATGTGGAACGAGGATTTGATCCTAGTGGCGGCCGATCCTTTCGAAGAACCTTTGATCTTGACCGTCGAAGATCGAGTTGGATCGAACAAAGATGAAACTTTGGGTAAATGCATGATTCCTCTGCAGAATGTGCAAAGAAGATTAGATCACAAACCTGTCAATACAAGATGGTATAATCTTGAAAAGCAAGTGATGGAAGGGGAGCATAAAAAAGAAATCAAATTCGCAAGTCGAATTCATTTACGGATCAGCCTCGACGGAGGATATCACGTTTTAGACGAATCAACTCATTATAGTAGCGATCTTAGGCCGACGGCTAAACAACTATGGAGACCGAGCATCGGGATTTTAGAGGTCGGGATTCTAAGTGCACATGGGCTTATGCCAATGAAAGCAAAAGATGGAAAAGGCACAACCGACGCTTATTGTGTGGCAAAATACGGTCAAAAATGGGTAAGAACTCGGACCATAGTCGATAATTTAAACCCGAAATGGAACGAGCAATATACATGGGAGGTTTTCGATCCTTGTACGGTCATTTCAATTGGAGTTTTCGACAATGGCCATGTTCATGGCGGAGGGGCCGGATCGAAGGATGCTCGGATCGGGAAAGTGAGGATTAGACTCTCAACGCTCGAAACGGATCGAGTTTATACTCATTCGTATCCTCTTCTCGTGCTCCAATCGTCGGGAGTGAAGAAAACGGGCGAAGTTCAATTGGCCGTTCGGTTCACTTGCTCGTCTTTAATCAACATGCTTCACATGTATTCTCACCCTTTGCTACCGAAAATGCACTATGTTCATCCCTTGTCGGTGGTTCAGCTCGATAATTTGAGGCACCAAGCGATGATGATCGTGGCCATGCGGCTGAGCCGGGCCGAGCCACCGCTCCGGCGAGAGGTGGTCGAGTACATGATCGACGTCGATTCTCACATGTGGAGCATGCGGAGGAGCAAAGCGAATTTCTTCCGAATCATGGGCGTTCTCGGAGGGATCATAGCCGTCGGTAAATGGTTCGATCAAATCTGCCATTGGAAGAATCCCTTCACTACAATTCTAATTCATTTTCTTTTCATAATTCTTGTTATTTATCCTGAGCTAATTCTTCCAACTGGTTTTCTCTATCTGCTCTTGATTGGTCTCTGGAACTATAGATATAAACCGAGGCATCCCCCTCATATGGATACTCGGCTTTCTCATGCCGATGCAGCCCATCCGGACGAATTGGACGAAGAATTCGATACTTTTCCGGCGACTCGGCCGTCGGATATTGTCAGGATGAGGTATGATCGGCTGAGGAGCATCGCTGGAAGAGTTCAAACTGTGGTCGGAGATTTGGCTACTCAAGGGGAGAGATTTCAGTCTCTTCTTAGTTGGAGAGATCCAAGAGCTACTACTTTGTTTGTCACTTTTTGCTTGATTTCTGCTATTGTTCTTTATGTTACTCCTTTTCAAATTGTTGGTCTTCTTTTCGGGCTTTTTGTTTTGAGGCATCCGAGGTTTCGACATAAGCTCCCTTCCGTCCCGTTGAATTTCTTCCGAAGATTGCCTGCTCGGTCGGACAGTATGTTATGAGGATCGAGGAGCGGCCTTGCTCGATCGAGCTCGTTAATTTTCAAGAGTTGTTTTTTTATGAATGGTTGAAATATTCAATTGAATTCTTGTAATTCAGATGAACTATTTTTGCATTAATCCAGTTCTATTTTATTTTATTTATAAATAAATTATATTGAACGAAAAAAAAATAGTTTTTTTTATTAAAACCTCAGCCAAATAGAAGAAGTTACATGTTAGCAACTCATCTAGTAGAAGACTAAAGTTAAGGTGAGTTGATAGCACTGATAGAGCAGTGATGTAAACACTGTAAAAATTGATGTGTAAAATTTGTATTATATTTTTTTCGCGTTTGTTGACTAGTCAATTGTTTAATTTTTTACTAGTAATTTGTCGTGGTTCGTTACATGTATTACTAGTATTCTCAGTCAAAGTTTTGAATTCGAATTTACCGTTGATTTTTGTTTTGTAAATTTTGGACGTTGTAGATTAAGTCAATTTTTCTAATTAGGTGGACACCTAGTCGATTGAGATAATTGACCGGAGAATCGAAAGATAAAGTCAGAAAATAATCGTTACTCGATCGATTATTATAATTTGATTTTTAAAGATTTTGTTATATTATATTATATTTTTATTTAATAATATAACATATATCATATGTTATATGAGATAAGAAGACGTGAGAGAGGGAGAGAAACAGTAAGAGAGAAGCGAGTCGCGACACCGGATGGGTTGAGAGATTTTTCAGATCCGTCTTTCATTTTTGACGATTCAGGTATCAAAATGTTTATCTTTAAAAAATATTAAGTTCTTTGCAAGAATCTTTTAAGTTTAGCTTGTATTTTAGAAGAAATTTGAAAAAAATCGCGAGTTAATTGTTTTAGTTCGGTATTTAAAATTTGCAATTTTTCTCTCGATTTTTGGTACCGATGCATTCGTCTCATTAAGAGGAATGTTTTGACGTAGGTTTCGTCAAATTTGGAGGTCGAAGGATTCGTCGCCGGTGAAGATGATGATATATATATATATATATAATAAGAATAATAATGATAATAATAATAATAATAATTAAATTGAATAAAGAATTAAATTAAATTAAGTAAAAGTTAAATTAAATTAAATTAAATATAAATAAATTAAAATTAAATTAAATTAGATTAAATTAAATTAAATAAATATAATTTTATTTTACATTACATGTAAATTAATTTCTAAACCTAAATGTATTATTGTAGGATCCTCTAATTCGACCTAAAATCGAGATTTAATATTCTCTATTCCGATCTAATTTTTCAAGGAATTAAAATGTAAAATTTTTGTATTAATATTAATTTTAAATGTTTAATTGCATTCATATTATTATTATTATTACAATTTATTGTTATTGAACATATGCATATGCATTACACATTTATCATTGAGCATGTGTGAGTTATTGTGCACAAACAGTTAATAGAGACGACTAAGTCTGCCCTTGGGTTTCGAATCCCTAAACCAGGGGCTTCGAATCGCTAAACCGGATTTGGGTCTTTATGGTTGTCACCACCTTAGAGTGGATGCATATATATTATTTGCATTGCACCTCATTGTGCATTTACATATTTACGGATTGTTCAAAATCCTGTTTAAACATGTTTTAACATGTTGTTATTTATTTATAATTTAATAATAAAAATAAAATCTCTACTGGGATTAGTCTTTCACTCATTTGGCTACAAACTTTGTTTTCAGAATCATTTCTGAATATGGCTCAGTAAGACTTATATTGGAGTTTAAATTCTCCAACTTGTATTTGAAAATTTGAACGATGTATTATTTTAAATTGTAAAACTTTTTATGTATATTATTGAGTTGAAACATTTTATGTATGATATCTCACTATTTGAATTAAATGTTTTGGCTTGCTTGAAGTTTTAAGACTTCCGCTATTTGATTTCAATTGAATACCCGAGTCTCGAGCTCAGTGGTCGGGTTCTTTCGACATTCTAGCCATTGAGCACATCTGTCTAGGCTCGGTTTCAGGTCGTGACAAGTGAAGTCATAGATTGATGTCTTGTGAGGTTAGATGTACATACAATTAACCAATTACATATTTGATATGAAATTACAAGTCAATTCCACAACATATTATTATTAAAAAAAGTTACAATTAAGGGTGGGCAACCCGATATGACCCGCGGGTCAGACCCGACCCGCGTCTTATCGGGTCAGCGCAGGTCGGGTCACGATCAATTTTAGAATCGAAAACGAACCGATTTTCGGTTCGTTATCGATTCGGTTATTTTAACGGGTTTGACCCGCGAACCCGTTGACCCGCAAAGCAAACCTAATAGCAGCCAACAATTGCATCTGCCTGCCCTAGCCATCTCCAATTCTCCGGTTGCAACTTCTCCTAGAACGATCGTAGACTTTATGCTCCTTGAGTGAAATTCAGTAGCGACCTCTCCTAGAACGATCTGAAGGTAATGAATTAGGGCATAGAGGATAGCCGCAGCCCGCAGAGATTACCGATGGAACGCTCAACCACAACATCTTCATAATCTGCGCAAGACAAAACACAACCAGCCCCAAACAACAAGACCTAATCGAAGGCTTAAAGGTGTTGATTTTTAGTATCTTATTCTTATATTCAGTAGATTACTTCTTGTTCTTCGTGAGTTTTTTTTCAGAACTCTCAGATAAATTTGTCAGATGTATTTGCAAAAAATCCATAGCTTTTCAATACCTGTTATCTGAAATTCTGAGGATAATAAATTCTTTCTTGTTTATCCTTTTTGGTTGCAGATCCTTGAGAAGGTTAAAATTGCCTACGACATCCCTGTAGTGATTGATGTGCATGAAACAGTCCAGGTAAGAATTCCTTTGATGTTTGCTGCCAGAACTAGAAGCTTCATCTGAGCAAAAAGTATAAATAACAAAGAATGAATTTCATGAGTGAATAAAAGTATCCATGGATCACAACCTCAATTAGTGGAATGAATTTCTACCTTTTAGTTGATTTTTTGTTC
This sequence comes from Begonia fuchsioides, assembly GCA_003255005.1. Lineage (NCBI taxonomy): Eukaryota > Viridiplantae > Streptophyta > Magnoliopsida > Cucurbitales > Begoniaceae > Begonia > Begonia fuchsioides. Next base: position 47,269 of record QAOC01023785.1, read on the forward strand.
TTCTACTTTGCCAATAATAATTTTTATTATAAGGTCATTGACCATGGAACTTCAGAACTGGAGTTCTGCAAACTTGAATATCTATAACTCTCTCAATCTTCCTTTTGGCAGTGTGAGGCAGTCGGTAGAGTTGCAGATGTTATTCAGATTCCTACATTTTTATGTCGCCAGGTGCATATGACATTGTTATGTTGCCATTATTAGAAATATGGACGGCTTAAAGATGGTAGATACATTGGTTTTGTAGTCTAATAAGTCACATTCTGGCAGACAGATCTCCTGGTTGCAGCAGCTCAGACCGGAAAAATTATAAATATTAAAAAAGGCCAGTTTTGTGCTCCTTCTGTGAGTGACTTCTTCTGACTGGATACATCGGATTGTCGCTTAAATAATATGAATATGATTATCAATTCAATTCAGTATTTATAACAGCAAGACATCATTGAAGAGTTGGTAGAAATGATTTTTTTATTGGTGGTTGACCCGATAAGACCCAATAAGGAGCGGGTCGGGTCGGGTTCGGGTCACTTTTATTTCATGACCCGATCGAGTCACTTTTTCATGACCCGATAAGGTGCGGGTCGGGTCAGATTTTTCCTAACCCGACCCGATAAGAACCCGCGCCCACCCCTAGTTACAATAACACATGCAATAAAACAATAATAATATTAATAAATACAAAAATAAATATACTGAATTCTTTGAACAGATGATCTCAGAGTAAGGCTAAAATGGAGTTCATTGTGTCTGGATTTGAGGTTTGAACTTTGAAGTACGTAGGAGATTAGATCTCTAGTTCTATTTTATAGGTTCCACACTACTGCACACGGATTGATATCCGTGTCATTGACATAGAGAATTGTACACCGTCGATTAGATTGATATCCGTGTCATTGACATAGAGAATCGTACACCGTCGATAAGTTTTAATCGACGGACCTCCTCACTTTCTCCCCGCTCTTCCAAAAATCTAACCTATAAATAAGCCGGAGCTTTCTCCGTTGCTTCTACTCCCAAAGGATACTGCGTGCAAGAAGATTGGCATCACATCTCCCGACTCCAGCTACTATGGCCCGTACCAAGCAAACAGCGAGGAAATCGACCGGAGGAAAGGCGCCGAGGAAGCAACTGGCGACGAAGGCGGCGAGGAAGTCTGCCCCGGCGACCGGAGGAGTGAAGAAACCTCACAGGTTCAGACCTGGAACGGTCGCCCTGAGGGAAATCAGGAAGTATCAGAAGAGCACTGAGCTTCTCATCCGCAAGCTTCCATTCCAAAGACTAGTTAGAGAGATCGCTCAAGACTTCAAGACGGATCTTCGGTTTCAGAGCAGCGCCGTCGCGGCTCTTCAAGAGGCCGCGGAAGCTTATTTGGTTGGGCTTTTTGAGGACACTAACCTGTGCGCCATTCATGCTAAGAGAGTGACAATAATGCCCAAGGATATTCAGCTTGCGAGGAGAATCAGAGGCGAGCGTGCTTAGATTTCTGCAGGTGTGAACGTTGTTTCACGTTTCTGAATCTTGAAAATGCAAAAAATTTCCTGCGTTTGTAATTTGTCATTGAAATCTTTTTCACATGTCAGCCTCTGCTAATTGATTCCATGATTCGTAAATTCATCAACACAATGGATAACATGAATCTTCCATGATTGTTCTTATAGAAAACACAATAGACGTAATTTATTGACTGGGATTATGCAATTTACCATGAATTAGATAACATACTCAAATATGAACACGGAGAATAGAGTCGATTGAACTCTGTTAAACGCGAAGAGTTCTTATTTACGTTTGTATAAGCTAAAACGAGGATCAACTTTGGTTTGGATTACGAACTTGCTCATTGGTAGCTGAATCTGAATTTTTGAGAGCGACCAAATTACCGAGTAGAGAAACGTGGGCGCCATTGTTGCCAAATTTCATAACCAGTTGCTTGAAATGAGAAATCGTGGAATCTGAATCTTTGAAGCCTATAGTCAGACTCGTCAAAGCCCACACTTCGATCGGCTGAGTCTGTGGCAGCTCTACTTGAGGTGGGTATAGCCGTACTAGAGGCATCGAAGGTTGGAGATGGAGAAGTAATTAATCTTTAATATTAGAATAATTTAAATATTAAATAATTATTTTTAATAATAAATTAATTAGTGGTGAAAGTAATTTTATTTTGTTAGTAGATTTAACTTGTTACCGTCCGATTAAAATCTGAATGGATCACAGCCGTTTATTTGCAATGAGTGTAGTCTCTTGAAGGACACGGCCTTTATTTTGTTTAGTTTAGTGTTCAGTAATGGCGGCGACTCCGTCTTGTTCAGGGATTTAGATCTTGACGAAATTTCTTTCATCGTCTGCGGTGCCTGCCGAATTCTTCTCTTTCGTATGTCCTTCTCTCTTCAGCTCTTGTTTGATTTCGGCATTCTTTTTTTTCCTATTTAACAAATTTTCCTTGCGTTTGAGATCGAGAATCTTTAACGATGGCGATTCTCGTGTTTGGATATGTACTTGAAATTTAGATCTTGGGTTACAGGTTCTGGTGGTTGTTTGAACTGGAAAAATGGAGGAAAACATTCGATCCTGAATTTCTTTTATTTGTTCTGCCATTATTCCGTGATTGCTAGAAGTTTGGATTCGAAGTTTTGGAGCGATGCTCGAGGCTTCTGAAAACAATTTCGCCTTGCAATTAGATGGAAATGTTAACTACAAATAGCTGTTTTATTTTCATTTTAGGATCATTTGAACTGAAAACAAGAATGCAGTTCAAGAAAGATGTTTGTTGATACAATTAAGAATCGACTTATGATATGTTGGAATCAAACTGTGCGTGTCGATTGAAATTTGTTATCTTGCTTTAGAATTGTTACAGTCTTCCTTTAAATTGTCCAAATTTGAGTCTCCTATCGAGAATGATTGACTCTATCTTTGAAGTTAATATATATATATATACACATATACAGGAGGGAGAGAAATAGCCAGAGTTATAGTAAAGCTTTCAATCTTTTTATGTAGAGGGCTTTTATATATATATCATATGGAGGGAAATAGCCAGAGTTCTAATAAAGCTTTCGATCTTTTTATGCAGAAGGCTTTTCACAAGTATGGTCAAGGCATACACTCAAGAGTACACCTACGCACATCCATGGGAACGGGTAACTTCTGCATCTTGGCGCAAGTTTGCAGACGCAGAGAATAAGCGGACTTTGTCTCATATACTCGAAGTTGACACCTTGAGCCGAAAACTTGACCCTCTTTCTGGAAAGCTCTACACAACTCGAGCGATTACTATTCATGCTCCGGGACCTTGGTTAGTGCGAAAAATTGTTGGTCAAGATATCTGCCATTGTGTTGAATCTACGGTAGTTGATGGTCCATCGAGGTCGATGCAGCTCACGACCCGGAATATTAGTCTTGAAAAATTCGTCGAAGTGGAGGAAAAAATCAGATACGATCCTCATCCGGATAATCCCGATGGGTGGACGATATGCCGACAAGAGACGAGCATTCGAATTAAGCCGCTCTCTGCGCTTGCATCCATGGCCGAAAAAGTGGAGCAACGGTGTGCAGAGAAGTTTATGCAGAATAGTGTGAAGGGTAGAGAGGTTATGGAGAGGATTTGCAAGTTTCTCGAAGCTGAATCTTGTGGAATTTCTCTCGAAAACTTCTAGTTACTTGCATGGATTCGTGCAGTTCTCATTGCAAAATCCGGCTTGTGATTTCTTTCGGAGTCGGCTAATTAATACTGCCTGGTAAGCCTCAATAATCTCTCTGAAGTTTCAATGTAAAGTTATTTTAGAACCTTTGTTTATTGCATCTTGATTGCTGCCAATAGAAGCATGATTAGCTTTGCATTCATGCTTATGATTAATCAATGGGTATTGCATTCATACTAGCCTTGATCAAGAAAGATCGCCATGGATAAGAGCCCTCACCTCGAGCATTGTCGTCTCGGTAGTCCGATCCAGTGGAATATTTAGATTTTGTCAAGCTTCTCTGCCTTCACAACTGGATTGGCTTTAATTATTGCTTCGTGTCCCGAAGTTCGATAATCGAAGGGGCATTCGTGCTTGTCTGAGTAACGATGAACTCCACACAAGATGTTTCCGCATCTGCAATTGCAACCCGTCAATCCAACTCGTTTATTGCAAGATGTGCAGCGTTTTGGACAATCCTTTTGCTTTGCTTCGATTATTTTGGAATCTGATTCCGAAGATTCTTCCTGTTTTGTGATGATTTTTGGAACCTCCAGACTAACTTTCAAGTCCACAGTCACTGCACTTGGAGTTCCACTAGCATTATAACTTGTAGTAGATCCAGTGACAATACTCCCGATTGATGACGTGGCAAGCTTAACCTGGTCTTGTTACAACATCATGTCTTGGTGGGCATTTGGAGCACATGATCATTGTTGCTGCATTTCCGAAGAAGCCGCAGTTGTTGATGCATAAAATAGGACCTTCTGGGGTAGCTTCGCATCCTGCCTCGTCGTGTTCCATTTCCTCAACTCCCCTGTATCAGAATAACTCTTTTTTTTTTTTAAGCTCGCACGGACATAGCTCAGTTAGCTCATAGATGATAGATTGAGTACAAGAGTCTAAGTTCGATGTCTGCGCTGTCTTAATGTAAATACCACTACTAGATAACGTGCAAGGTGTGAGTTGATCGATTTAATGAAGTTATTCGATGTTGTTGTTGTGTCTACAATTCTTAGTTTCCAGCTATCTAAAAAAACATTGAGGTAGATACATGGAGCTCAGCACAGAGTATTAGAAACTATCAATTCAAATTAAAATATAAGGAAAAGTCCCCTCCCACACTTTTCTCAACCAACTTCAAGTCCAAGTCCCAAAGATGAAGAAGATCCATCGTAAATTCCAAGGGAGCTACCATGGAAAGCACAAAGTTAGGAGTCCAAACTGTAGCTTTCGAAATTAACCAACGCATACACCATTTTCAAGAACATAAATAAAAAATTAGAGTGTACAACGCTTCATAAGTCTGTCTAAACCAATTACAGCATCAAAAAACCCAAAATACATGCCCTCGCACACGCTCATAAGAGAACAGAACAGTTAGCAATCGACCGTTGAATCACCGTGATTTAACTCCCTCATAAATTATCGGGCCGGGGTGTGAGAGCTCTGAGGGCGAGAAATTTTATCTTTTGAGTATAAGAACAGTGAGCAATCAGTCGAGTAGAAAACCTAACAGAAATAAAACCCAAAAAAGATTAATTATTATATTGAATTAATTAATTATGTTTTATGATTCATGACTTTCTATTTGAAAATTGCAGTTAATAATTTAAAAATCTAATTAATTTATGAAAATGATGGTGTTTTGATAAACTAATTGTGCTTTTATAAAAAATCACCATTAATCAAGTAAAAATCTAATTAATAGTCATTAATTAATTTCTTAAATGGAGCCGATTGAATCCCCTGCGTCGCCCTCGTCCCTAATGCGGGGTATTGGACCCCACATCGTCGCCCCCACGTCAGAGCGGGATATTGGACCCTGACTGCAAGTGAACTCAAGAGAAAGATGTTGACTTGGTTCACGAACGAAATTTTGAAGGTTGACCTTTTTTTCCAAACTTATTTTAGGTAAGTTTACCTTTGATATTATCATTTTAGGAGTCATACTGGATCGACCCATTAAACCGATGCAAACCGATCATTTGAATCAGATCAAATTGAATTATTCCGAAATTCAAGGGTTTTTTAATAGCTAGAATAGAAGGCTAACTTTGAAGCAACCGAGGATCAGCGTCCCAAACTCCCAAGCACAACCCGCCCACATACTTGGAAGATCGTTGAGCAGACACGAAATCAGAGACTGAAAGTCAACTCAACTTGGATTATTCGAACCGATGTGTCGTCTCGTTGCCCAAAATCTGGTCTCGAGTTGTTGGGTTGTTGACTTTGACGAGCTCAGAGTCTATTCTCGAGCTCGGTCGCCACGCTTTGATGTTGGGCTCCTTTCTTCTTCTCCCCCTTCCCTCGTTCTCTGTCTCCACCCGGAGGACGTGTCTCAACTACCGTCTTCTCGAATGGATTTCTCGTCTCGCTGAATTTTTTCCAGTATATTGAAAAGCGGAGTGGATTCTCTCCGATTGATTCAGCCATGGCTCCCATCAAGCTCGATTCTTCTGTATAATCTCTTTCTCTTTATGAATATGCGGGGGGATCTCTGGGTTTGGATTTGAAGCTTTCTTGGGTTTTATCTGCTATTTTAGATTGTTGGGTACTTGTTAATTTGTAGAATTTGGCATTCTTCTCTATCTTAACATGGAACTGATTTGAAATTTGGAGTTTTGATTTGTCCAGTACTGATAGATTGAAGTATGATTTAGATCAGAATTGGATTCTTTTTCTCGAATTTGATGCGAAATGTCCATGGTTATGATTGCAAAACGTGGGAAGAAAAACTGAGTCTTGTTCTATGTATAATGCTTGGGAATGGAGATTTGATTGTTGAAGAATACATGCATATTACACTTTTCACCAGCAAGTGGAGTTTAAAGCTAGTGTCTTTCTCACTCAAGAGTTATTTCATTTGACAATCTATTGCATTTTCAACAAATTTAGCCAAATGGGAAAGTTTGAATTGTTCTTGAGATGTGAAACTCAATATTTTGCAATCATTTTATGGAAATTACTTCATATTTACTTCTTAATTTTACTCTTTAATCTTACTTTCTGACGTGAAATTTATTATCAACCTTCTTTATGCAGGGAGATCTGACCCTGACTTGTCCTTCATCGGAGAATGGTTTTGCAACTTCTGAGAAGGCAAACACAGAGCTGATCGAATCATCTCCAATTTTGGGAACTGATGAACACCTAAAAGAGTTCTCAGAGGCCTTGAGAAGTATGTTGGGATTTCACTATGACTTGAGATTAGATGAATCAATACATTAATGATGTAAATGTCACGTTAGGGTATAAGGTTTCAATGAAAATGTAATATTATTCTCTTCTAAAAAGGCTGCTTAACAAGTGCGATTCTTATGCTATTATCTATATTCTTCTGTCTAGCCGTTGCTAAAGCTTTAAGACGAGCTGCTGAGGGAAAGGCTGCTGCTCAAGCCGAGGCTGCTGAATGGAAGCGTAAATATGAATTAGAGAGGCAAAGAAATTTGAAGTTTGAACTTAGAGGTGCGTTAGAGTACGAAACTAGATGATTTTTTTGCAACTGCAATATTTCATGTTATTTTGTATGTTCACGTGTTTCTTTTTTCGTGTTGTTTTGATGATTTTTCTGAGTTTAGATGACAATCTCTGGTGTTTGATCGATTTCTGAATCGAAAGATTGTTTTTTCGAACATAGTCATTCTAGTTCTTGAGCAATCCGTCATATTTTCCATGCTTCAATCCTAGAAATATGGTGTGAGGTCGCTTTTTTCATAGTTTAAACTCATACAAGCTTGGTTTTTACTTACTCTAACTCACAATTTCCCTCTACTGCATCCTTTCATTCATGTTTAACCTAATAATTTTCTCATCATTTCGATGAAGCGCCATTACTCAAGGAGAAAAATGGTAATCTGGATGTAGAAGGTTTAAGGGATCCAACCGATTCAGAACAATCGCAAAAGTGTTGTGGCCAAAATGGGATATGCTCTCATGAAGTTCTTCAAGATGGGGAAATCAATTCGAACTCCAACGTACTTCCCAATAAATTTATGAGAAAGGTGCTTCTAATTTGGCTTTGTTTTTGTTTTGTTCTGTTCTTCACATGATTAAAATATGAGCAATGTTAGATTTAGTTTATTACCATACCTTTTTAATTAACTTTCTAACATGGCGAGTTTTGATTGGTCCAATTAAAATATTTTTAATATATTGTAATTAAAATAATTCTTTATAATATTTATTATATCAATCAATACTCGACGCGCCAGAAGATAAGTTAAGAGGATAAGCCAATAATGTTAACCTAACATTATCCTTAAAATATTGACATTGCGTGTTTTGTTGTGTCTTTTTCGTAAATATAAAAACATGTCCAAATTTAAAAATTAAAGGAGTTCATATATACGATTACAGGCATCGTTCAAACTATCCTGGTGCTGCAAAGGGGAGCAAAGCGACCAACACAAGCATGATGTTGTCTCTTTCGAAAGAGGAAATATATCGACTGCAGAACGAAGTAGTAGACAGGTTTCTTGAGCATTTCTGTAATTATGACTGATAGTTTGAGTATTTTTATGTCTTTGAATTGACTGACTATTTGATCTCATTTCAGATTTCTTTGAAGTGGGAATCTCACCCACAGACTGTTCTTATTTTGACTAAACCAAATTCAACCGCCGTCCGAATCATATGCGCGGAAATGGTCAGGTATGAATATCAATATATACTTATATCGTGTTTCTTTTAAATAATGGCAAATTTTCAAAAAGCTTTTGGTTCTTAAGGTTTGAGGTATTGACTGAAATTCTCTCTATAATTTAGGGGTAAATTACCTTAAAACTTATAAAATAAAGATATCTAGGAAATATACTTGGTTCTACTACGATACGAGTTCTTTCGATTTATTCCACATTTTACCAAATTTGCCCGAACTTTTCGATAAATAACTTGTAGAGAGCCATTTTATAGCAGACCACCGAAGAGCAAGAGCAGAATAAAAGGAAGGAGACAACATTTGAGGTTCACTAAGAAAGTTTGGCTTTAGAAAAATGATGAGACTGATTTCTTTCTTTCTTAATCTTAGATGGTTGAAGGATCATAAAAGTCTCGACATTTACGTTGAACCACGGGTTAAAGTCGAGCTTATAACGGACTCGTCCTACTTCAACTTTGTCCATACTTGGAAAGATGGTGAGTTCTAATTTATCGAATTAACTTTCCAACACGATTTTGTCCTCCTGGTTCGCTCTTTTCGCAAGCTTAGCAATTTGGATTTCTTGATTTATAAGTTCTTCGATTTTCACAATACAGTATATATATATATATATACACATAATATATATTAATGGAGTATCGTTTGCATGCTAATTTATTGCTTGACAGACAAGGAAATCACACGGCTCCACACCAAAGTTGATCTTGTTGTAACGCTCGGCGGCGATGGAACAGTTCTGTGGGTATGAACACAATTTAGCGATATTTATTTGCATGATTTGTTTGAAAATTATAGTTTCCGGGATTCGCTGTGGTCGTAAATATAATCCATTTCTTTCCAGGCAGCATCGAAGTTTAAAGGACCAGTCCCTCCTATAGTTCCATTTTCTTTGGGTTCTCTCGGGTTTATGACCCCTTTTCGTATCCTTTTCATTTTCCGGTTTTGTTCACTCATTATTCGAAAATCCCATCTTAGTTGGTGTTCGATCCTTCACGCGGTTTAGATAGTGAGAATTTCAGAGAATGTCTGGATTCGGTTCTAACCGGTCCGATCAATATTACGTTGAGACACAGATTACAGTGCCATGTCATTCGCGACGCAGCTAAGAACGAATTCGATACCGAAGAACCGATACTTGTCTTGAATGAGGTTACCATCGATCGAGGAATATCATCGTATCTTACAAATCTGGAATGCTATTGTGATTCGTCTTTCGTGACATTGGTTCAAGGCGATGGTCTGATCTTGTCTACAACTTCCGGAAGCACCGCTTATTCTTTAGCGGCAGGAGGATCGATGGTCCACCCACAGGTTCGTCTACTCTGTGATTATGTTTTTCGTTTGAGTAGTGCTAGGTTTATTTTCTTACCATATTTTTTAATTATACACTATGACATGTCAAGCTGTGATTGATGTAATAAATAATTATTTTAATTTTAATAAATTAAACCTACGCATAATTAGAAGGTAAAATTAACATAACTCTTTTCTATGTTCTTGGTCGGGGAAGTTTGAAATTCGATCGGATTTTTACAGGTTCCGGGCATTTTATTTACTCCAATATGCCCGCATTCTTTATCGTTCCGGCCACTGATCCTGCCGGAGCACGTGACGCTCAGAGTACAAGTCCCGTTCAATAGTCGGGGCCATGCATGGGCATCGTTTGATGGGAAGGACCGGAAAATGTTGGCTGCCGGAGATGCACTCGTCTGCAGCATGGCACCTTGGCCGGTTCCGACGGCATGTTCCGGAGATTCCACCGACGACTTCTTCCGAAGCATTCACGAGGGTCTTCATTGGAATCTGAGAAAGACTCAGTCGTTCGACGGCCCTCGAGAATCATAACTCGTAGCATTCTCGTATAGATTATTATTTGAGTGAACTATGCTCGATTTTATATGTAATGACGAAGAATTTCAATAATATTATTTGTAGAAATGTTAGTTGACCTATTGTGATCGCTATGATCGTCCTTACGCGAAATGGATTTTCGGCTTTAATCTTGAGCTTGCAAGTTGTTCAAGCTTGCAAGCAGTAGTTTCATTTTGGTAGAGGATAAAATCAAGTGTCTTGCACGTGTAAAGGTACTCTAAAATTTTCTTTAAAGTTGATCTCTGTAGAGATGTCACTTGAGTCGGTTCGAGCGAGCCGAGCCTAAAATCGTCCTGCTCGTCGAGCATGCCGAACTTTTCGAGCCGAGCATGTTGAGCCTATTCGAGCTAAGTCTGTCGAGTTTTTTTTCAAAAATTTTAGCTCGAGCCAGCTTGCGAGCTTCGAAAAGAGTCGAGCCGAGCCGATCGAGCTAGTCAAGCTTACACGATCCGAGCCAAATATTTTTCAATATATATAACTTGTATATATTTTTAATAAATTGTTTTTTTATATAAAATTAAAAATGCAATATGAAAAATTATTTTTTAGAGCATGTATTGTAAATAAAAAAATTTATGAAAATTAATTTAAAATTTAATTTTTTTTCCACTTTTTCCCCTATGTTTCCCTCCTTTTGGCCCTATTTTCTCCTATTTGCCCCTCTTTTTTCCCTCTCTCCATTTCCACCTGCTCTTATCCCTCTCTCTTAAAAATTAATTTTTTCCATATTTTTTCCTTCCTCTCTTTTTCTCCTCTCCCCTCTCTCAGCCGGCCCTAACCCTCTCTCTCTTTCTCTCTCTCACTTAGCACAAACTCAACCCGATGTCAAGGAAGTCGAGGAGGAGGAAACATCAATTTTGGAAGATCCGGTGGTGGTCGGAGAAAATAGACCGACGAGGGTTCTAGGGCTCGAGAAATCCGCGCAGACGAGCCCGCTCACAAGCCCAAAACTCAAGCTCGAGCCTGAGTCGGCTTCACTGTAGCTATACAAGCAAGCCCCTCGTTTTCAACCTCTAGGTCTTTGGATGCGCATTTTCTCTCTTCAGCTCCTTTCTTGGAGCTCGCAAGATTGGCTTTCTATGCTCGCCGGCCATTGGCTCGCCGACTATGCCAGCTTCTGCTTCTTCGGCCACTCGGAAGCCTTCACCGGACCTCCTCGCTCGTCTCTCTTCCTCCGACGGCGAGATTAAGCTCAAGGCGCTGAGGGAGGTGAAAAACCAGATCATTGGAAACCGCACCAAGAAGCTCTCCTTCATCAAGCTAGGCGCGGTTTCCACCGTTGCCGCAGTTTTGTCCTCCGCTTGCGATGCAGATTCATATGCTCTCATTCAGTCTGCAGCCACTCTAGGCAGCTTTGCCGCGGCGTTGACACCGGCGTTCGGGCCGTGCTTGATGCCGGTACTATTCCTCATCTTCTTCGACTCCTGTCAAATCCAGACGAGAAGGTTGGGTTCTTTTTTCTCGAATTGAGTGGCTTGCTTTTTTTCTTTGACTTTGTAGAATTCTACGGGAGCCGGCACTGCCAGGTCTAAGAGTTAATGGACCTAATTTGTATTGATCCACCAATCACTAGTATTTATTGTGTTGCAATGGGCGAAAACATTAACAAAAGCATTTTCATGTTGCAAGTTGTTGTTTAGATGGGAGTACTGTTTAAGCTCTAAAATCATCTTATATTACGGTGGAAAGGAACGGGAAAGTTTCTTGTATTAAGATCTAGTGGCAAGGTTGAGGTCTTTTGGTTTGTTTCCTCTTCCTTCTTGCTGTAGGAAGCTATGCCATCGACGTATTAATGGTTCAACCTGTCATTATTATTCTTTACCCATCTATAAATCTTAAAGAAACATCTCTGGTTTTGTTGTGCAGGTTGTAGATGCAGGGGCTCGTGCTCTTAGAATGATTTATCAGTCAAAATTGGCTCCAAAATATGAATTTCTTCATCATAAAAACGTTGAGTTTATTCTTTCATTGTCATGCAGTGAAAATGAAAATGTCACTGGACTCGGTGCAAGTATTATCAATCACTCTTGTGAATCCACTTCAGAGCAGATGTCATTATGTTCTGCCGGAGTGTTAGAAAAGCTCATTAGCCTACTTGATGGTTCTCTTAGCCAGACGGACGCTAGTTTAGAGTCACTTGCCACCATATTTAATAACATTTCTGAAGCCATTTCAAAGTTCACTGGGCCTGCTAGGGATGAAGAACATTTAAGTTGCATAGTTGAATTAACAAAGGAAAGATGTCCTCGGACAAGATTATTAGCCTGCATATGCGTGATTGTCATTAGAAATTGCTCTTCTTACTTTCAAGACGTAAGAATTACAATGAGACTGATCCACAATTTGCTTGAGCTTCTAGATGATCCAAATCAAGTTGGAGATGAAGCTTTCTTTGCCTTTAGCTCTTTACTAAAAGAAAAAGAGAGGATGTTCAGAAAATAGCTTTTCACGTCAATGCAATTGACAAAATTTATTATCATTTGCAAAAGAATGTGTTGAATCCTAAACGTTACCAAGGATTACTACAAGCTTTGGTTGATTTATGTTCAAAGTTGGAGTGCCGCAGGTCCAATTTCTTATCACTGCAGGTTTGATTTCTTCATTGTTTCTCTTCAAAAATATTTACAAAATAATCGGCAGGAAACAATTATTGCTGTAGGTTTGATTTATATGGAGTTATTTGTTAGTCTAAGCAAATTCTTTGTTGCAAACAGCTTCGAGCGAGAACATCACTCGGGCAATTTATGGCTTTTGGTGAGTTTGCATGATACAACGATGAGATCCCTTATTGCTAATCGAAGAGAGGCATACACAATTCGCTCTTGATCTTTTCAATAGCGACTCAATTATTATTTAACATCTATTCATATTCTTTTAACTTTTAAAAGAATATAATATTTTTTTTGTTGTAGATTGTTGTTGGGCTATTATTGCTGTAGGTACCGTAGAGTCATTGACGAACATATTAAATGACAAAAAATTAGCCAACAAAATACAACTGTCGCAAAAACAAATCGTTGATTGTCTTGTTGAAAATCCAGATCCAAAGTCTCTAGATCTACAAGTATGTTATCTATTTCATTATCGCACGACTTTCAACTAGATAATGAACAACGGTATAACAAAAGAAAATCATTACTCATTCCAAGCAAAAAAAAATGCATGTTAACGAGAGATCAAAGTAAATAGAAAACTAAATTACTTTTCTATTATTGTTTAATTTATTTACTTTTTATATTTATTATTATAGTTGCTATTGAAAATAAGAGATTAAATGACTATAAATATTAATGATCTAAATACTTATATTCGTCGTCAATCAGTTGTTGTTGTGGTACACATAACAAAAGAATTGAGAATGTTAAAAGATTGAGTAAGAGTAGTCATTTGTATATTATAGAATTTAATGTAAGTTTTTAAATTTTATAATATACAAATAACTATTCTTACCTAATCTTTCAAACTTTCTAATTCTTCTGTTATGTGTACCACAACAGCAACTGGTTGTCAACGAATATGAATATTTAGATCATTAATGTTTATTGTCATTTGATCTCTTATCTTTAATAACACTTATAATTATAAGAATAAAAATTAAATAAATTAAATAATAATAGAAAGTAAACTTAGTTTTCTATTTACTTTGATCTTCCTTTGACATGCATATTAATTTGCTTGGAAAGAGTAATCATTTTCTTCTGCTATACCGTTGTTCATTATTCAGTTAAAAGTCGTGTGATAATGAGATAAATAACATCATTGTATATCAATGGACTTTGGATCTGGATTTTCAACAAGATAATCAACGATTTTTTGTGGTGACAATTGTATTTTGGTAACTCATTTTTTGTCATGTAATATGTTCGCCGATGACTCTACGACACCTATAGCAGTAATAGCTCAACAACAATCTGTAATAAAAAAAATTATATATTCTTTTAAAAGTTAAACAGAATTTGAATAGACGATTAAATAATAATCGATTCGTTTATATCAAGGTTCCGGACAGATGCAAGTTATTTTGGTTTTAAACCTTTCTTTGGCAGAGGTGATGGCAAGTAAAGTAGTCTTATGTGCTATTTAAACTAGCTCTTCCTTAAATTACCCAAATTTGATAACAATTCTGAAGCCATTTCAAAGTTCACTGGGCTGCTAGGGATGAAGAACATNCTGCGAGTTTGTGAGAGTAAAAAGAACTGTGTGGTACATCGTTTAGGCTGGCAGCTCAAATAAGAATTAAGTATTATTGTCAAACAACATGGATATGTACTCTTGATTATAATTAATTGAACCAATTCCATTTTAAGTAATTGCACCAATTCAATCTTCTTTGTGAGATTCCTTGGGTCATGACTTACAATTGCATCTCCTCAGTATTACAATATTCCTTGTTCTTTGGATAAAATCCTCCTAGTTACCATTTCCTCAACTTTTTACTGCTTAAGAAAGCATAATGTCAACATCAAGGATTAAAAGTTCATTTTATTATTCGATAAAATTCAATCTTCTTCGTGAGATTCCTTGGGTCATGACTTACAATTGCATCTCCTCAGTATTACAATATTCCTTGTTCTTTGTATAATAGCTGTTGCTTCTAGCTCCCAAGAATACCAAATAAGATTGAGAAACTCGACTAGACGGACCACCGGGCTGTAATTTTCATAGTAATGTGATACTAATTTTCTATTATCCTTAAGGAATCTAGTAATTCTTTGCAAATTGTTTTCATATCAATGAAAAAAATCTTTGTTCGTGAAGGCATTGTATTCAAATTATTCTAATTTACGGGACGTGACGTTATTGCATTGCAGGGATTGTACGTACTTTGTAATGTCGCAAGCAGGGATGAGGTTCACAAGGAAGCAGTAATGAAATTACTGTTTAAGCGAACGTGTGAGGGATCTCAGCCATTTGTGATCAACTTTTTGCAGCGCAACAATGACCGATTGAGAACGGTTGCCATTTGGACCATTGTCTATCTCACTAATCCTTCAAGTCCTTTTACTCAAAGTCGGGTTTCAAAACTTAAAAATGCAAGGACACTTTCTCAAATCACGAACATGGTCGATGACACGGGTCTGGATGTAAAGGTCAAATTTACACTCTAACCTTTTTTGGTTTTAATTGATTTCTTAGCAAAGAAAATATATTTTATATGGAGTTATTTATTAGACTAAGCAAATTCTTTGTTGCAAACAGCTTCGAGCGAGAACATCACTCA
>QAOC01023795.1:0-10535 GCA_003255005.1 Begonia fuchsioides
TGAAGCCCAATCCCTTAAGCATAAAGCCCAAAGCCCTAATCCATAAGTCATAAGCCAAAAGGCCTAAGACCAAGCATTCACCATAATCCTAAAGTCCTAAACCCTAAGCCATGAGCCCAAAACCTAAAGTCCAAACCAAATCTCTAAGCCCTAAGATGAAGCCCTAAAACCTTAAGCTAAAAGCCATAAGCCCTAAGCTAAAATCCCTATGCCAAAAGCCCTAAGCTAAAACCCATAACCAAAAGCCTTAACGTGAAACCCCTTACCCCAACGCTCAATGGACTAAACCAAAACCTTAAGCCTTAAGCCTTCAGCCTTATGCCCAAAGCCCTAAGCCCAAAGCTCTAGGCCCAAAGCCCTAAGCCCTAGTCCCTAAGCCCTAAGCCATAAGTAATAAGCACTAAGCTAATTAAAATAACCCAGTGCAAGAAATCCTAAGCACTCAGCCCTAAGCCCTTAGCTCCAAGCTCAAAGCTCTGAGTCCGAAGCCCAAGGTTCTAAAGCCTTAGCCCTAAGCCCTAAACCTAAAGCCATAATCTTAAAATCTCAAGCCAAAAGGTTAAAGCTGTAACCCTAAGCATAAAGCCAAGTGTTATAGGGCATAATATGTAAGCCCTAAGTTGTTAGCGAAAAGCCCAAAGCCCAAAGAACTAAGCCTAGAGACTAAAGCCCTAAGCCCAGACACTAAAGCCCTAATTTGTAAGCCCTAAGCTCTACGCTTTAAATCCCAAAGCCCTTATCACAAAGCCTTAAGCCCGAATCCCTAAGCCCTAAGCCTTAAACCCCCAGCCCTAAGCTAAAATCCCCGAGCCCTAAAATTTATGCCATAAACCTTAAGCTCGGCTTAAGCCTTTATCCCTAACCTCTAAGCCCAACGTCCAAAGCCTTAAGACTTGATCTGATAAGCTTCAGCCCCAAGTCCTATGCCAAAATCAAAAAGCCCTAAGACTGAAGCCCAAAGCTCGAAGCCATAAGCCAAAGTCCTAAGCCTTAAGCTTAAAGCCAAAGCCCAAAGTTTCAAGTCCTAAGCCCTAAGCCCCAAGCAGTAAGCACAAAGCACAAAGCCCTAACCGTAAGCCCCAAGCCTAAAGCCCAAAGCCCAAATCCCTAAGTCAAAATTCCTAAGCCCTAAGCCAAAAGTTTAAAGTCGTAAACCCTAAGAAAAAAGCCCAAACCCGAATCCCTAAGCCCTAAGCCCATAGCCTTGAGCCATAAACACTAAGCACTAAGCCAATAGAAAAAAAAAACCAAATACCAAATATCTAAGCACTTAGCCCTAAGCTCAAAGCTCTCAACTCCAAGTCTGAAGCCCAAGGTCCTAAAGCCTCATCCCTAAGCGCTAAACCTAAAGCCACAATCTTAAAGTCTCAAGCCAAAAGATTAAAGCCTTAAGCCTTAAGCATAAAGCCTAATGTCATAAGCACTAAGTTGTAAGACCTAAGTTGTTAGCGTCAAGCTCTAAGCCCAAAGCCCTAAGCCCAGATACCAAAGCCCTAATTTGTAAGCCCTAAGCTCTACTCCCCAAGGTTAAAGTGCTCTACAAAGCCTTAAGCCCGAAGCTCTAATCCCTAAGCCCCAAGCCCTAAGCTGAAATCTCGAGCCCTAAATTCTATGCCATAAATCTTAAGCCCTAAGGCTTAAGCCTTAATCCCTAAGCTCCAAGCCCGAAACCCAAAGCCTTAAGGGCTGATACCATAGGTTTGAGCCCCATGTTTTATGCCAAAATCAAAAAGCTGCAAGACCGAAGCCCAAAGCAAAAAGCCCTAAGCCAAAAGTCCTAAGCTCGAAGCTTAAAGCCTTAATCCCTAACCTCTAAACCCGAAGTCCAAAGTATTAAGCCCCAATCCCGTAGGCATGAGCCCGAAGTCCTATGCATAAATTAAAAACACCCAAGACCAAAGCAAAAAGCTAAGCCTTCAGCCAAAAGTCCTAAGCCCTAAGCTTAAATCCAAAGCCCAAAGTTAAATGTCCTAAACCTTAAGCACTAAGTGTTAAGCACTAAGCATGAAGCCCTAACCCCACGCCTAAGCCCAAAGCCCTAAGCCATAACCCCACGCCTAAACCCAAAGCCATAAGCCCTAAGTCAAAAGTCTTCAGCTCTAAGTCGAAATTCTAAAGCCGTAAAACCCTAAACAGAAAGCCCAAAGCCCTAAGCCCTCTGCCTAAAGCCCTACGCCATATGCACTAAGCCAATAGAAAAAAAAACCTTGTGCTAAAAGTCATAAGCACTAAGCCCTAAGTCCTAAGCTCAAAGCTCTGAGCTCTAAGTTCGAAGCCCAAAGTCCTATAGCCTCAGCCCTAAGCCTTAAACCTAAACCCATAATCTTATTGCATAATGCCTAATGTTATAAGCCCTAAGCTCTAAGCCCTAAGTTTTTAGCGAAAAGCGCTAATCCTAAAGCCCTAAGCCCATACAATAAAGCCCTAATTTGTAAGCCCTAAGCTCTACGCCCTAAGCCCAAAGCCCTAGTCACAAAGCATTAAGCACAAAGCCCAAGCTCAAATCCCAGAGCCATAAGTTCTATGCAATAAACCTTAAGCCCTAATGCTTAAGTCTTTATCCCTAAGCTCTAAGCCCAATGCCCAATGCCTTAAAACATGATTCCATAGGCCTAAGCCCCAAGTCCTATGCCAAAACCAAAAAGCCCCAAAACTGAAGCCCAAAGCTCAAAGAACTAATCCAAAAGTCCTAAGCCCTAAGCTTAAAGACAAAGCCCAAAGTTTCAAGTCTAAGCCCTAAGCGGTAAGCACAAAGCACGAACTCCTAACCCTAAGCCCTAAGCTAAAAGCCCTAAGCCCTAAGCCCAAAGCCCTAAGCAATAAGCACTAAGCACTAAGCAAGTAGAAAAAAAAACCCAATGCCTAAAATCATAAGCGCTCAACCCTAAGCCTTAGGCGCAAAGCTCTAAGCTCTAATTTCAAAACCCAAGGTCCCAAAGCCTCAACCCACAGCCCTAAACCTAAGCAAGAATCCTAAAATCTTGCCAATAGCTTAAAGCCATAAGCCCTAAGCAAAGAGCATATTGTCATCAACCCAAGTTGTAAGCCCTAAGTTGTCAGCGAAAAGCCTTAAGCCCTAAGCCCCAATCCCTAAGCTTTAATCCTGGAGCCGTAAGTTCTATGCCATAAACCTTAAGCCCTAAGGCTTAAGGCTTAATCCCTAAGCTCTAAACCCAAAGTCCAAAGCCTTAATCTCTGATCCCATAGGCATGAGTCCCAAGTCCTATTCTAAAATAAAAAATCCCCAAGACCAAAGCACAAAGCTCAAAGCCCTAAGCCAAAAGTCCTAAGCCATAAGCTTAAAGCAAAAGCCTAATGTTTCAAGTAGGCTCTAAGCTCTAAACTCTAAGCTCGTAACCTAAATCTCTAATTGTTAGCCATAAGCCCAAAGCCCTAGGCTTTATGCCTTTACCCCTAAGCCCTAAGCTTTGAGCTCCTAGCCTAAAGCCCTACCACCAAAGCCCAAAGCCCTAAGCATTAAGCCCTAACCCTACGCACAAATCCCTAAGCCCTATGTTCAAAGCCCAAACCCTAGCTCTTAGCTAGCTGAAAGTCATAAGGCTAGAACCCAAAGCCCCAAGCTTAAAGCCTAGAGCCCTAACTCCTAAGCCCTATGCCCTAAGGCTTAAACCCTTAGCCCAAAGCCCAAAGCCCAAAGCTCAAAACTCTATGCCCAAAGCCAAAAGGCGAGAGCCATAAACGCTAAGCCGTAAGACCTAAACCCTAAGCCCTCGACCCTTGTCATTATGCCCGATTCTCTATGGCATCAACCAAAGCTCAAAGATATAAGCCCTAAAGCTTATGCCAAAACTTCAAAGCCCCATGCCCTAAGCCACTACCTTTAATCTCTAAGCCCTAAGCCCAAAGCGCTAAGCTCTAAGCCCTAAGGCCTAAGCTGTAAGTCAAAGCCCAAAGCCCAAAGCCAAAAGCCTAAATCCCTAAGTTTTACGACTTAAGCCCTAAGCCCCAAGTCGTAAGCCACAAGCTCGAAGCCCTAAGCCTTAAGCCTTAAGCCCTTAACCCTAAGCCATAAGCCTGAAGCCCATATCCCAAAGCCCAAAACTAAAGCCTTAAGCTTTAAGCCCTAAGCCCAAAGCTCTAATATTTGAGTCTTGACGCTTAAGCCTTAAGGTTTAGGGTACATGAAGCCAAATGCCCAAACTCCAAAGCACGAAGCCCAAATGTTTGAGGCCTTAACCTTCATCTCTAAGCCAAAATCCCTAAGCCCTATGCTCAAAGCCCTTAGCCCAAAGCTTGATACACTAAGCCTGCTCCTAAAGCCCTAAGTCCTAGGCCTAAGACCCTAACCCCTAAGACCTAAGCCCAAATTCCGCAGGCCAAAAACCTAACTCTAGGCCCCAAACACAAAGTACTAACCCAGCAAAAAAAAAAACCCTAATGCCAAAAGTCCTAATACCCAAGAACTCAGCCCTGAGCAACAAGCCCTAAGTCCTAAGCCCTAGGCAATCATCCCTAAGTCCTAAGCCATGAGCCATAACTCCTAAGCCATAAGCACTAAACTCTAAAGACTAAAGCACTAAGCATAAACTCTAAGGCCTAAAACCAAAGCGCATATGCAGCAAGAACTAAGCCTTAAGCCTTAAGCCGTAAGCTCTAACCTCTAAGCCCTAAGCCTTGAGCCACAATCCCAAAGCCCAAAGGCATGAGCCATAATCCATGATCCTTAAGCCTTAATCCCAAAGCCCACAGCAAAAAGCCCTAAACTCTAAACCCTAGCCATAAGCCCTAACTACTAACCCTAAGCCCTAAGACCTAGGCCTTAAGCCCTGAGCCCTATGCCCGAAGCCCAAAACTTAAAGCACAAAGCCTAAAGCCCTGACCCTAAAAACTAAATCATAAGCCCTAACCCTACCCCCAACGCCCTAAGCTCAAATCACAAAGCTCTAAGGCTTAGGCCTTAAGCCTAAAGCTTGAAGCCACAACCCCTAAGGCCTAAGCCCAAAGCACTATATACTAAGTTGTACGCCCTATGCAAAATATCTTAAGCCCTAACTCCTAAGCCCTAAGCCCCAAGCCAAAAGGCCTAAAAATTAAGCACAAAACCCCAAACCCAAATCCCAAAGCCCAAAGTAGAATGCCCAAAACAAAAAGACCTAAGCCCAAACCCCTAAGCCCAAAACCCTAACCCTTAAGACCTAAGCCCAAACCCCTAAGCCAATGCCCAAAGGTTTAAAGTAAGTCCAAAACCTGAATTCCTAAGCCGTAATCCTTAAGCCCTAAGCCCTAATGACATGTGTCTTGATGCATCCCCTCAAGGAGCAATCACCCAAGCCCGAGCTCAGGGATTTTCTAACAAGTTTGTTCTTTTTGTAGGTGATGAAGCATTCAATATTTTCATGGAGGAACCAGGTCCAAAGGATGAAGAACAACCTAAGCACCTCATCAAATGGAAGGATAGCTCGGGAATTCAAGAAGAAAGCCGAGAAGCACAAGGAAGCGGGAAGAGGTCGGGTAGAGGCCGGATCCGAGAACTTGGCACAAACCCGAGCCCAAATTGAAGATGACCGACTTTATTCCCCCTTTTTATTGACCCAATCCATTTATTTTCCTTTGCAAAAACAATGCTTTAAGGGCCCTTTGTTTGGGGCATGTTTTTGCTTAGAGTTTTTGTGAGTGGGTTACTATTTTTGTGTTTCTATTTTTGTCAAAAAGTGATGTAAACCTACTCCACAAGCAACCAGCTGCAAGCACGACCTTCTCATAATTAAATGGCCACCCTTGGGAGGAGAAAATGCAGAGGAGCCACCTTAGAGAGCCATCATCACCTGCCCATTGATGGAGGTCTTCATTTTTGCTTGTTCTTGTATGCAAAACCCAAATCGGATAACTCAATTTTGAGCCATTGGATTGAGCTTTTTGATCACGGCCAAGGGTCTATAAATACCACCCTTGGCACCTCTTTGTGTCACTTGTGTTTGGGGACTTGAGAAAATTCAGATTGCTTTGTGCATCTCTTCCTTGGCGATTTTATCCCAAGCTTGTTCTTTCTCCGGTGAGTAATATCCGGTGATATTCTGAGGGTTTCCTTTGGTTTTTGCTTTCCTTTGACCTAAGGGTGAGCTAGAAAGTGGACATTAGGGTAAGTGTGTAATTTGCTATTCGCTCTTTCTCCATCTTCATTTTCTTACATTTTCCGAGACATCACCATTTCTTGTTTCAAACTTTCTGTTGAGCACCCGACGCCTTCATCTGCATAACTTTCATTTCCTTGAAGTTTTTAAGCTCAAATTTTTGAGTTTAAACTCTCCACCCATCCCATAAACATCCCTCAAATTTGCAGGAGCAAACTTCGTAGGCGACCTGAAAACCATCATTTCAAAGTTCATCCATTTTCAGCCCTGTTCTGTTTTCTCTCTCTTACCAGAAATACCCCATACTCTCACCTGCATACCTTCCGATTCCCTTAAGCTTTGTATCTCAAATTTTTGGGTTAAGCTCTCCATTCCCTCTCCAAACATCCCTCCAAATCTCAGATGTTAACTCAGTATGAAACTCGAGATCCATCTCTCTAAAATTCACCCATTTTCGGTAACTATTATGTTTCTTTTTTATTCCCGATTAGCTCAAATCGCTTCCCCCCATACTTGAAGCGTGTCATTTGGTATCAGAGCCTTTCTTTCCTCCCCACACTTCTTTTAACTCTCATTTTATCTATTTTAAAAAGCTAAAAGATGATGACTCGAAGTGGAGCAACTCACCACTCCAACCGAGAGCAAAATGCACCACAAGACCAACCATCAACTTCTCACCCGGAAGTTGAGAGACCAAACTTGCAAGATCAATTCGATGAAGTTAACAAGAAATTTGACCTAATGATGCAAAGGATGGACACATTACAACCCACAACAAGACCCCCTCAAACTCCTGCAAGAAGACCTCCGCATTTGAACATCGAGGATTCGGACAATGACTTGGACTATTTTGAACCAAACCACCAGGAAGACGAAATGAGGAACATAAAAGTAACAGTCCCACCTTTTAATGGAACATGTAATGGAGGTGAATTCCATGATTGGGTGGAAAAAGTGGACAAAATATTTGAATGTTATAATTACTCAAAAAAACTAAAGTTACAACTTGTTTCTGCTAGTTTATGGTGGGACAGCTTGAAGGTTCAAAGGAGAAGGGAAGGCGAAGACGATGTCCTCTCTTGGAGAGCCATGAAAGCTTTGATGAGGAAGAGGTTCGTGCCTACCCATTACAAGCAAGAGCTTTTCTTCCAACTTCAAACGCTCAAGCAAGGATCCCTCTCGGTGGAGGAGTACTTAACCGAATTCGAAGGGTTTCAAATTCGGTGTGATCTTCATGAGCCCGAGGAGCAAGTTATTGCAAGGTTCCTTAGGGGCCTCAACAAAGAAATTGGAGATATTGTGGAGTTACAACCGATCGAGACAATGGATGCTACCATCCAACTTGCCATCAAAGTTGAAAGGCAAGTAACAAGGAAGGGGAAAGGAGTGACCAACCGTTACACGGCAAAGGTTACCCCTCCATACAAGCCGTTACCAAAGGTGGATGAGAAGTCCCCTTATTCTAAACCGTGGATGCAAAAGAAAGAAGGAGAAGGAAAGATTCCCAAAGTCAACAACCGGCCGAGATCCCGGGAAATCAAGTGCTTCAAATGCCTTGGTCTCGGCCACATTGCCTCCCAATGTCCAAACAAGAGAGTCATGATCTTGAAGGAGGACACCAACGAAATTGTAAGTGAAGAGGAAAAGAATGAAGAAGAGGATGAAGAGCATGAGGCCGAGGAGGAGGTTTTTCAGGCACAAGAAGGACCACTTCTAATGGTGATCCGAAGGGTGCTATCCTCCCAAGCCCGAAAAGAAGAAATCCAAAGGGAGAACATGTAACACCCGAGCCATTTAAGCACCTTAGTTATTACAAATTTAAATTGCGTTGCTAAATCTTGATAAGTGTATCACAAAGTATTGATGTTAGCGTGTTAAAATATGCCTTTGAAATAAATGCTTTAAGAAATAAGAAATAAGGTTAGAGTATCGGACAAAGTGAGTTAAGTGTTGGAGAAGAAAATTTGGTGAAGCCACCTCATGCTTGTCTCCACCTCATGCCTATCCCTCCACCTCGTGCTTGCCTCTCCACCTCGTGCTTGCCTCTCCACCTCGAGCTTGCTGCCTCTCCACCTCGTGCTTGCCTCTTCACCTCATATTTACCTCTTCACCTTCAGCTGAGATTGGATGCACGAAATTATCACTTATTTTCCCTAATTTCTCTCAAGTTTTGTATGAAGGAAAACACAAGGTTGAAGCTGAAGTTGAAAGTTTAGTGTGAGAGGTGAAAAATCGAGTGTGGTTTATGAGTTTAAATAACAAGAAGGAGGAGCACGAAGTTGGGGCTAAGGTATGATGTTGGTTCATTTAAGTGTTCTTCTATACCCTATATTGAAGTTCTAAGAGTTCGAGCATGGTTTCGATTAATGGAAATGGCATGAAAAACAAGGTGTTACCATGTCCATACAAAAGCAGGATTAATATGTCTGATTTTAAAGTTATGGATTTTATGTGATTGTTGACTACGAAATTGAAGCTAGAGTCTTCTAATGAATTATAGTAGACACCTTAAGGGTGATTTTGGTTTCCTATTCATAAGAATTGGAGTTTGATAACTTAAGTTATGGCTGTTGTAAGTTGGGAGAAATACAGGGCAAATTCAGGAAATTCTAATGTAAACATATTTGTGATGTTAAGGTTGTTTGGAATCAAGTAAAGAAAGTGAAGGAAATAAGGAGTATTCTGTAGCTTGGAATCTAAGTAAGTGAATCTTGCATGTCTTTGGCCCTTCGGGGACTACATCACAAAGAGTAGGATTAAGGTTTTATAATTAGAAATAAATAAAAGTAAACGCAGATTGGTTACGATTATGAATAAGTAGAATAAAAATACTCTGTTTGGGGTGTATCGCACCGTGCACCGGCCCAAGTGTTTGAGTTTGATTGGTGTTTGTTTGATATTGTTTGATGGTTGCTGGGTTTAAGTAAAGTAATGAAGTAAGTTTATGTTAAGTATACTTAAGAATTATCTTCATTTTGAGACGTTTGTTTATATTGATTCGGAGATGTTTTATGCATGCTTTATGTTTATGCTATGAATGTCACGTTATGCACGTATGTCATTTTCATGCATCATGTCTTACGAAAAGAACGAAAATGTTTTCCATGTATGTTTTCAAAAGTCACCCAACCGAATTGCGAGGGTGGGATGGGAGGAACCCGTTGGTGCTAACTCTCGTTCTGAAAATCCTCAAAGTTCTATGCATGAATGTACGTAACGAATGAAGGAGGTAGAATCACGAGGTGGAAAGCTCGGTCACGAGGACCAAGTAGAACCAAGAGGTGGAAAACCGAACATGTAAATGATTGGTAGAACCACGAGGTGGAAAGCTCGGTCACGAGGACCGGGTAGAACCACGAGGTGGAAAACTGGATCGATAAGCAAGAATAACGTACTAAAGAACAAAATGAATATGCATGTTTTACAAAACCACGGTCATGTTACGCATGTCACTTTATACGATTTCTTACTGAGCCTTAAGCTCATTAGAATAAGCTTTGTGATGTAGGTGACGAAAACGAAGGTGAAGAACTTAGTTTTCACCACATGATGTGATGTTGTGGAGGAGGCTTGCTCGGGCCGTGCATGCACTGTTAAGCGACGACTCGTGGGAATGAACGAAATAAAGAAGTTTTGATGTATTTTGAAAGTACTATGTTTTAAGATGTGTTTTGTGAAATGTTTATTTCATATGTAAACTAACCCTATGTATGAATAAGTACGTTTTGGAAATGCGTTTTGAATTATGGTAACAAAGAGTTTCTATTTACTTAATGACTTCTGCTGTGCTTTCAAGAAAATGATTTATACAGATTAAATCTTTCAAGGAAAAGAAAACAATTTTACCACGGCTTTTCAGCGTTTGTTTTTTTAAAAAAAAAAAAACGGGATGTTACAGAACATCTTCAATAGCCGTTGTCTCATACAAGGGAAGGTGTGTTCCCTCCTTATTGATGGGGGAAGTTGTATCAATCTTGCTTCTTGAGACCTTGTGGAGAAGCTCGGATTGGAGATCACCCCACAGCCGAGTCCTTACAAACTCCGGTGGCTTAATGACAAGGAAGACCTCAAAGTAACCAAGCAAGTAAGCTTGGAGTTTTCGATTGGAGGATACCAAGATAAGGTCTATGTGATGTAGTGCCTATGAATGCTAGCCATGTTTTGCTTAGAAGGCCATGGCAATACGATCGGAGAGTTATCCATGATGCTAGCCATCATACTAGCCCCATTAGACCCCGAGCAAGTGGCCAAAGACGAAGTCGCAAGGAAAGAAGGTACTTCTAAATCCAACTTCTTTATGTCAAAGAAGGAGTTATTGAAGTCGATTTTAGAAGGAGGACCTATGATCATGCTATTGTTCCGTGACCGATTGGAGGAGATTGGAGAAATACAAAAGGAGGGTTTGATCACTCCTTAAAGAATTCGAGGACGTTTTCCCCGAAG
>QAOC01023813.1:0-12508 GCA_003255005.1 Begonia fuchsioides
AAAAGAATACAAGAGTCCACAAATTATTCTATCTTCTATGTGTTGCTCTTCTCAACCCATTTTTCATCACTAGATTCTATTGATTTCCTTCCCATCATCATCGTTTCCTATCGATTTTCGAAGAAGACGGCGCAAACCAGAGAAACCCGTCACTTAAGAAGTGACAAAAACAACAAACCAGAAGAAGAAAATATGAAGCCTTTGTCAAAAGTATGTGGATCTTAATTGAACATAGAACGTGTCACGTTGCGGAGTTTGAATTGATGAAGGCCTTGATCCCCTGCATTGTTTGACAATTCACGCAACTTTGTGATCTAAATACTGCAATAATTCACGGTCGATTGTTCCATCGGCTCGATGTTGGAGGTTATAGGCTAGTGTGAAATTAAATATGAGGACCCATGCATGAAATTTCTACCATTTTTGTTCATCGGAACATGTTTCAAGCAAAACATTCATACAGATTCCACGTATTTATGATCATTAATTAACAGAAAACAAGCTATAAAACCATGAATTTGAAGAACAAAGTGAACGAAGTAGAGGCTGAGAAACCCCAGAAAAGTAGCGCAGTACCCTGGACTCATAAATGGTTTGTTGCATTAGAGAGTAAAATTAGATATTTAAAAGTTAATCATTCTTAGAGCAAGTTCTTGCATAAAAAGAAGTTGATTGCTTACATGGTCGATGTCCATATCTACCAAATGTATTCGATTGAATCCGTTCAGGTCTTCGAGTATTGCTTGGTTGGAAGTAAAAGGAAAGATCGAGCTTGGGATGTCCATCTCTTCCTTGTAGACAGGCGCAGGAGGGTCGAGCCGTCCTCTTTTACTTTTACGTTTTTACTAACGAGTTTCATTGAATTAAACATTTTAACGAAGCCAATAAGACTTGTTATGAGAGGTGTAAGTAGTCTAGATTGATTTAATTTTTGAAAAAATAGGATCGGACCATCAGATGTCAGGTGACAATTTCATAATTCACACAATTTCATACTCTGAAAATAAAAATTTAAGTGATAGAATACCGAGTGTGAGTGGAAATTTTGGCCGCGCTTACACGTCTCTTTTTTCGGGCCAAGTTTTTAACTTCTTCGATTACCCCTTGTTCGGGCCAAATTGCTATATTCGTAAGAATATAGCAATTTCGGGAGATTTCGGTCGACCACTCTTATCTTCCATCAACCGAAACTTTCGGTCATAGATCTTCAATCGACTCTTTTTCTTTTGGTAGATTCTTCCAGTGTCAGCTTTACATTTTCGGTCGACCAAAACTCCATTTCGTCTGAAGCTTTCGATTTGACCCAAACTTCAACTCGGTCGACCTAAACTTTTGTAACTACATTTTTACCTCCAAAACTCTCAATTTTTTTAATCTAATTGTCAAACACTTAATATTAGAAATATTAAATACTCTTTTTAAAATATACTTTTAATAAAACCATAAACGATTAAAATTTATCATAAAAATAATAAAAATTTATGCATACTCAATAAGTTAATGCCTATAATATCAATTGACAAAATTTAAAGTTCAAGGTATCTGCAATAATCACTCTCATAGTTCAAGTGTTAAATTAATATTTATCTTATAAATATAAATAAAAAATTATAGTCTTCGTTTTATTTTATAAGTCCAAGATAACTCTTAACAAAATGATTTGATTAACCCTAGTTAGTAATTACCATGTCTAAGTCTAACCTCGAATCGCCCTATTTGGAAGTGGGCTAGACCGGGTTGAGGCTCAATCCACCCCACGACCCATGGCCCACATAGCGGATCGAAACCAATTGTCGACCCACCGGTGGATCGACCCAAACCCGAACTTGGTGGAGAATGTCAATGTTGAAAGGTGGTTGCCAAACCAAACAATTTAAACCCAATTTTTTAAAATCTTGCTTCTTTGGTTGAGAATATTATATATGTTCATCTACCAAATGTCAATATTGAAAGGTGGTTGCCAAACCAAACAATTTAAACCCAATTTTTTAAAATCTTGCTTCTTTGGTTGAGAATATTATATATGTTCATCTACCAAATGTCAAGAGAATTCGTCAGCCAACTTGCATAATTAAAGCTCCGATTTTGTTTTCCGACATTAAAAAATGTCGACGAAGCTGTTGCTCAGTCGCCCATCGTCGTTCCATTTGGAACATTAGTCTTCGTGTTCGAACCTAGCCAACAAGGAATATGCTCAATCAACTTTAGAACGAAAGCGAAATCAAATTAAGACAGACCCGAATTTCCCTGTCTGTTCATCGAATTGAAGTCGTCTTCTTCGTTTTAGTCTGTTTCAGAGCAATACCCAGATCGAGAAAAGGGAGAAATGGACAGATTGGTTGAACCCGATGTGAAAGAATTGAAATTCGTGTTCAGAAAAGGCCAAAAATGCAGCACCAGTTTCCGGC
Source organism: Begonia fuchsioides (assembly GCA_003255005.1). NCBI lineage: Eukaryota > Viridiplantae > Streptophyta > Magnoliopsida > Cucurbitales > Begoniaceae > Begonia > Begonia fuchsioides. The sequence goes on from QAOC01023813.1 coordinate 2,409, forward strand.
TAAGCAATTTGATGCACACCATGGCTGTTGCAGTGAGCTTGACGACGTCGAATCCGGCCATTTTCGCCTTTTCTCAGCCGTTCTCCGTCATTCCGGCGCTGTCTTCTCTGTCGTATTCTGTTTTTTCTTCGCCGGCCGATGAACCCACTTTCATGAATCCTCCGACCATCGTCACCGTCCGGTCGGCCATGGTCCCTATTGGAAAATCCGGTCCGGTCGACCACAAGAGTCTGTTTTCCAAGACTGGCCGCCATGTTTTCCGGGATGCCACCATGTTGATCTCCTTTGTCGGTCCTCAAGTTGTTGAATATCTCCTTTCAAACTATTCTTCCATCCCCGACTCGAGCTTTTTGTTACCCAAAGCCATTTCTGAGTGCTCTGAATCTCAACTTACAGAGTTGCTCAAATCTGCTGTAAATTCGGGGAAATTGAATTTGGTTTCTGCTTTGATCGACGCCGGCGCCGACGTTAACGTCAAAGAATCGAACGGAAAGTCGATGATTTCGGCGGCGGTTGAGGCCGGAGACGTCGATCTTGTCAAGCTTTTAATGGCTTCAAATTGTTCGATTGATTATTCACTAGACTTGATTCTTCACCGCTGTTCGGCTCTGAACCGGGTCGATTTAATGGAGCTTCTCTGCGCCAAATACGGCGACCTCGACGCAAACTCTATGGATCCCGACGGCCAAACGCCGATTCATATCGCCGCAACTCAAGGCAATGGAAAGGCGATTCAGTTCTTGGTTTCCATCGGCGGCAACCCCGACGCCGTGGATGGTCGGAAATGGACTCCGCTCCACCGCGCGGCGGCTGAGGGGCATTCGACGGCGGTGAAGATTTTATTAAAATGCTCCCAGGTAAAATACGCTCTGAACGAAGACGGAAAGACGGCTTATTCCCTCGCCGCCGAGAACGGCCATGACCACTTGCTCGATGCACTCCATTTTGGCGACGAGCTGCAACAGGCGGCGAGAACTGGGGATGTCCGGCGGCTGAAGAGCTGCCTCGCCGGAGGGGCGAAGGTTAACGGGAGGGACCAAAATGGGTGGACGCCATTGCACAGAGCTTCGTTTAAGGGCAGAACTGAGTGTGTGAAGGTATTGATTGAATACGGAGCTCGAGTTGACGCCATTGAAGACCAGGGCTTCAGTCCTCTTCATCTGGCGCTTGAGGCTGGGCATTTGCAGATCGTGTTGCTTTTGTTTTCTTGTGGAGCAAAAGGCCATGATCAGAGTCTTAAAGGTCTCAACTTTGGCTGCGTCAATGACCATCTTCCTCGTTTTGCTCGTCCTGTCCGCCATGGAAAAGAACGAGCATGAGGCTCAGCTTTTCCCTGTAGGACACTGCAAATCTGTACATACTTCCGTCATCCAAATAAAACATACAAATTACATTAGGGTTATTACTCTATCATCAATCCACTTTGCTAGACTTGCATGGAAATCGACCGGCATGGTGAAGATCAGTCCACCTCCAAAAAAGGTAATATAGTTCGTCAAAAATGAACAGCCAAGTTCAAAGTGTATAATCAGAGAAAACATGGCTTGTTTTACATTAATACCTCGGCCCCATTAAATATGTATCTTTCTGTAGTATTAATATTTTTTAATTATCAAATTAAATTTATTTGTTTTTTCTTGCAATAATAATAGGCGTTTTAATAAATATATAATAATTAAAATAAGAATATGTAATATTAACTTAAAAATAAATTAAAATAGTAATAATATTATAATAATTAATTATTTTAATATAAAAAAATTAATATACACATTTATTTAGATTATCTACTCTATTGATCTTTTAAAAAATAAGATTGGATCAATTTATTTTAATTTTAAAATTTTAATATAAAAATTAAGATGACAAACTAAATTAAAAATTATAATTCGACCCGATCTATTAATTTGGGTCGGTTTGATAGCTTCACGGAATGTCCATTAGCTCGTCTCTCTTTCTATCTCTCTCGTACACCCAGGAACAGAGACAGAAATCCAATCCAAAACCAGACTCTACGAACCAACCAAACCCTTACCCAGCAAAGCTAAACCCCCCACGCCCAACCTTCGTCTCTTACTCTGTGTTTTCCTTCTTTCTCGTACCCAAAAAATCAAGTTTTATTCATGGAGTCCGACGCTTTTGCTCCTGTGCACACCATTCACTCATCAGGTTCTTCGTCTTCGTCTCTGTCTTCTGTTTCATCTTCTTCAAATGATTCACATGTTGACGGATCGATGAAAAATCTTGGTTTAGGGGGTTATAAATTCAAGGCAATTGGGGGAGGTAGTGAGGAGGGGTCTGAAAACGATGGGTTTGTGAGTGGCGAGGATGAGTTTGAGTCGGCTCCAGATGGGCCAATTGCGGGGTACCCAGATGAGGAAACCCTGGAAAGAGCCCTCATAGATGAAGAAAGATATTCCGTTTTTGTGGATTCTTCGGAATTATCGATGCCTATTAGTGTTAGGCCAGTGGCAAAGGTCTCAGAGGACGGGGATGGGGACGATGATGAATACCTTTCAGAAGGGTTGGATTTGGAAAGCGAGGATGACGAGGGTGATTTGGAGAAAGTGGTCGTTGGGGGAGTTAGTTCAGTAATGAATTTGCAGATTGAAGGTGGAGTTTCCATGGAGGATGTGATTATTGAGCCTAAATTATCTGAAGATGGTGCTGATTCGAGTAAAGTGGTGAAAGAAAATGGTAATGGTGGCAGCCAAGAAGAAGCCATGGATTCGAAAAAAGATGGAACCGAGGCTGAAAATTGTAATTCGGACGAGAGTGGCTTTGTGATTGAAGGTGGTAACATCGACCCGGAAGAACTCGGGGGCGAGACTAAACTCAAGGATGAGAATCCAACTGAAGATTCTACAAGACAGCTTCAAGATGAGGCTGGCTTGAGTTCGAGTAATCAAACAAACTCTCTGGCGATAAGTAACGGTATAGGCTGTGTGGAAAATGGTGCCAAATATATAGATATTTTGTTGGGGTTGAAGAAAGCATCACAACCAGATGATTCGGGGATCGTTGAATGGATAAATAATTCAGAAGTTATAAGTGCAGAAGACTCAGTTGCTGATATATCATTTAGTAGCGGGTCTAATTCACGAGCGAATGCTGATAATCATTCAGACCAGAATCCTGTTGTGCGTGAAGAGAAAAACATTATTGATACGCTTCTAGAAGGTCTGGAGGGTGAGAAAGATATCGAAACTCCTGTCTCTGAAGTAGAAACCAAGGGATTTGTTGAAGAAGCTGGCTCTGACTTGAAACAAAAGGAGAGGGATTTAGTTAATGATGGATTTGATGGTAGTACTTCAATGGTAGAATCAGAAAAGAAGAGCTCGGATGAAATCAATGAAACTACAATAACTCGGCAGGATTTGTATTCGAAAGAAGAAAATAACCCGTACGAAGAAGTTGACAATAGAGGGTATGCCTCGAAGGGTGACACCGAAGGCCTTATCTTTGGTAGTTCTGAAGAAGCCAAACAATTCTTGGAGGAAATGGAAAAAGCATCTAGTGGTGGTTTTCCCTTGGGCGTCGATAATAGTCAAGATCATTCGGGGGAAATCAATGGTCAGATCGTTACAGACTCGGATGAGGAAGTGAACACAGACGAGGAAGGAGACGAAAAGGAGTTGTTCGATTCAGCTGCTTTAACTGCTCTTCTGAAAGCTGCTAAAGAAGCTGGCTCCAATGGAGGTCCAATAACAATAACATCTCAAGATGGGGGGCAACTCTTCTCCGTTGAGCGTCCTGCCGGGCTTGGATCCTCACTCCAATCTCTAAAATCGTCTTCGAGACCAAATCGCCAAATCTCTTTTATTCCGCAGAATCCGGCTCCTAGAGTCTCCTCAGATAACAGCTTGAGCGAAGAGGAGAAAACGAAACTCAAGAACTTACAACGAATGCGAGTGAAGTTCATGAGGCTTGTTCGAAGATTGGGTGTTTCAATGGAAGACCCTTTAGTGGCTCAGGTTTTATACCGCATGGGACTCTTTGCAGGGCGGTCAAGTAGTGAGCTCTTCAGCCTTGATGTTGCAAAGGCTACAGCAGCACAGTTGGAAATAGACGGTCGAGAGGATCTTAATTTCTCGTTGAATATTCTTGTTCTTGGAAAAACCGGTGTGGGTAAGAGTGCTACAATCAATTCTATTTTCAGTGAAGAAAAGACAAGGATTGATGCATTTGGCCCTGCAACTACTGCAATAAGAGAGATTTCTGGATTTGTTAATGGGGTAAAGATAAGGGTTTTTGATACTCCCGGTCTTAAAACTTCGGGAATAGAGCAGAGCGAGAATCGCAAGATATTATCTTCTATTCAAAAGATCACCAAAAATTGCCCTCCCGACATAGTTATCTATATTGATCGGTTGGACTCCCAAACGAGGGATCTTAACGATCTCCCACTTTTGAAATCGATCTCCAGCATTCTCGGCCCTTCGATATGGAGGGGTGCGATTGTAGCTCTCACGCATGCCGCATCTGCTCCCCCCGATGGACCGTCTGGTTCTCCTATGAGTTACGAGGTTTTTGTAGCTCAGCGATCTCATATTCTTCAACAGGCCATTGGACAGGTGTCGGGTGATTTGCGTATTTTGAACCCGACTTCGATGAATCCTGTTTCTCTCGTTGAGAATCACCCTTCATGTCGAAAAAATCGAGATGGACAAAAGGTGCTCCCCAATGGTCAAACTTGGAGGCCTCAACTATTGCTTTTATGCTACTCGATTAAAATTCTCGCAGAAGTTAGTGATATTTCCAAACCTCGAGAATCATTCGATCACAAGAAGCTTTTTGGGTTTCGGGCCCGTTCCCCTCCTCTTCCGTATTTGTTGTCTGGGTTACTGCAGTCTCGAACGCACCCAAAACTAGCTTCTGATCATGGAGGCGACAATGGTGATTCCGATACCGAGTTGGCTGACTTGTCCGATTCGGATGAGGAAGAAGTGGAGGACAAGTACGACCAGCTCCCGCCGTTCAAGCCTCTGAGGAAAGCTCAGATTGCAAAGCTCAGTAAAGAGCAGAGGAAAGCATACTTGGAGGAGTACGATTATCGAGTGAAGCTCTTGCAGAAGAAGCAATTGAGAGAAGAGTTGAAAAGAATGAAAGAGATCAAGAAGATCGGGAAGTCTATGGCAGATGATAGTTGTTTTATCGAAGAAGACGATCAGGAAAATGGAACTCCAGCTGCTGTCCAAGTTCCTTTACCCGATATGGTCCTCCCACCTTCGTTTGACGGTGATAATCGTGCATTTAGATATCGATTTTTGGAGCCGAGTTCGCAGTTCCTAGCGAGGCCAGTGTTGGACAATCATGGTTGGGACCATGATTGTGGATATGATGGTGTTAACCTCGAACACAGTCTAGCCATCGCCAGTCGTTTTCCGAGTACCATTACAGCTCAAATCACCAAGGACAAGAAAGAGTTTAACCTTCATTTAGATTCCTCAGTTGCTGCCAAGCATGGAGATAATATCTCTACCATGGCCGGTTTCGACATTCAAAACATCGGGAGGCAACTAGCGTACATCGTTCGAGGCGAAACGAAGGTCAAGAATTTCAAGAAAAACAGAACCGCAGCCGGAATATCAGTCACGTTCTTGGGAGAAAGCATATGTACGGGACTCAAAATAGAGGACCAAATCGTGGTCGGAAAACGCCTTGTTTTAGTGGGTAGTTCGGGGACGGTCCGATCTCAGAGTGATTCGGCATTTGGGGCCAATCTCGAAGTTCGGGTGAGGGAAGCTGATTATCCGATTGGTCAGGACAATTCCTCGCTCGGCCTCTCCTTGGTGAGGTGGCGAGGTGACATGGCACTCGGTGCCAATTTACAGTCGCAGTTTTCACTCGGACGGAATTACAAGGTAGCTGTTCGAGCAGGGTTGAACAACAAGATGAGTGGGCAAATTACTGTCAGAACCAGCAGCTCAGATCAACTCCAGATTGCCCTTCTGGCTATCTTTCCTGTTCTTAAGGTTATTTACAAGAACTTTTGGCCGGGTTCTGAAGGAAGTTACTCAATTTACTAGATCATATTTCTGCTGCTTGTTGTTTTGCTTTGATGAATAATGATTAATTTGATCTTAGAACATTTTGCTTCCTTTTCTTCGAGTTTTCTACTGCGAGATTAATTGAATTCAAAATGAGTTGAAGTAAGTATGATCTGGTGTACATTGGCTGGTTAGCTCTTGGTTGGTTTCAATGGAGATACAGTTGTTCTTCTGCTTGGTCGTGTCATAGATATTTTCACGTGTTAAGTCTCGAAAATACTTAATATTTATGTGATTTTAGTGGTTCAATTGCTAGGAATCTGTAATAATTTAATTAGAAATAAACGGGATTTTTAAGGATAATGCTGTAGCGATGCCACAACATCAGTTACGCTATTTTTATGAGATTTTACCTGATATTTCGTATATTCTGTATTATCACGAGATTTGTCTATGCAATTGCAGAATATTATTGAAGATAAAGGCTGGAAAAATCACGAATAAGAAGGAAGAATCAACTCTAAATCATATTTGGAAACAAGAATATCTTTGAAGATTTGGAAATCTTTCCTAATCTCAACTGTTTTCCAAACCTATCCAAATCTTCCTTCAAATCGCAACCAACTCTCAGATCTGCTGGAGCTGCACGAAATATACTTAAAGAAAGGTGAACACGACGAATTGAGTGTGTAGAATTGGAGAACGAGATTCACGATCAAGCTTCGGGCGTAAATTCGAAGAAGAGGTTCACGGCGACGATCACGACAGCGGGGGAACGAGGCTGTGAGAACAACGGCTTTCGACGGTGATGACCAAAATTCTCTCCCTTTGCTTTTCGTTTTAATTTCCGTGAATTATATGAACTCTTGATAGTTATTGTAGAATTATTTCGTTTTAGTTAAAATTAGGATTTTTCTTACATTGGTTTGCTTAATGAAATTGCATGCTATCTATTAGAACTCGTTTTAATAATTGCTTAAATATTTTTGCTTTGCTGTGATTATCCCTCGAGCAACCACGACAATACGCCCTTGCGTGTTTGCTAAGTGTTAAACCTAAAAATTATAGCTTTGCATTAATATCATCTAGGGCAACACGACAATACGTCATTGCGTGTTGCTAAGACGTGTATTAAAACCATTAAGTGGTTAAATCGAGTGACACGGTTTAACTAGGAGTGTTTTCATCATGTTCATTCCAACCTAGTGCGGTCAAATCGAACTTGTTTTTAAACCCAATCATAGAGGCAACGCCAGCCCCGGTTTATTAGTGTCCGGACCGGAACTAACTGATGCTATGACTAATGCTGCAGCACCCACCGAGGGCAGTTCAAGTAAACCAATTTATGGAAAGCCCTAGTCGAGATTCTTACGAATTCTCAATTCGACCACCAACTTTACTTTTCTGCTTAATCTAGGTTGTCAATTAGATACTTTAATTACCCGTAGATAAATATAAAAATCAAACCTTTAAATCTATTCTTTATTCTTTATGATACTTTGCAATTTATTCTTTAAATTAGAGATTTGACTTGTCTTTGTGAGATCGATATTTTTATTACTACGTTGCGACACGTGCACTTGCGTTTTTGCGATTACATTTTCAAGCAACACCTTGCTTTTTGCACAGGTAGCATAGTAATGGAATCAATGCTGTCACAGTTTTGATGAATAATAAAAATTTTGAACTGAAAATCTGGTTTTTGGACATATGATTGAAATGGGGATAACCCATTTCATGGAATTAAAGCAGAGTTGAACCTCAGCCGGATGCGGTAAAAAAATGGAGAAATAAACCAGGAAGCATGAAGAACAGGGGCTGTTTCTGTTATTCAGGGAATGCATTGACAGCCAGATGAGAAGGCATTCCAAAATCCAACACTAAAATGTGAAAATCCAAGTAAAGATACAATCCTAAGATCTTGATTAACAACCCAATGTTCGAAATCGAAAAAAAATTATAATTAGTACTTTGGTAGGAGTACTTTTAGGAAAGAAGATGTTATATAGTAATAATGTTAAATATATGGCAATATTGGAAGAAGCGCATCTAGTGTAGTGGTATCATAGTACCCTCCCACGGTACTGACCGGGGTTCGATTCCCCGGATGCGCATGCTTTTGGTCTTCATAGATTTATTTTGTATTTTTCAGTTTGCCAGGAATTTAGTTTTAACAGATATTCCAAAAAAGAAATTACGTTGGACAAAATCATGTATAAGTTAGAAGTTATTCGAGATAATAGAGAGCTAAAGGTAGAATGAGAATAAAGTTAATACAGACCGACCTGACTCAAATCGATTATTTCGATAGAGTTATATCAGTTTTTAATTTAAAAAAATACAAGTGAACTAAAATCGAATCAACTCAAAATTTTGAGTCTGATTCAGATTGGATTAATTGATAAAATCTAAAATTTGTGAAGAAAATACTTGACTTTTAATTTAATTGATAACCTGCAAGTTTGAATTTTATGAAATCGAATGTAAATTTGAATTGAAGGCAACTTTAAATATTGGTTTGGATTATGATTGGATCGAATATACGATCGATCGAGTTCAAATTTAATTTTATAAAATCTAATATAGATTAGATTAATTACTTTTTATCAAGGTCCGACTCGAATATACGAATCTCACCTCTTGAAGCCAATGATCACATGGCCATGAAACAAGAACCCAATAGTTCCACCCTCTGCATCCAAAAGGCGATAATCTTCGCCCTCAGGGCCCCACACTCGTACCTGTTATCACAATGAGCTATCTTACATTGGAGGTAACGACTCTCACACTGTGACAGCGCAGGCTTCGAACCGTGACTATCTGCATATAAATCTATCATCTTCGAACTAACCGAGTTATACCTGTGCGGGCACCCAATAGTTCCACCCTCAACCCGCAAACAAGCTACCCAAATCTTTCCCTAAGAAACTGAGCAAGCTGAATCACTTTATAAAAGACAACGTTTTTGGTGTCTTCAATGGTTCCCTAGAAACCACTCAAAGAAGCAAGATTTCTATTAATAATAAGTGAAAGAGTAAGGTTAGTTATACTTTTTAAATATATTCTTTGACGTGTTAAATTGTGAGTAGTGTAATAAAGTATATTTATTATATTATAATTAAAATATTAATTTATAATATTTATTACTAGTCAACATGTTTGTAGATATGCTAAAATGTATTAGTGACAATTGGATTAGATTGACTTGTCAAACCAATTATTTGAGTTAGATCAGATTGAATTTCAATTTTTTTAAAAAAATGTTGTGAATCAAAACACAAACTAATATGAAATTATGAATCAGCTTCAAATCAGATCGAACAAATGATTAGATTGAATTCATATATAATTTTATCGAAACCAAATTGTCAGAACAGGTTGCTAAACAAATCAAATCTAAAATTTATAAAGAAATTATTAAATTTTAGTTAGTTTGAGTCGATAATCCACATGATTGAATTTTGAAAAAACGAATGAGAACTTGAACCTAAATCAACCTGAGATTTATGTCAAATTTAGATCAAATCGAATACATAATTGAATATAATCATATCTAATTTTCTAAAACTTGACACATTATATCAGCTTCATTTTCAATTAAAACCCAACACGAACTCATAGATGGCATACTAAGATAATAAAGCTAAAATTATTCTTTGGCAAAGCACACCGAAGCTGACTTCATGGCCCAATGGATAAGGCGCTGGTCTACGAAACCAGAGATTCTGGGTTCGATCCCCAGTGGAGTCGCTTGTTTTTATTTTTGCCGATTGCCGCCGGCAACTAATCGTCGTGGACGAGTACTGAGCATTCGAAGTGGAACAAAGATGGCGATCTCTTGGGTTATGCTTGCCCATTCCTTACCCGTCTCCTGGATTTTTAGGTGCGTGATTCTTCGTCTGACCCTCCTAGGCTTACTGGTTTGCAGCAAAATGACCGGATAATTGAAAATAGGAAGAGATTTGGGCTATCTATTAACTTACCAAATACAGATTTGTTTCGCGAATTTCTCTTGTAAGATTCTTTAAGTTTTAGGGGGTTTTTCGTTTATGCAGATATACCATAGATAGATTGTTTGCATCTCAATTTTATTCAATCTCTTTGCATCGC
>QAOC01023822.1:0-50222 GCA_003255005.1 Begonia fuchsioides
AAAGTAAATAAAATTTACCATGCCTAAAAACACTAGAGGATCATTAAAATGCCTTTGATCTTATTGCTTTTTCCAAGTTACTATATTATATATACATATATATAGATATGTATATAATATATACATATATATAAATATATTTCTCGTATAAAACCAAAGTGGTCTTGCAAAATTTTGATTTGCAGCCTCTTCGCTCGCTCTATAAACACTTGTTTTGGGTTTTTTTCCTCCTAGTAGTGGCACTTGTTCGTAACATCTCATCTCTCTCTTTCTTGGGTCCCCTGTATTTCTCTCTCTCTCCGCTCCCTTGTCTTCAAAATATTAACTTTTATGTTCTTTTACCTTTTCTGCGTCTCTGCGATATCACCATTGAAGGTGTGGCCGTGTCGTAAGCTAGGTACTCCGCTACTCACCCTTTTAAGTATTATTTGCTTTTTGGTCTTTTCTTGTTTTTGATGAGTTTGGCTCAAACTCTGGTATTAGATGTGATCGAGAAATAACATGAAATCCCATTTGACCAGGTTTTGTATCTCACGTGGGTTTCTTTAGCTTTCAGTTCTTCGATGGAGGTTAGTGAAAAATACTCAAATCTTTTGTTCTTCGCTGTTTATACCTTGAGACGCGCAGTTTCTTTACATTGTTCTATTGTGGGTAGAATTTCTTCCATGTTTGAGTATATTGACCTTTATATTTCGGCATTTAATTCTTCACTGGAGAGATTGTGAACATGAAGTTTTCATCAGCATTTGTTTGTCTGCTATTTACATATCAAGCGATTGATTGTCGAGTTTTGCTGTAATTTTTATTTTCGTGGCTGTTTGATGGGCTATGGCATTGAATAACGCTTGATAATGAATCTGGCGTTGGTCTTTTTTTCTTGATCAATCTGCCTCGGGTTTATGTTTTGCTAATTATCTTTTTTTAGGTTTGATTATTTCCTTGCAATGGGAATTCTGCTTACTGGTTTTGTAGAATTTAACCGAATAAAACTTCTTCCATCTTTATACAATGATTTATTGGGATTTGATAAGTTGAATTGATTTAGTCTGCTTTATCCTTCTAGGAGATGGCTAAAAAGGGTTTGTTTTGAAATTCCAGCCATTTGCGTTTCGTTTTTCCAATGAGAATGATGTAATTTGACAAATTGCTGATAACTTATTCTTTGTTTAAAAGATTTTGATGAATTTTTATACTCTTCTGCTCCTTTCGGTTGCATAAATTGGTCGATAAATCATTTGTACTTAATGGGCATTAAAAATGATGATTTGAGTTGAAAAAGATGAATAGGTCCAGCTCTCGTACTCCTATCGAAAAACTCGCATTTGTGTGGCCGCTGTTCTTAGTTCTTCTATTCAAATGTGTGCTTCAAAGTGTTAATTATTTATCCGCCAACCATGCTATTAATGTTCTTGTGCCTCAAAACAGACAAATGCAGAAGCAGAAATAGATATGAAAATTATACTGGTGTATATATTGAAGTTGATTGCTGTTAGCATTCTTAATAATCTGAAAAGATGTTCTTTTATTTATTCTCCGCTCTCTATTTGTAGCATTGTCGACCCACGTTTTACTTAGAACGGATGCCTTTATGACTCTACTTTGCATGCTCAGAGTTCTTGAACTTATATTCAATGCTTTCCCATTATCGTTAATTTTTGCTTTTTGTTTTTTCTATAAAGTAAAAATATATTCATCTTTTTTCTTTTCCAAAAACTATTATATGTTATGCCGCATATTCTTTCATTTCTGGCATTTCTTGGTGGTCTATCATGTGATTCGTAGCTTCATCTTTCAGACAGAATCACTAAAACTGGATCATGGAGATAATTGCAATGAAGAAATTTCACCAAAACAGCTATCACCTCAAGCTTCTCCTGATATAAGAGATATAGATCCAGACCCACCATTGATTCCTCGAGTCGGTGAAGATTATCAGGTAGAAATTCCACCAATGAGTTCTGAAACAGCAGCGGTAGATAATATGTTCTTAATTGGTTTACCTATTCCAATAATGTGGATTCACAATGAAGCAAGTAAGCCAAATAATACTGCTAAACCAGAAGGGCCTAAAGAAAACAAGAACTCTGGAAAGAATTACGTCAGAACAAAGAAGAAACATTCAACACAGAACAATGGTGAGAGCGGTATAGGAGAGACAAAATCGAATAAAACTGAGCATAACGAAGAAAAATATGTTGCTCCTGGGTTGCCAATTGGGCCCTGGAGCAATTCCGAGGTCGAATGTTTTGTCCTTGGCTTGTATATATTTGGGAAGAACTTCATCTTGATAGAGAGATTTATAGATAATCGAAAGATGGGCGATATGCTATCATTTTACTATGGTGGTTTTTATAGATCAGATGCGTATTGTAGATGGTCTACTCGGCAGAAAACGAGTCGAAAATGTATAAGGGGACGAAAAATTTTTACTGGTTGGAGGCAACAAGAACTTTTATCTCGTTTGCTACCCCGACTTTCTGAGGAATCTCAAAAGACCCTCCTTAAGGTACTTCATTTGAAAAATCTCTTGTTATAAATCTTTATGATAACTGTTTTTTCTTCATCTAAATAGATAAAAATGAAATGTTTAAATTCACCTGAATTAAAACTGTGTTCAAGTATGAGGAATCGACTTCAATTATTTGGTCATTTATTTCTTGGTCTCGTGTTCTATTTTTAATTCCATATTTCACCAACATTATTTTTATACTTTCATTGCATCGTGATTTTAGTTAAATATAGTTTGTAGCTCGTATTTTGGTTTTGGATATATTTTTTGAAGTGGCTTATACGACCCTTCTTCTGATTGAAAACGGGTGTTTTATTTTGTGAACTGCCACAGGGCTCGATGATGTTTTGTGACGGTAAAATGTCTCTAGAAGAGTATGTATTGTCTTTGAAGTCTACAGTCGGTATGCAAATACTCATGGAATCCATAGGCATAGGCAAGGGGAAGGAAGATCTTACGATATTTTCGACCGAACACGGAAAAAACAATCACGGACATCCGGGCTTGCCTAAAATGCCAAGTGGAAAAGCTTGCTCTTCCCTCACGTGTAGCGACATAGTTAAGTTTTTAACTGGTGGTTTCAGATTGAGCAAAGCTCGGTGTAATGACATTTTTTGGGAAGCCGTTTGGCCTCGATTGCTTGCCAGAGGGTGGCATTCTGAGCAACCGAAGAATCAAACCTATGTTAGTTCAAAAAACTGTCTGGTTTTTCTTATCCCCGGTGTCAAAAAGTTCTCGAGTAGGAAGCTCGTTAAAGGAGAGCATTATTTTGATTCGGTTAGTGATGTTTTGAGCAAAGTAGCATTGGAGCCCGATCTTCTCAAGCTTGAAACTGAAGACAATGAAAATGGGCAGGTGCCAGAAATGAATTCAGACCCAGATGACGTGTCTGATCATCTGCAACATTCGTATCTTAAACCTCGATTTCCTTCGACCAATCCGAACTCGGTGAAATTCACAATTGTTGATACGAGCTTGATGCAGAGAGGACAGCCATCTACTGTGAGGGAACTGAGATGTTTACCAGTTAGCTTTAGAGCTAATATGGAAAGGTCAAAATGTTCAAAAAAGATTGAAGCAGCCATGCCGAGCAAGTCCGGTAATCCTGAGATGTCTTTGACCAATGAAAAGGATAGCAAAAATACCGTCCTCATGAAAGATTCGAGCAGCATTAAGTTTATGATTGTTGATACGAGTTTGGTCCACAGAGGGAAATCGTCGAAGGTGAGAGAAATGCGATGTTCCCCCAATAATGCTAGAAGTGCTTTTGAGCTTTCAAATCGCACAAAACCGAAAGATGGGAACTCTCAATCAGACACAACCCAAAACCGGGAAAATGATGATGAAAATGATCGGGTGCAGATACATAAATCCAAAGTAAAGGTAATTTCTACGAAAGAGAAGGAGATTACGAGTGAAATGGAGAAGAACCATGTTCAGAATACAAGTACATCTCTCGAAAATAAAAGCAGTTTCGAACCTTCTTATCTTACGAAGAAGAAAGACAGACTTGGTCATTCTGATATGGATGTAAATCAAAAGGAAAATATCAAAGAGGAGGAGCCTGCAATCAAAATGGAGAAAAATCTGGTTCAGAATTCGAGTGCATCTCACAACCAGCAATCGAAGAAGACAATAAAACAGCAATTTAGCAGGCGAGTGAAATCCGGCTACTCCGAGTTGACTGGTCCTCTTATTAAACGACGGAGATTGAGTGCTTGTTCAGCAGCAGATAGTAATTGCACCGAAAATTGTACGTCCGATGCTCCTGTGCATGAAAACGGAGAACTCAATGGATTCTCGAACTCACTGAACAGAGTTGATAAAATTTTGCTTTCTCTCTCTCGTTTACGAATTGATCCTCGCTGTGAAGAATCATTGAGTTTTTTGAGTAAAGGCAGTATACAAGAGAAGAGAGAAGAGAGTTCTTGCTCAAAAATGGATAAAGATGAACCCAAATCACCAATTGATTTGAACTTGCCTCATATGCCAAGCAAAAAGGTATTCATAGATGTGAACAACAGCCAAAATGCTGATGTGTGCTTACAGTCCAATGCAGAAAAGCCTATTCTGAACGATTTGAAACAATCCCCGGAAATTGAAGCTGGGAAACAATGCGTTAATATCCCGAGAAGACGAAGCACGAGAAATCGACCTCTGACGATCAGGGCGCTCGAAGCTTTTGCCAATGGATTTCTCTATGTTCAGACCAAGCAAACAAAAGAAGAAACTTGCCTTAAAAAAATCCCCCTTTCTAGTCCTCTGCGCAAGGCCCGGAGGCAACTCAGGGTAAGTTCTAAAAAGGGGAATGCCGAAAAGAGCGAGATTTTGCAACCGAAAGAAGAAAAAGAAAGAGGGGTTAGGGAAGATGCTAGGCCTACAACGCTTACAATTAGCAATTCTTTTGATCAAACTTGAACACATTGCCTCAAAAAACTTCAAAAAAATAAATTCAACGTTTCCGAGAGATACGGTTAGTTCGGGAGCAGACCTCTAGAAAGGCGAATTCACAGGTAACGTTTAAATTCAGGCGATGATCTGAATCACTGTTCCTTTTCTCATTCTTTTTTTTATAGATTGATTCAAACAAGAATAGCATGTTTTACTCAGCTTCAATGGTTGAATCTGCTTTGGCAGACTGGTGTAAATAAATGGTGTTTTCTTCTGCTATATGAAGAGCTGATCAAATCAATGAAATGTAGCCAAATTTGGATAATCCTATGCCTTCTGCTTTTGTATTTTTTGGATAATTCGTAAGATGTCAATTAATTTTGGACCATTTTCGAGGCACGATGCAATTCGTACATGGCCGGTTTAATGGTTCCGCAATCAAATTTAAATTAAGGTTTGGTCTAAGGTCGGGGTGAGAAAATATTGCCTCAAGTTGGACCGGTGCAAGCCGGTCGAGCCGGTTGAGACTCGCCTCCCTGCTTTGGGCACGATGACGAAGTCGAGGTTGATAAAATGTGATGATAGTGACGGGATCTAATGAAAGAATTGGAAGTATGTTTTTTCGTCGTTGGTTGAGTCTCGGGTTTGGTCGTTCGAAGCTTATTGAGACATAATTAAATTATAATATTAGGAATGACCTCTTCAATTATTATAGAATATATTAATTAATTAATTAATAATTTATATATTAATTATTATTTAACATATTTTAAAAATAATGAATAAGAGGGTAAAATTAATAATATTTACATTTTATTATAATATAAATAAACGTAAATTAGATATCTTTATTGAGAACCAATGAAATGGGATAACGCGTCACTGGATCACTTTGGTTTGCCACGTCAGATTTGAAGTTTTATTCAAAGTGGCACGTGGCAATTTTTAATTGGCTGCGTCAACCGATTGTTGGACGGAAAAGGGAAGCTCAAATTCTGCGAGCTAAGAACTAATTAAGGAGAAGAACAATGGCGCTGCAAAACTGCTTTCACAGAATTCTTCTGGTTCGATCGTCCGGCGAGGACTTCCCAAAAGAAGATGTCCCGGAAACCGGAAGGTCTCCAGCCGAGCAATTTCCGCCATTGGCGTACGCTTTTAAGCGCAGACTTGCAGTCGGTGCTGCATCAGCTTCTCTTGTTGGCCTCGGAGCTAACTTCGCTGGAATCACGAGCTCTCTTCTAGGTTTAGCACCTGAAAGCAGTAGAAATTTGAAGCTCGATTTCTTATATCCTGTCCAAGGCTACAGTCGCTACATCGATACCGACAAAGGATTCGGTGAGTGGGCAATTTCAGTTACCCTTCTTATTTTTCCTTTTTTTTGTGGAGATTTCTACTCATGAATTTTAAATGGCAGAGTTTATATACCCAGAAAGTTGGGTAGGGGATCAAACATTGCTGTATAGAGCCGCCGAGAAAACAGAATTGCAAAGATCGCTAGATCCACCGGCGATAAAGAAGGCAGCAAGTCGCCGGAACATGAACGAACCGATTGTCGCCTTTGGACCGCCGGGTACGAGCGGAGAGCTAAATGTAAGCGTGATTGTGTCTCCGGTTCCGGCGGATTTCTCGTAAGTGGGACGAACAATTGATACCTGTTTCAATATATTTCGTCTAGTAATTCATCTTTGAACCTAAGTAATCTGCAATCTTCAAATAGCAAGAACAATTATGAAACCATACCCTAAAGCAATAATCGATTAGAGATCTTCCATGGACGCAGAATAGAAGTATTTGGAGGGCCAGAGGAGGTGGGAGAAGCAGTGATAAGGACAATAACAAGGGGAAGCAAGAGAGCAGAAGTGAAGGGAGAATTGACAGAAGCAAAACTGAGACAGGATTTGGAGAGGAAAGTGAAGTACTACGAACTGGAATTCCGGGTGGAGGGGCCATCTTTCCGGCGGCATAACGTCGCAGTGTGCTGTGCTCGTAATGGTAAACTCTTCACCCTAAATGCCCAGGCACCGGAACTTGTCTGGCCGGACGTTGAATCTGTGTTTCATAAAATTGCTGATTCCTTCACCATTTCTTCTTGATTTAGAGTAGAAATTTAGAATTCTTCTACTTTGTTTTCAAAACCAAATTTAATTGATTCTCTGTAACTTAATTTTCATTAATTTGATCTTGATTTTAATTTTTTTTAAAATCGTGATTTATAAACTGATATCAATTTTTAAGAGTATAAAATCGCAAAACCAGAACCAATATCGTAGGTCAAAAAAATTCTAAAATCGAATAAAACATTATCTAAACTCTAATAAAATATGATATAAACTGACTAATTACTTAAAACCTAATCTAAATATAATAAAATATATATTTATTGTTATATTTTAATTTTTAATTATAAAATAAATCGGGTTAAAAGAACATTTCCGGAATAAATTATTCCGGTGCCGATTCCAAAAATTAAAAATCATAAATTCCGATTCTAATTTTATTTTAGAATAAAACTGGGTCAAATCGATCCAGACCCACTCCCGAGCATTGCACCCTTTATGGTGAAGTAGGTTGCTCGAACGGGGAATCTCATTTCATTGACATTTTATTACGACTGCATAGTTTGAATTGGAACCATGTAATCTTATTGTAAGCAATTCAAATAAAATAGGTTGTCACTTCATTTGGAACAAAATGTCGATAACGAATGACACCAGTGTAAATGTAATCATCAATGAGGACAATCATGAGTAAATTTTTTAACTAACCGAAACCTACTCATTCAATTTTTTATTTAGGGCATGGAACAAAAACCGACCTAAAATCCAAAATCAATTTTCTAAACCTACCCAAAACTTAAAAAAATTTATTCAATTTATTTTTATTAATAATATTTTAATTAAGTATTAAAATAATATGCATTTTAACTTAATTTTTTACTATTTTTATTTTAAAATTTTAAAAAATAAATAAACTAAAAGTTGCTACTATATATAATAAAAAAATACATTCAAAAACTAAATAAACAATATTTTTAATTACATGTTTTAATTTAGTGTTACTTATCGGATTAAATTGGTTTTTTTGTGTTGATTAAAAAATTTAAAACCTGTCACGAACTCGTACATCAATAATTGAAACCAACCCAAATACAAAACATTAATATTTCAATCTACCCAACCTGACCCAAATGCTGCAGCTTAGGTCGGGACCTGTAGATCGGTTTGGGTTGCCCGTCCTTATTCATCAACCCAAAAAGGATCAAATTGTAGAGCACAAGAATTTGAAAAATATCAAAAAGAAAAATATAAAATCCAATAATGGGCTATAGTCCTATCGATAGTTAGTAGCCCCGACTCACAAGACAAAAGAAACATAGTCTATCGAGCATACTCTACATTTATAATCCCAAGTGTGTACATGAATTAAAATGTTTGAGTAAGAACAAGGATAGGGAGATAAAGTACCTGATCCAGAGTGTTTCCTTCAAGGATTAAGAAAAATCACATCAACGTTGCCAAATCTGTACAGCTATTTGGCATCCTGCTAGTTTTATACACAAACCAATCGATCAACTTAAGAACAAGATATCTGCCTCATATTCTCCAAGCTTTCCGACACTGCTGCAGTTAAATTAGGATCCTCATATCCAAGCTCTGGACCAATCCTGTGGAAGAAGTGAAAATGCAAACGAATGACTCGAATTTTGTATGCCAAGGAAATCAAAACATCCCCCAAAAACAAAAATAAAAAATTAGAGAAGAAAAATTGACGTTTTTATTCATCAATTCTTGGCTAGAATGTAAAAACTATGTCAAAACTGTAAGTAGAGGCCAGATGTTCTTACTTTGGATCAAGCACCAACTTTTGGACTTCTTTTATCACGGAACTGGCTGCATATAGAGATATCTTGCCGACCTACAAATTAAAACAACGAATTAAGTGTCTGGGTGAGAATAGAGGAAAGAATCAAACATAAAAAAAAATAGAAATAACAATTTCAATTGAATCTTTCTTTTTTTTTTTTCTATTTCATGATTCAATTTAATTATTTAATTGAAATATCTATTTATTAATATTTCATCTATAAATTCTATATTTCTATTAATTGAAATAAATAGAAATAGGAAAAAATATATATAATATAGAATAATGAAAATGAAAAAAAGAGAAAATAAATAAATAAATAAATAAAGAAAAAACTACGGAGTTGTGTTGGATTGGCACGATAGCGATAATGAACATAAATAGAAAAAAAAAAGTGTAGCCGTTCCTTGTCTGACCTCCATTACTTGTAATTTCTTTTCGTGGTCATTGGGCAGGCATCGGATCTCTTCCGCCATTCTTGCAGCCTCACCCAAGCTTTCAGGAGATAAGAAATCAAGACCCAACTGAACATTGGACTGAAAGGCAAAGAAAAAAAGGAAGTAAACAATCAATCCATAACTGCATCCACCATGTTAATGACATTTACTTTTCACTTGCTTCCACAACTTCTTTCTCCAAATAAGAAGCTACGACTCAGAGAAAATAAAAAGATTATGAGAAATTGAAAACAGTAAAGAGATAAAGAAACACAGGAATTTAGGTGATAGAGTATGTGACATAGTTTAGGCCAGTGAATAACATGAAGAAGTGATAAGAGACATCTATATCACTTCAATAACCACCAGCAGTTAAGTAACATAATCAAACGATCAATTTATAGGGGCCAAATAACAAATATTATGCAAACTCTAACAACGAAATTAACCTAATAATAGGAAACAAATTACTTAATATTAAATAATAAAGATTAACAAAGAAATTCAAATAATATTTTCAGATCAGCGTTTATTTTGTGTACATCACAATCACATAATCCTTCCTTAATCTCCATTAACTATCATCCCTTCCAACACCCAATAAATACTATTTGTTTTTTATTCTGTTTTGATAGTTCTCAAAATTAACTACCCATGGGGTAAAAGAGTTGACTCACCAAAAGATTCTTAACTTGGAAAGGACAACCGGCAGGAATAAAAACAGCTTGTCCCAAATGGTGTTCAAATGACCATGGCTCCACTCCTGAAAAAAATTCTAAAGATTACTTTTCTATAGTAAGAAAAAAAATTCTACTAAGAGACACTTATAAAGATTAAAGACCAAGAAATCGTCCAAGAAAATTATAATCAACAAAGATCTATTTTTTAAGTAAAAAGAAGCATTGAAATAAAGCATGAATCCAAAATGTTAGCAGGAAAAAGTTCACTGTCCAACCACTACCCAAATTAAGGAAAGTAGATTCTTAAACAATGACTCTACATGAAGGAAGAGAGGGAGAGAGAGAGCTGTAATGAAACAATCTTCTGAAAGAGTGGGTCATTCATTTCACGAAAAACATTCCCATAATATAATGACATACAAATGACCATAAAAAATCTATTTTTTTGTCAAACGTCATAAAAAAAGGAATATCATAGATATGACTGACATTCTCCCCACTAAACGAGTGCATCCTCCTGCAGAAAATATCATCCACACGTGTTTACAAATCTAGACTTGGGGAAAAAAATGAACATGACAATAAGTTTGAGCAATGCTTCAAATATTCTGTAAAAGCTAAAACTATAAAGATGAAGAGTTGGATAACAAATTAATCATACCAAATTCTTCCTTCAGCACACTCTTGTGATGCTCATTGAGAAATAGTGCTTCGTCATAAAGGGATTGTGTTACCTAAAAATTCAACAATAATATTAGCACAAAGGTACAGTAATTTAGGGAAGTATGTAGGAATTGGCTAAACTTACGAGATCAAAGTCAACAGTGTCAGATTTCCCAAATTCCATCCAGTGTAACCTTAAATATTCAGACAGTTTTGGTACATCCTGTCGTTGAAAAACATCCCAAAGAGCTCCCACGTGAGTCTTTTTAGAATCATAACCAACATTTCTGTTTAAAAGTACACATCCTACTAAATCCACCATTGAGACATCCTTATTTGTTTCCATTTTCATTCCACCACTATTCTCAATTTGACTGCCTGCTGATAGATCAAATGACTTCTCCTCGTCAGAGTAGATCTGATGGTTACTAGGTGATTCTTTCCCCTCATATTCTACGTTTCCCTGCTCTAACTTCTCAGTACCTGTTTCTTGAAAGTCTTTCGGCATAACGTCGCATGTATGCACCAGTAGATATACCTGATTTCAGCTTTGCAGATGTAAGCACCATTGGATTAATGAATTTGGTAGAATAACTTTATAGAGCCATCAAACAATAGATATCCACAAAAATCTTTTAACAAGTCTTTCGTATTAATCCAAGAAAAACATGAAATTATCAAAGACAACTATAGGATTGCGATGCTGATTTTTTAATAAACCTATGGTAAAACTCATCGTCATCCTGAATTCCTCAGTCAATTATCACAAAGCATACAAAAAATAAAGAAAACTACATACCAAGACACATAACCCTGCATGTTTTTTTTTATTCTGAAGCTAATACATGGGCCGCCTAACATTTTGCAATACTTTATAAAAGGAATCGCGGTGGATAGGAAAACAAAGATACCCACACGATAATGTGTTTATCACACTTTCGAAAATATAATCCAATGAAGGAAGATCATTCAACTCCCAAACACAGATTAGATCATAATCCTCGGTGTTTAGAGAAACTGATGAATCAACTGCATCTGAATTCCAAATTATTAATTTGAAGAAGATTAAAATGAATGAAATATCTTTGATCAGACTATGACATCTTACATCAGATTTGAATATCCTTACAACACTAAACAGTTCCCAGGTTTTAAATATTGTTTCAAATGCCATTTGGCTCAAAGTAACTTCTTGCCACTAAGATGACCATTTTGAAAAAACTTTGCATATCAACATCAGAACTGTGGTTAAATATATAACTGCAAAGAGTCACGTATACAAACTAGTTTTGATCAAAGAAGCAACTAACCATGTCACGCATAGTGAGACTGAGATTAGTAACAGAACTACCTCCACCTAATTCTTCATTGCTCCCATAAGAAATGAAAATCTTGGGCCCTACGTCATTCTGCAAAGAGTAGTGGGGTAATTTTGCAGCAACATTTAAAAGACCCCATTTGGAGTGTATGTACTCGAGCAAAGGCAATTTACTAATAAATTCAGGTCTTTGATATAATATAAACTCTTCAGATGCTCTAGGAGAAGGCCATCCCTTTAACTTCAATAATTCTGGCGTGCCATTGGCATGAACCCTACCCTCATAATATCCCTTCATGAACTCGTTGAGGTCAATATTAATCTGTCATTTTGGCAAATAAAGTAAAGTAGATAAAAACAAATTGATGGAAAGATAATATCATTTTAGAGCTCACTTTGTTGAAGTGCATGGAAAAAAATGAAAATATATCTTTAATAACTGACCAAGAAAGTACCTCCGAAAAATCAAAGCAATTAATGACCTTAACCATTCCATTCTTGGCATTTATTTTTTCATCTGACATCTCTTGAATTTCTCTCCATATGACAATTGGATCCCAGCTTGAAACTGACGAGTCATCCAACACATGTCGAACAATTATAGGTTCACCACTTGCCCAATGTTTTCTAAAAATGTCAATTCCTTTGGACTTAATATCTTTTGCAGATGGACAAAACAAGAAATTACCGTTACTATCCTCACGATGGGCAGACTGCAAAAGATTGGGATTATCATAATAAGAATTTTCTAATCCAATGTCATAAACACTACATCCACCAACCATTTCCTCCGCATTTTTCACCAGCTTTGCGACCCAATTCATCTTGAAAATACGACTCAAATTTAGAGATGAAAAAGTACAGCCACCATATTCTTTTGGGGGGCAGGGAATTTCACCATTCATGTAACTTTTCCATTTAGGGAACTTTTCTGATAAATTTAACTTAGGTCTGGATACTGTTAACTGCGTAGACACATTATTTCTCTCACCAATTCGATTTTCAACTGATTCACCTTTGATAGCATACTTTGATATTCCTCGAAGATCTTCACAGCAATTTAAACACAAATCATACGAGCAATTAGCACAATGCCGATGATAATCAATAATAGGTATTCTGCACAAATTGCTGAAAGAAAAAATAATAATGAGCATTAAGTTTGATCTAATAAAAATAAATAAAAAATTATGCATGTTAAAATGTTGTATTCACAGTTTACCGGCACAATTCATGATTATATTGCACAGTAAATATAAGGTAAAACCAGATATACCTTATCACATTATTTGAATGAAAATAAATAATATTGGGGTATGAAATAGCTGAACTGTACAGTACTGATGTAATAGTGAATAGATAGTTAAAAATACCAGCACATCTGCTCATCCACATTCAATTTTGTTCTGGAAAGATCAATTTCAGTTCCTAGAATATAAAATATACATATGGTCAGTCAGAAGTAGAAGACCAAGGGAAAAGAGACACGTTAGGAAGATGAAAAAAGAATCTACCCCGAATCTTTTTTTCAATCTCAACTTCAAGGCATTGTTCCTGATGGATCCTTTTGATTATAGGTAGCACGGCAGATAATAAAGAATGGAGATAACGTAACTTGTTCAGAGCAGGCATTTCCCTTATCCTTACCTGGAAGCAATTCAGAGCCAAATAAATTGGTGAAATAAACCATTGCCATATAGAGTAAATGAAGATAAGTATACAAAAAAAAGTTACAAAATAATTGAGATGGACTTAAATCTACTTGTACCTTTAACAAATTACCTCCACGCAAACACACTTTACAATTACAAGTACCCCGACATGCAGGACAGATTTCCTGAATTTCTTCCAATGTAAGGTCCCCATACCTATAAATATTAGAAAATCTACATACCGTTAAAATGGGTAGGGTCTGATTTATTTTTTTAAGTTTAGTGAACTCACCATGACGAGATACAGCTACCACAGTACCCTCTTCTATCACATTTGCGACACCAGACAACTCCATCTCTTTCAATCCTTCGGCACTGGTGGCAAGTTTGACCACCGATATCTTCAGATGAATGTGCAGTTCCATCAGAATGTTCCTGGAATAAATTCACTTAAGAGTTGGATGTGTTGCGAATGCTAACAATGCAACAGAAAATAAAAATGATTTCCTAACTGATCATTCCAACACCAAAAAATATGCCAGACAGTCCAAGCATGGATTATCAATTCATAACTATTCTTCTACATTAATACTTACCGAAATTTTCACATCCAGTTTTGAGTAATTTCAAAGCTCACCAAATATTCAATTATTCATGGATTTGAAGAGGAAAAATCAACTAAGAGGTTATGATGCTAGCCTGCTCAATTCATTTGAATAAGAATCTACAAGACTTCATTGAAAACTAAAAAAATAATTAGATTAGCGGAGTTATAAAAAAATGATGAATTGAAGCGATGACATGACCACCAGATTTTTCAGAGTTGCAAGGGGGAAAACTCAAAAAGTTTATAGGTTACTGGTAATCATAGGCAGTTCACAGCTTAACATTCTGAAACATATCTTAGCTGAGGTAGTTTTGATGACTTATGATTTTAACATTAAAAACAGTTTAATTTCACTAATAAGATAATGTGAAACACAAGAAGGACTGCCGCTTTGTGCACCGGCTAAATATCTCACCGTCGCGGCATTAGGATCAAAGCTTCTCTGGGACATGTTCATGGACGAATCCACTCCGTAAACATTACCAGCCCTATGAGACCACCAACTTTCGTCACACTGGTTCAAATCTCCAGGTGAATCATCGTCAGGGTTTGAAAAATTACGTCCGGGCAAACTTCTCGAAGATGCCATGTCGGGCATATTTCGAACCTGGCCCTTAGACGCCTTCTTCCCAGACGATTGACAAACCTCAGCTTTTGAACCCGATGCATCAAATTCGTCGCTGTTGCATTCCAAGTACGCATCGGTATCCCCAAGTCGTCTGGCTTTCCTCAAATTCGCTCGCTTTGCAGAATTGGCTGCTCTTTTCTTCGCTTGAATATAATGCTTTTCACACACAGTCTTATCAGGCATGGATTTAGCTGTGCACCTCCATTGTTTCCCATCCGACCTCTTGCACCGTAAATCATCCGGAATACCGACACCGTCGTCGCCGTTCAAAGAGGCTGATTTATGATGATCCATCTCAGCTACAGATTTCATCCACGCCGAAGCGAAGGTTCTTGACGCGCGAAAATTAGGGTTCCGATCAGGAACAGCTGGTCTCTGAGAAACCCCTTCAAATTTCCTACCCCCGACTCTGTAATTAAGATTTATCGAAAGCTAAACTAAACCCCTTCCCTATTAACAAAACCGGGTTCGGTTTTTTGGCACACCTCTATATTTGAGTAGTCATGGGTGGGCAACCCGGGCCGGACCTTAAGGTTTGGCCCGAAACCTTAATCTCCGGGCCGGGTACGGTTCGGGTACGGGTAGAAGTTTAGGTATTCGGTTCGAGTAAACGGGTATTAAGTCTGGGTATCAGGTACTGTGGAAATACCTGATACCCGTTTAATACTCGTGGATAATACAAAACTGCTGAAAATCCATTTGTGGATTTGCCCTAACCCCGTAACCCGCTGCTTCTTGGACGTTGGTTCTTCGCCATTCGACGCCGCCTTCGACGTGCCCTTCAACGCTGCCGTCCTTATTACCGACCACCGTTGAAACACTTTTATGCACGCAAAGTTGGATTCGATCAGAGGCTCCGACAACTTTCTTCAAGGCTCCAGTTGTGGAGGAGTTTCAAACAATTGACGATGGTATGTAATTTACTAATGTTTACAAAAAAATTTCTATATTTACTTTCGAATTTGGTATTATTTTCTAACTCTTTTTTTGACTTCTTACAGAAATTACAGCTTACAATCGTCACACATTGAATGCTCACGAAATAATAGAAGATGAAGACATGACAATTATCGACTGAACCAATGAAGGTAAACTATCGAATGAACCGATATAGCAACTTTTTTTTTCGTGTCTTTCTAACTTTGGAACGTTACTTATAGGTAGTTCTGCTTGAGAAGGAGATGAAGAAGAATATTGGAAACTTTCATATATGTTGATTTTGGGATTGTTGATGATAGATTACTTATAGGCTTGGGCAAACGGGTATTCGGGACGGGTATCGATGCGAGATACCCGGCCCGAACAGGTATCGGGTAATATACAATACCTGATACCCGACTCGGCCCCTGTAGGACGCACTGCTACCCGGGACCTTAAGGTTCCGGGTCGGGTTCGGGTAAAACAAATCTCTAAGAGCTTCGACGTGCCCTAACCCCAAGCTTTCTGGTTCGGGTAAAACAAATCTCTCTGGTTCCTGTGTTCCGCCATCGTTGAAGGCCTCAAGGTTTCTGGCTCTGCGCTAGAGTTAGCCTCAGATGCTCAAACCCCGGTTCAGAATCTCCTGATTTGATATTCGGGAAAGGGTTTGAAGGATGACAAGGAGAAGAACTGGGAGAATAGCCATTGCCTTTACAGCTCGAGGTCTGTGAACTCATCTTTGGAAGCAAAAACAATGGCAGATGAACAGAAGAAGACCAAAGACGGGCAGAGAGAGAAAGAAAGCAAATTCATGTATATTCCTTAAAATATGAAGCTAAAAATTGGAATTTTTCATTCGTGATTCTACTAAGAACCAAAAGAGGGCAAACAAATTGCTCCCGACGACACCGTTGAAGGGCGGCGTCGAAGGCGGTGTCGAATGGCGAAGAACCAGCGTCCAAGAAGCAACGGGTTACGGGGTTAGAGCAAATCCACAAATGGATTTTCAGCAGTTTTGTATTATCCACGGGTATTAAACGGGTATCGGGTATTTCCACAGTACCTGATACCCGGACTTAATACCCGTTTACCCGAACCGAACACCTAAACTTCTACCCGTACCCGAACCGTACCCGGCCCGGAGCTTAAGGTTTCAAGCCAAACCTTAAGGTCCGGCCCAGGTTGCCCGCCCCTAATTACTTATAATTAAATTCATATTAGGTTTGATATTTTTTTATAATTTTTTGTATTTTTTAATTATTTTTTCGAATAAAAAAAAAACCAATAAATTTCAGGGTACCCGAAATTACCCGAACCCGACCCGGAACGTTAAGGTCCCAGGTAGCAGTGCGTCCTATCGGGGCCGGGCCGGGTATCGATATTGTATATTATCCTATACCTGTTTGCCCAAGCCTATGAGTAGTTTTATTCACCTCTATTTTTCTATATGCACGTAATTACTAAAGTGTCCTTTGTAACGAAATAAGTGAGTAAAACTTATTACATAAAATAATAATTATCAATATTTAATTTATTGGTTTACTACCTGACAGAAATATTTTAATATGGTGTGACAAAAATATAAAAGTTCATAAAATTGGCAAATCAATGAAAATCCTCACATTTACCATCATACCCGGTAAATGTTTCGAAAAGGATAAAAATCGTTCAACTATATTGTTCATTAATCTCAACATGTAACATCACTTATTTGGGTCGAATTAAGAATTCCACAAAACGAAAAAGATGTCTCAAGTGTAAGTTTNATGTCACATGATACAACTAATTAGTGATTATTGGGTGGTCATGCAAGAACATGGTTTATAACTATGTTGAAAAATGCATAAATATAATCAAATTCAAATTTTATTAGTTAAAAAATATTTAATTTAAACAATAGAGTTTTGTCATTAAATTGGATGTACAATAAAACTATGTTACATAATTAAAAAAAAATATATATATATATAAAGTAATGCGTAACATTTTTTTAAATGTACTTTCGAATTGGACGACGCACAAAAAACGAAACTAACATCGAGAAAAAAAAGTTTTATTTATGTAAAATATTTATCTGCAAATTCAAGCCAGTTTTATCTGTCAATATATAAAAGTTTTATTTTATTTATTTATTATTATTATTTCTTTAAAATTTTCTTCAAATCTTCTAATAAATAAGATAACATACGTATAAATTATTTGTATATTTATCTTTATATTATCATTTATTTTGTTTTATTTTTACATACAACTCTTTAATAAGATTTAAATATATTGTTTGCTTATATTTTTAAGTTATAATAAGAATAATAAATATTATAAATAATTATATTAATTATAATATAATTAAAAATATTTTAATTTTATTAATTAAAAACTAATATTTATAAAATAAGTTAAGAAATAATTCTAACATTGTTTTTATTTTTAATTGCATTACATTGAAGATTTTAAAAATAAACTAATTTAAAAATCTGATAATTTATCGTTATGACAGCAATAAAAAAGTTTTTCAATAAAAATTAGAACTAGATCAAATTCAAGTCTAAGACTATATATAGACGAAACCAAGCTCTGGCACCAAACATTTCCGTACTCCGTCAGCTTCGATCCTTCTTTCTTCTCCGATTAGAGTTTCTGATCCGTGAAGAGAGAGCAGCGGAGACGAGGAAGAGATATGGCTTCAATGGCGAGGGCGAGCTCTGGCCTTCAGTATCCGGAGCGGTTCCACACCGCGGCTTCATACGCTGGATTTGATGGATCGCCCAAATCTTCCTCCCAGGTCGTTAGGTCCAAGTTCTCCGATGAAGCTGCTTTGCTGCTCTATGGATTATACCACCAGGTGCGGCCGCAATTGCAATTGATCTCATCCTTTTATTTTCATCTACTTTCTTTCGAATTCGAAGCTGGATCTGGCGTGTTGTTTTCTGATATGTAATATTTTGGTAGTAATATCCTTTGATCTACGATGACATTATTTGAAGTTTTCAGTACCGAGAATAATTTTGAGGGGAACTTTGATCTGGCTAAATTGGAGCACGATCATTCTAGCACGTTGCAGTATGCTAACTAATTGCAATTAAATGTTGGTTAAAAATAAATTGAATTTGATCTGGTTATTGTTCTTGCATTGTGTTTTTTTTCTTAAATTTTCCTGGACGTGCATAAGATGCATTGATGCTAGATGGCTGTTGATATTGCTAAAGGGTGGTTCTGTTGCCTACTTTATTTTCATGTAGATCATATTCGGTAGATCTACATTTCAGTATCAGAATTTACAAGGGGGGAGGTTTTCTGGTAGGCTACTAGCGTTACAACAGAGCTAGTGTGGCTTTTGCTCAAAATGAGAAAAACATAAACTTATAACGCAGTTGTAAAGGCCTAAATATTGATGATGTCTAACTTCCATTTTTCGATTTAACTCATTAAGTATGCATCGAAATGTTTATCCTAGTTGGAAAATATTTATGCCAGCAGACTTTATGAATTCCTGTTGTTCAACATTGAACTCGGGTGTCACTAAATTTGTTTGTTGTTTGCAGGCTACAATTGGTCGTTGTAACACACCAGAACCTAGTAGTTGGCATGCTATTGAGAAAAACAAATGGAGAAGGCATACAACCTCCCTTTCCCATTATTCTATTGCGACTCTAAAATTCTGAATTTTTTATTTATTTATGATTCTTTCTCCCTTTTAATTGTATAAATACCATTAACAATGAGATAAAAACATATTGAAATGCTGGAAGATCTCAGTCTTCAAACATGCTGGGGGAATTTTATAATTAGTTTTCCTCGACTGAACATAAAAATGGATAACAATTTTTTTCTTATGTTAGAATGCTTATTCAAGATAAACTATCCTTAATTTATTGTTTTTTCCCCTGAAGATTACTATTCTTTTGCAGTTGGAATGGGCTTGGCAACATGCCTTCTGCAGAAGCTATGCGTCTTTTTGTAAAAATATTGGAGGTTTGTGACTTTGTGTGAATAGAAAAGATCTCTACTACTTGATTGGATACATAATAATTATGGCTAAAGATCTTCATTCTCTTATCAGGAAGAAGACCCGGGTTGGTATTCAAGAGCTTCAGACTTTGTTGAGTTTGTTCCTGAGCCAGTTGTAGAAGTGAGGATATTGGAAATGATTATAAGTTCAAAGACTTAAATTTTTTTTTTATGAATTTTAGATACATTGCTGATTTATAATTGCAAACTCTCTCTAGAGAGATTCTGCTTGGTTCATCCCTATGACCTATTAGGCAGAGTTTTAGTTATTGCCTTGAATGTGATTAATCTATGTAACACTTTAAATGGATTTACAGACTGATCAAAGTCCAAACCTATCCTCATATACTGTTTGTTTTGTCTTGAAAATTTAGTCCCTGCTGAATCTTTTTTATCAATGAAAAAAATAAAACTCATACCCATCAGAGTTCTTTGTTTGTGTAGCTGCTATATGATCTATTAGGTGTGTTATCTCTATGAAAAATTCTATGGATAAGATAATCTCTGTCAAACTTAAACCACACAAATGGTCACAATGACCTTGACTTAAACATGGTTTAAGAACAATGAATTGAATGCTTCTATCTTAGCGTTTGAATTGATTGTTGTTTTTTTCTTCTTTGCAGGATAATTCAAACAATGAGACTTTCATTCAGAATGGGCTGTCTATTCCCGAGACAAAGATGATTTCCTCTGAAAATGGAATTGCAGTTGAAACTCAGGATAAGGATGTTATCGTGGAAGGTTTTGGTGGAGTTGTTGTGTATGATCAATGGATTGCACCTCCATTATCTGGAAAAAGTCCAAAAGCTCGATATGAGGTGTTGGCATCTCTATCTATTCACAGTAGGAACGTTGTGTCAATTCTCTCTTGACAAAGTATTTGCAAACTTTCAGCATGGAGCAGCTGTTGTTCAGGACAAGATGTATATTTATGGAGGGAACCACAATGGCCGCTACCTGAATGATCTAAATGTGAGTCAATTGCATTGCATTACATGTCACTATCTGATGCACATATAATGCTTGTTGTGTTTTTTTGTAGCTATGTCCTACCATCTCATAGCAATTTGATTCATGTTGAATAAATTTTGGTAATAAAAAACAAGCTTGATTGGGAATATCTAAATCTTGAAGTATGTATATCTTCCTAATTACTGGTCTATCATGTCAAGAGAGTAAAAAAGTATCAAAAAAGAAATTCCTACATATATTAACGTGCTTTTTTGTACTGATGAAGGAACATATGTACAATTATAATTGTATTATGCTCTTAAACGGCCTCAATTTCTTCACGATGATTCCCTTGTTCCTAAAAATATTATATCCCCTAGAGTTTGTAGCGAGTTTAGAATTCTAAGTTGTTTCAGTTCTAAGAATCAAAAAAATATCCATAAAAACAAAGCATTTAATAATCCAAGTAGAGTGAAAAATCGGGTTCACATTTTAGATAAAAATAAACATCTTGATAGATGTAATAATAATCTAATGAAATTAAAACTCTTTCTTTGGCCCAATTATCGATTAGAAGATTTAGCTTGTATGAATCGTTATTGGTTTGATACAAATAATGGCAGTCGTTTTAGTATGGTACGAATATATATGTATCTACAATGGCAAATTAATTCATGTGTGATTTTGACAATATGTGTACTATATTTAGTGTGTGAAGAAAAAAAATCATATGCGAAATCTTACCTTTTGATACAGAATATGACTTTAATTCAATGTAAATATAAAAATTAATCAACGAAATTTTCTTATTGAAATTTTTATTTTCAGTCTAACTATTTTGTGTGTAAAAATATACCGTCCTTAACTCTGTTTATTTGAACAAAATTTCAATTGTTTCTTAAATTAATGTGCTCAGGTTCTAGATTTGAGAAGCTGGACTTGGTCAAAAATTGAGGCTAAGGCTGAGTCACTAGAAACGCAATCTCCAGTCAAGTTAACTTCTTGTGCTGGTCATTCTTTGGTTAGCCCAAACGACATTTCTGTCTTTTTCCTTAATTTCTTCCTCCCATATTTTTTATTGTATATGCATATGCATGATGTTCCTTCTTATGTTGAATTGCTACTGTCTTTTAATCAGATAACAGTCATAACACTACAATGTTTCCTTTGTATTATAGATATCGTGGGATTACAAGCTTCTGTCCGTGGGTGGGCATACAAAAGATCCTTCTGAAACAATTCAAGGTGNAAAATAGCTAGACCCTACGAGAGTAATGCCTCCCGACGAACGCATCTTTAGGGTTTTCATCGTTTGAGCCCATAACAATTTACCTATGCATGCCCATACCTTTATATTTGGTACATTGGGTTCAGGCAAGAAATTTAGATCATAGGTGTTAATGACTTCATGGAAACTATTGTTGCTCAGAGCTGTTTATACTACATTAAATTGATCATAATCAATGTCATTCTACTATTGAGAGATCTTTTGCTGTTTTCTTTTCAATTCTTCCATTAATCTAGAATCATTTCTAAGTATTTCTTTTCTGTTTCTTATTGCAGTTAACGTTTTTGATATACAAACCTCTACTTGGTCAACTCTGAAGACCTATGGAAAACCACCAGTAAATTCTCTTTGCATTTCATCATTTTCATATGCCAGAAATATTCATTGAACTTGTTCTTCAGATTTAAAATTATTGTAATTAACTATCAATTGACAATTACCAAACAATGAGTTTTATATGGTTCCAGTGGTGATTCTAAACCTCTTTGAACCTTCATGATTATTTCCATTTTCTTACTGATTTGTGTAGGTTTCTCGAGGAGGTCAGTCAGTGTCGCTTGTTGGGACAAGCTTAGTCATTTTTGGTGGTCAAGATGCTAAAAGAGCTCTCTTGAATGATCTACACATTCTTGATCTGGAAACCATGACCTGGGATGAGATCGATGCAATGTAAGCCTATTCTGTGCCCTTAATCTATGCCTATTTTATTTTTTGGGGCGGAGTGGTCAACTCTCTCAAAGTGACACTATTTATATTAGATTGCATCCATATATTTCAGTTCCATTCATTCAATATCCTTAATATCCACGACAGTAATGGGATAATAGAAGTCATGTGTATTCTGTTTATGGGATAATAGAAGTCATTTGTATTCTGTTTTTTCCATATGAATGAGTAAAAAAATCATAATATTTCCAGCATTTTTCAGTTAGTTTGTACATTGCCTGGTTGTGGAATGTTTTGTGGATAGCGACACGAAGTAGTAGAAACATATTTCAGTGGTTAATAAGCTATCCCCTTACCATCTTTCATATTTTACAATCTAGTTACATGAGAACTGATTTCTGTGACGCATTTGAGTATCCAAGCTCGCTAGGTTTGCCTATTAAATCATAAAAGAGCATTGTTTTTGCAGTGGAAGTCCTCCTTCTCCCAGATCAGACCATGCTGCTGCAGTACATGCAGAACGCTATCTCCTCATATTTGGTGGAGGTTCTCATGCTACTTGCTTCAACGATCTACATGTACTTGATTTGCAAGCGGTAAGGTTCTTACTCATGCATTATGTGGAAATTCAAAGATTTGCATTTAATATGTTTGGACTGCATAGATGGAATGGTCCAGGCCTACGCAACAGGGTGAGATACCAGCGCCACGTGCAGGACATGCAGGTGTAACTGTAGGGGAGAACTGGTTCATTGTTGGTGGTGGTGACAACAAGAATGGTAAACTTTCTTTTCATCTTTTGGGTTTTTTGAATATCTCAATTTCCAAGCATTTATTATCCTGACTGCTCCAAAGTATTACTAAAAAGAAAAGAACTTCACTACCAAATGATGGGTAATTTTCAGGGGTCTCTGAAACTGTTGCTCTCAATATGTCTACGCTTGTGTGGTCAGTGGTTACTTCTGTTGAAGGACGTGTCTCTGTTGCAAGTGAGGTAAATATATATTATCCATATCATTATGCATTTAAAGGCCTGATGTGACGTTATATATTTAACTGACTAAAATTCACTGTTAAATGACAAATACCGCACGCTTATGCTTTTATGGAAAACATCGATCTTTGCATCAACAGTGAGATAATTTATAATTTTGAGCATAATATCGAACATTTGTTTCTTTCAAAGGGCCTTAGTTTGGTTGTGAGCTCCTATGGTGGGGAAGATATCCTTGTATGTTTTGGAGGATATAATGGGCGCTATAGCAATGAGGTAAAGGATGTTCTTCATTTTCTATTTCTTTATCTCCATTGCTCTTCATCATTAAGCTTGTTTTCTGGTATCAGGTCAATCTTCTCAAACCAAGTCACAAGTCAACCCTGCAACCAAAAATGACGGAAACTCCAGTTCCAGATAGCGTTTTGGCGATGCATAATGTCACCAGTCTTACAAGGGATGATTCTGAATTCGAAGTTGGTCAGGAAGGGAAAATTAGAGAAATTGTTATGGACAACGTCGAATCAGACTCCATGGTACGCATCATGTCAGAAAGTCGTTATTTTTGGATAATCATATTACTTTTTATCCCTGAAAACGGCCATGAAAACTATTTTGCTACTTATTCACTATTTAAAAGTTATGACGACCAAATCTTTTGTAAACCTATCATAGTTTCATGTGCCTTCCTCATCTAATAACGTTACAATTTTCGTTCAGAGAACCAAGGGTGATCAATCTATGGCTACATTGAAAGCTGACAAGGAAGAATTGGAGTCATCACTAGTCAAGGAGAGGATGTATTCTCTTCAACTGAAGCAAGAGTTAGCAGACGCCGAGGCTCGCAATACCGAACTCTACAAGGTAATGAGAGCTACATAAATTGGATTCATCATTAGTAAACAAAAAGGTTCAATCTCGACTAAAAATATTAATAAATACTCCCCCAATTGATCTTTATATAAGCTGTTCTCGGTTTCAACTGTGTTCTTATCAGAGTTTTTATTCGTGTTTCCGAGGATGGCCTAATCAGGGTTTTTAAATATAATGCGCATAGCCCGAAACTCGCGTTACCTTCTCCCACGAAGAAAAAGAAGTTTCTAACTCATTGTGTTAACTTTGTAGGAACTGCAATCTGTACGCGGTCAGCTAGCTGCGGAGCAGTCGAGGTGTTTTAAACTTGAGGTACCTATTTTTGATTCTACTGAACCATTCACAAAGCTTGGTATTGTTTTTTTTCAATTTGGTTGCATAGTGTAAATCGATTACTCGCTTTTTATTTGGATCGCGCAGGTCGATGTTGCCGAACTGAGACAAAAGCTTCAAACAATGGAGCGTCTACAAAAGGAGGTGGAGCTCCTCCAAAGACAAAGAGCTGCATCTGAGGAAGCCTTTAATGCAAAACAAAGGCAAAACTCGGGCGGAGTATGGGGTTGGCTGGCCGGAAACCCAACATCTCCGAAGCTCAACGAGGCTTAATTTTTTACTCAACCTAAGAAGGTTCATAGATATGTTATTGCTGATCCAATCCTCTCTCCAAATTTTTGATCTCAATCAAGCTTTTTTGTGCTATTTGTAATGTCTAATAATTTTAGTTTCTAGCAAAATTGGACGCTCATCCCCTTTGTTTTTCTCCTTTTTTGGGATATTCAATGACATTTATAAATTAATTGAACAATATACAATTCTTATTTCACTTTTGTTTCTCTTATTGAAGACAACTGAAAAAAACAATTAGTTATCAAATAGTTGAATTTTTTTACGTGGGTTGACGAATCCGAGGTCATGTATTTCTAGGCATATTTTGTGATTTCAAACGCCGGCAACCATATTAAAGAGGTATTTCCTCTATTATTATTGATCAAATTTTTTAATTTAATATAATTTTAACAGACATAGTTTGATTTTCTTAGTTGTTTAAGGAATAGGCAGAAACCAATTAATTAATAGAAATTATAAAGTCTATATTAAATTGAAATAATTACTAAAAAAAAAAAAATAAGAGTCACCCAATCCAAATTCTTTGTTACTTAGTTAAATTGATGTATTTAATTTAAATTATTGGTATTTAAATTTTAAAGTATAAAAAAATGATTTAAATGGTTTAAGATAGACCAAAAACTAACTGCATATGAAGATCTAAACGATCCGACCCAATCCGGCAATCCAATCGGATTTGATCGGATCGGGCAACGGTATTCGGTCGGCAAAGCTGAGTTTCGATCTGAACGTCAGATCGTTTATCGGATAGGATTGTTATCGGATTGAAAGCGATCTGATCCAATCCGAACATCGGATTGCCGATTATAAACTAGTCCGAAATTGAAATTCTGAAATCCCCCAATCAAATGTTGAAACCCTTCTGACCTCCTGACTTCCGACTTCCGACTTCCGACTCTCGACTCCAGACGATCGACTATGTGGTCCGCGACACGAATCCCTCATTTTTTTTGTTTGCCGAAGTTCGCATCTCTGCCGACTGCCGACTGCCGGTGCCGACGATCTCGTTCTTCAAGTCTCAGGTTAGATTTCGTCGTCCACCATATTATTCGCATTATTTTAGAAATTGAAGTTCGTCGTCGATTCAGTAGTTGCTTTTAGTTGTTGTCGTATTATTGTCAATATATGACTTGCATTGTAGTATGTAGATGGATATTGAAATGAATAACATATTGTCGAACATCGAAAAGTCAGGTTCCATAAGAGATGGGCTATCAAATCGGATCAGATTGGATCAAATTTCATCAGATTCTATCCGATCCAATCTAATCTCATTCAATTGGTTCCCATCCTTACCTGAAAGCTTATTAATAAATTTTAGAATGAATTTTTATAATGAATTAGGTGGTACTGTGTTAGACTAACGGACGGCAATCATCCTTTTCCGTTTGTATTTGAATATTTATGTGAGTGAAGACAAAGCATTCTACATCAGATATTTGCAGGCATCAGAACCTTTCTACTTTCTAGACCCTATTGTTCTTGGGCTCCACTCTCCTCCACCATCATCCACCGTCCATTCCTCCAGAGAAAGCTCCACCTCCACCGCAACGCGTACACTACGCGTACCGTGGATTATTCCCCAAAACCCCTTTTGATTTTCTTTAATTAATTAATTAGTTAATATTTAGTTTACTTAAAAAAGGGTTTGATTCTTTAATTAGGCTGATTGTGCCTACGAAAGAGATGGCAAACAAGGCGTCGAAATTTAATTAAGCATTTAAGACCTTATTAGCCCTCCCTAATCCTCCCTTAATTACCCTTCTTGCCTTTTCTTCTCCACCAGATTATTTTCCTATTCTGCCCCTCTATTTCCTCCTCTATATAATCCTTCATTATTTTCTTCCTCCTTTCATCGTTTTCCTGCGTTTCCTTTTCCTCCAAACAAGAATCTCGTCTTCATCGATGGAGTGCCTGCCTTTGGATCTCAAGATCATCAAGGCCAATGATCTCAAAGATGTCAATATGATGTCTAAGATGGATGTTTACGCCGCCGTTTCCATCTCCGAGGGTGACTCTCGGGACAAGTCGAAGCAGAAAACTCCGGTTGATAGGAATGGAGGGACGAGCCCTAAGTGGAATCATTCAATGAAATTCACGCTTGATGAGGCCGCTGTTCAGCAAAATAAACTCACTCTTAAGATCAAGCTGATTTCTGATCGGAGCTTCGGCGATAAAGAGATCGGCGATGTTCATATTCCGATCAAAGAGCTGCTCGATAATATCATCGCCACCGTTGCCGACGGCGAGAAAGCCGAGAAAGTCGAGAATCCCGAGAAAATCGCGACGTACAGCGTTAGAACGCCGAGCGGGAAAACCAAAGGTGTGGTGGAAATTTCATACAAATTTGGTGAAAAATTCTCAGCTCCGGCGATCCCAGTCCTAAAGAATGTTGGCGGTCCGGCAATGGCTTATCCCGCCGGCTACCCTGGTTCGAGCGCCGGATACCCGCCAGCCGGAGGATACCCGCCAGCCGGAGGATACCCACCTGCCGGAGGGTACCCACAGGGCGGCTATCAATATCCGCCCCCAGGTGGATATCCACCACCTCAGCAAGGATATGGCTACCCACAGCCACCGCAATACGGGTACGGGTATCCGCCTCCTCAAGCGGGGTACGGGTACGGATATCCGCCGGCGCAACAACCGCACAAGTCGGGTATGGGGGCAGGGGGGATGGCGTTGGGCGTCGGAGCTGGTTTACTAGGAGGGTTGCTGGTCGGAGACATGATCTCCGACGTGGGAGAGATGGCCGCTTATGATGCCGGCTACGATGACGCAATGGGCGGTGGGTTCGACATGTAGTATGTGCTCTCTGAACATAATCTCATTCTCCATTACAGCACCCATGAGTTCGATGGGAATATGTAAATGGATCTTCGAGTTCATTCTGGTAATTGAACTGTTCTTAAGGGTATCATCTTCTTGGATCCAATTTACTTATCTTTCTGTGACAAATTTTGCTGTATCTCTCTCTCTCTAGGCTCTTCTTCGCTGAAGCTTCGAAATCCTCATCTCTCTCTTCTCGTCTTTCCATATCCACTCCTCAACCTATCGTTCTCTCTTTCTCTCCTTCAATAATACTATGGCTGCTCTGCCATGGGATCCTGTACGGGATTCCGGTTATACAACTGCGACCCCTTTGTCTAGATTACTCGTCGAGATTTCGATTCCAGCGGTGAAATCGGCTCTAGCGGGGACTGGGTTCGCCCTCAGTATCATATCTCGATGCATCGGAGCGCTATCGTTTTGTTCTGAAGTTTGAGGACTTAAACTCAAACGGGATAGAATTGTAACGATTTTGCCTTACATGTTTGGATCGGATTCCTCCGGATTCACAGTCAATGTCAATGGCTTGCTCTTATTTGACCTTTTCACGACCACCTTCAAGGGTTCTCCTACTCTGTCGCCCATTATTTCAATAATCTGTTACAAAACATACCATAACTTAGTTCAGTAAAACTACTTGCATCCATTGTGGAATATAAGCCATGATCGATTGGCAGAGTAAATGGCCTCTTTGATGTTTTTAACTGGTTTCCCATCAAAATCAACGACAACATCACCCGGCCAGAATCCTGCACGATCTCGGGCGGGAACACTCGAAACTTCGACAATCATACCAGAAATCACAATGCAACAAAAACCTAGTAGCAGCAACAAAAATTGAAAATTCGGCAGAAAGAGTTCTGCTCGAAACCCAGAGCCAGGTAAAATAATAATCAAACATGGGGCTAGGCCTATCATTTGAAAAAAACCGTGGAACACGGATTTCAGCTCAGATTATTTACTTGCGATCGTTTACGTGAGAGAGATACGGAATAGATTGAAAGAGAGAGGTCAACCAAAAACTTGTAGGATTCCATCAAGGACAATTCATTTCACAATGAACTGGAAGATAAAATTAAAAGTGACGTTCTAATCTATAACCCAGACAATGCTACCTCTAGGATGTACAGAACATTGCAAAACACAGCAGAGAATATCTATTAAGCTTTCTTGGGAGACTTCGTTGCCTTCTCAGCAACATCAGAGCTTGATTTCTTCGGAAGCAGAATAGGGTTAATGTTTGGAAGGACTCCACCGCTCGCAATGGTGACACCGTGAAGCAGTTTTCCAAGCTCCTCATCGTTCCTCACAGCCAAAAGCAGATGCCTCGGATTGATCCTATTCTTCTTGTTGTCGCGGGCAGCATTTCCGGCCAACTCAAGAACCTAAAGTGAATCAAAATCACAGTCAAAATCAAAACAGGATTCATTCCAAAATATTCACCAGCAAATCTCCAATTATTGCACACACTCAAGAAAAAACAGGAACTAACCTCAGCAGCGAGATATTCAAGAACCGCAGCAAGGTAGATCGGAGCACCGGAGCCAGTTCTCTGTGCATAGCGACCTTTCTTCAGAAACCTAGCAATGCGACCGACTGGAAACTGAAGACCAGCC
The DNA here is from genome assembly GCA_003255005.1 of Begonia fuchsioides. Classification (NCBI taxonomy): domain Eukaryota; kingdom Viridiplantae; phylum Streptophyta; class Magnoliopsida; order Cucurbitales; family Begoniaceae; genus Begonia; species Begonia fuchsioides. Next base: position 29,523 of record QAOC01023822.1, read on the forward strand.
TTCACAGACTTCGAAACAGACTTGCTTCGCGCTCCACCCTTTCTCCCTCCGGCTCCCTTCGATTTAGTCGACTCCATTGATGAAACTTTGAAATTTCAGATGCTCCGCTTACGAATTAAAATTTTCCATGGTAAATTATTTATAGACTGCATAGCCGGGAAGAAGAAACGGATACAGAAATCATCGAACGGCTGCGATTGTCCACGCTGGCAATCCGTGTCGTTTCTCTCCATTACTTCTCGCTTTTCGGAAAGGCACGGGATAGATAACTGGAGGTGAAATTGCAGGTTGCAAATTACGACGTTGCCATGCTGGCAATCCGTGCCATTTAAATCTACCCAATGAGAGTATTACAAGTGTCACCAAGAAAGCAAACTGTTTTTATTTTGTATTTAGGAGATTTTATTTATTAAATAAACTTGCAATTTAAGGCTCTTAGAGATAGCAAATACCTAATCACACATTCTAAGTGATCTAGAATTGAATCCTAACTTGGTAGTAAGTCTTTTTTCTTCTTCGTCTTTTTAACCCATAATTTGCCTCACACGCGACGAATTTCAATTTGTAATCAGGACAGGGTACGAATCACAAGTATGAACACTTCATTTTTCTTTTCACAAAAATATTTTCATATGAAAAAAAAAGTTGAAATTGACCAATTTAAAATGCGAGTTAAACAACTCCTACATGTTACAATAATGTATACAATGAGTCTGAGCAATAAAACGTCTCTAAAAAGTATATGCATGTTATTAAACATTTCATTTCTTATGCAGACAAATACGAAGAACATTATAAAATTGACACATTTTCTAAGTGCTACGGGTATCATATCATTTTGATAGTTGGATGACCGTGTCAAAATGAAAAAGATAGTAGATCATTCAAAACTCTTATGGAGAGGATCAAGAGAGAGACTACTTGAAGATATCATGAGAGTTCCTAGTTACTTCTACAAGTAGGCACTTTGTATAAATAATCATATATTTTTTTAAGTTTTCATTTTTTATATGAAAATAATATTTAATTTTTTTTAAATTAAATGAAAATTATTTTAAAAAATTATCATTTTAAAAAAATATTAATTTTAATTATTTTACTTTTTTTAATAAAATTTTCTTCATTCTTCAACCTAAAAAAATATTTTGATCTTGCATGAACAAGTTGAAATTGACCATTTCAACATGCTAGTTAAACAACAGCATGTGCTAACGAGTTTGAGGTATGTTCATGTTATTAAATATTTGATTTCTTACTAAATTTTTTGAAATACTTATTTTTTTTTATGCACAACGAATACGAATGACCATATGATATTGACAATTTTTCAACGGCGATGACTATTGTGTCATTTTGATAGTTAGATATGGAACAACAAAACTCAAGAATGCCTTCGAATAAAGTAATCATAACTAAACTTCAATCAAACTTTTCGGACAAAACCAAATTATCAAATTAGAAGCTTGACTTAATCCAAATTTTTTTAGTAAGAACTAAAATTATAAAGTAATGAGATTGTCTCAGAGTAAATCTGTTGGTAAGAATCAAAGTCATTGATTTCATCTATCAAGTTTTAACTTGAAAAAAAAATCTAATTCTTTGCAAAGAACTTAAAGAAAAAATTAACTCTAATACCTAAAAATTTCATTCATCATTATTTTAATGTTATATGTTTAACGTCTTTAAATAGACTACAAAATATCATAAAATAAAATCATTATTTTGGAAACAATTAATAATCAAGAAACTATTCCAAATTTGAGAAAAGAAAACTTTTCAAATTTTAGAATAGGAAACTAATTTTTTTTAAAAGAAAATAAATAATTAAATTTATCTTTATTGATCTCCCATTGGCCTTAAATGAATTTGGGGTCTTAGAGCTTGAATTTTTTAGACACCCCGAATCTCATCATAAAGTTTCGATCGTATTAGTTTGGATGGTTGTAATTGTCTCATATAAGAATTGTGGATAGTTATAGGACGCTTTTAGAATTAGTCGTCCATTGTATTGAACAAAAATAGTCCCCAAGGATGGACATGAGTCAAATACTTTCAATATCATTAAGATGACAGTCAAATACTTTTTTACAAATGTAAAATACTTTTTACAAATATCAAATGTCTTAACATGATCGATGTCTCAGTATTCATTATATAACAAACGTACATTTGACAATAATTACACTAGGCTCTAGGGTGGGCATGAGTCGGGTCTGGTCAAATTTTAATAAAAATCAACCTGAACCATCAACAATGGAGTTATAAAAAATCATCTGTTTAGTTTTTTTTTTTCAGCGCACCTGATCTGCAGTGTTGTTGAATCAAACCTGTGATTTTAGACCAAGGAATGATGTAAAGTGACATGTAAGAGGCATTGATCTATTATCTGATTGTGCATTATAATTCCAACATTTTGAAATCTTTTGTTTATAGCGAAATTGTGAAATCTTTTTGTTTTTTCTCCTTCCCTGAAAATGCTTGTTTAGATGCTTCTAAACGGCAAGTTAATCATTTGTTCGCGTACATCAACTTTGGGTTTTTTTTTAAATAAATGTTTTGACTTTGAATGTCAACGCAAGATAAGATAATAGTGGGAAACATGGTGGTTTTTAGGACTCGGAATTGATCAAATAAGACAGACTTGCAAAATCGACCCAAATCCAGCGATTTAGTCTTGAGCCCCATTTGAGATTGCCGAAGACCAAGTCTTGCCGAGCAGCCATGGCAAGATATCCAAACTTGAATATTCTTAATATCCACTCTTTCTCTCTCTCTCTCCCTATCTCTCTCTCTCTCTTCTCGATGGAGAAATGACATGAACCCACGTTCCTTCTAAGCTTTTCAAACTAACGCGTTTTTCCCATTAGACTCTGTCTATCTTGTTGCGCAGTTCTTCCTTGCTAAAATGCACCGTCTTCTTAAAAGTTAGCAGTTTTTCTCATTGGGCTTTTTCTTAATCATGGGTTCCTTCGAATTTGTTCTTTTGTGATGAGATTACTACTCCAATGTTGAGATAGAGACGAAATTTGACGTAACCACCTTAAATTCCACACGTGTAATGTTCTGCTATCGTGCTCCCCAAGATCATCTTCCTGATTTGAAGGTTTCAACGGAAGATGTACGTCTACTTGGCAACACAGAACTATAGAACGAAGGTCTCTCTTTCAGTTTTATCCCACAAAATCTTTCCAGTTCTCACAGTTTTGGTTGCTTTGATTCAATCTCCTCTCCCAACAAATTTCTCCATTTTCTCTCTTTCTCTCTATAGGGTTTTTTCTGTTCCTTCTTTTTATTCGTCGTTATTCTTGTGGGCACGGCACTGCACCTGGGGTCCCTTGTTGACCCACTTCTTCCCTCTTTTCTACGTCGCTGACAAATCGGAATTGTTTTCCGATTCTCTTGCAAAATTAGAGGGAGAATTTTTGGGACCTCTCCGCGGTTTTTTTCTTAAACTTTTATTGGAATCGAGCGATCGATTTAGAAAAAAATAAGATTGGGGTTTGAAGAATTGGATTTGGTGAGGAAAGATGATGATGATGACGATGGAGGGGATGATGGATAAGGGCGTTTTGGACGACATAATAAGGAGGCTATTAGAAGAGAGAGGAGGCAAACAGGTCCAGCTTTCGGAGGGTGAGATCCGTCAACTTTGTGTAAACGCCCGGCGAATCTTTCTTTCTCAGCCCAATCTTCTCGAGCTCTCCGCTCCTATTCGCATCTGTGGTGTGCTTTCTCTCTCTCTCTCTCTCTCTCTCTCTCTGCCCATTTTTCTTGATTGGGATTATGGAAAATGGTGCAGCTATTTCTGGTTTTGCTGCCTAATAATGGGCGACAAAGGTTTCGAGCAGTAATTTGTCTGAACATTGGTTTTTCTTCATGGTTTTCTGGTTGAATTTTTGCATTTTTTGAACATTGGTTGCCTGTCTTAGCTGTGATGATTCGTCAAATATATAGAAACAGAAAGTTAAGATCCATTAAGAGGGTGCAAATTGAGCGTAATTCTCTACCCTCTTGAGATGAACTGCTAACAAGGAGCTCTTTGTTGTATATTATCAGATTTTTCGCCGAACAGAAAAGGTCGAATAAATACTATCTCATAGAAAAGGGAATGATAGAACTTTGAAGATGATTTATACGAAAAATTGATCGTTTTGGAGCTACTTATGTTCATGTTCTTCTGATATAATAGCCGGTATTGCTTGATTGGCTATTTTACAGGTGACATACACGGCCAGTACCCGGATTTACTCAGACTTTTCGAACATGGAGGGTACCCTCCCTCTGCAAGCTACCTCTTTCTGGGAGACTACGTTGATAGAGGGAAGCAAAGCTTGGAGACTATATGTTTACTCTTGGCCTATAAAATCAAGTATCCCAACAAAGTTTTCCTTCTGAGAGGGAATCACGAAGATGCGAAGATAAATAGGGTATACGGATTTTACGACGAATGCAAACGAAGATTCAATGTTCGGCTCTGGAAGATATTCACGGATTGCTTCAATTGTTTGCCCGTGGGAGCGATTATTGATGGCAAAATACTCTGCATGCATGGAGGAATATCTCCGGAATTGGAAAATTTAGACCAAATAAAAGAACTTCCACGGCCGACCGAAATTCCAGATGTCGGTCTACTTTGCGATCTTCTTTGGGCCGATCCTGATTCTAGAATCGATGGATGGGGGGACAGCGATCGCGGTGTTTCTTGTACGTTTGGCGCCGATCGGGTGGCTGAGTTTTTGGATAAAAACGATCTTGATCTTATTTGCCGTGGTCATCAGGTTTGTTTGTTTTTTTTACCTTACATTGATTCTTATCGATCAGTTTGATTGATACAAAATTTGCAGGTTGTGGAAGATGGGTATGAATTTTTCGCAAAAAGACGATTGGTTACGATATTTTCTGCTCCAAATTACGGAGGGGAATTCGATAATGCAGGGGCGCTATTGAGCGTCAATGAATCTCTCGTGTGTTCTTTCGATATACTGAAACCGAACAATTACAAAGCTTCGACAAGTGGTTCTACCGCACCCGGAATAACTCTTAAGAAGGTAATGGAAGTCCTTAAAAAAACCAGTTTTTCCCCTGCATTTTTTCTCAATTATTCGGTCCGCTGTTGATCTATTTCATTTTTTGACTGAGCAGCCGCCGAAAATTGGGAAGGGCTGATCAATGGGTTATATTCAACACTTTTCGAGTCATTAGCCGGAGCGGAGGAGGCTTCGATTTCCAAGCTCTATGGATGATGCGAAGGCTAAGAGAGGTCGTGTAGATTGTGTAAATGAAGATAGCATATGCACGAAGGAGGCAAGTGTTTGATAGTCGAAAGTGAATCCTTTGATTTAGTGTGGGCCGAGATTGTCTAGTCTAATTAAGTATTAGAAAAGATGTTGCAAGTAGTTTTCAAAATTTTAAAAATAACACTTCAATTGTCTCAAAACGTTAATAATCTGTCAGACAACCGCCCAACCATCCCATTGGAGAGTCCAGAAGGGAACGATCCTCTACAGTTCTACGGCCACAAGAAGGCTTTGGAACCGTTAATCACGCTCTGGCTGTACGGTCATGATTCATCAACCAGATTTAGGTTTCTGTCTCCTTAGAAGTCAAGGATGCAGATGTACGAGCCTATAGAACAGATCCTGTTCAAGTAAGGTCGTGCCCTTATCTTCGGGATTTTCATTTAGTTATACCAACTTTAAGGGAGCTAAATTTTCGATGTGGGATACATAGACAAGTTATTTAAATCTGAACAAATTGAAAAAAATACCATTTAAAAACGACAACGATTAAAGAGACGCGTCATGAACGAGATCGACGGTGGAAAACATGTTCATTTTCAAACATTAAATTTTAGATGGTACCTAAGATGGAAATTGCAAAATCATTAACTCATTTGGGCTACGGAAAAGGGTGGAGAAAGAGACATATGGCCGATATGTCGTCCCGAGCAATTCCCGGACGTTTCCGTCTCCATGCTCGAGCAGCCGCCTTCACCAAAAGCTGGGCCGACTTGGCTCGGTCCGGAGCCGACGAAACAATCAGCACGGCTTCTTGATTCGACACAACATCCCACACCTAAAAGTAATTTAAAACATTAATTTTCACGAGGAGATAATTATAACATAGCATGTTTTTGTTTTTCTTACCCCGTCAGTTGCCAAGATAACAAAGTGGTCTTGGTTCGATATAGTTCTTTGACTCACTTCAGGAACCGAAATTAGCCCAAAACTTTTAACACAATAATCGCCAAATGCTCGGGACATGGCCAGTCCAGGGGACTGCTTGTGAGGTAGCCACACCCGGTGAACTCCGGGCTCGTCGTCTAAGCAAAACACTCGGCCATTGCACTTAGCTATTCGCTCGGCCTCCTCTGCAATCCGCTAAAACAATATTTAAAATATTGGATCCTACTTTCTCTTGGTACCGGGAGAGAGAAACTCACGAGGCAAATTCGGCTTGAAATCGACCGTTAGTTGAACCGGTACGAGCCTTCCGTCGTCCACTGATGTGGCCAACACGGCTCGAGAGTCCCCCACGTTTGCCATGACTAGTAGCTCACCCTGGAAGAAGGAAAATCGAAGTGAATTTTCAGTGATTTTTGAACTCGGAATTTAGAAGAAAAAAAAATCTTATAACCTGTCTCACAATCGACAAGGCCGTCGTTCCACTATAAAACGAATCGAATTTTCGATGATGTTCAAGCTGTTCATCAATGGCTGCACATGTTTTTACGTACGAGCTTTTCCATAGCTCGAATCGTTGGTGGCTTTTTTCATAGTCGCATACATCGGACGACCGATATAGAGCTTCTTGCCAATTGCATAAAAGGGACGATGGCATCGATTCTCGAGCATTCTTCGCAATAAAATGACCCCACGGTCCGTGACCGTCGAAAACTCCGCAGAAGACCGTGTCCTCTCGGCATCCGAATTCCTAAATCGCCAAAATAAGCACTTCGAGTTGTTAACAAAAAGAAGGAAAGCCAAGAAATCTTCCAAATACATGGTAATTAGAGCATGCTTTTATACCTCCCAAACTATGCAACAATCTTGATTTACGCCTTTCTCGCCTTTTTTCGAACACACGGAAGCGAAATTGCTCGAGCCATCGAAGTTTACGCTTGCGGATGTCCGCAAAATCGAATCTTTTTTCTTTTCATCCTTCTCCATTGCTCCTGCTGGTTCTCTTTTTCGCCATTTTCTCCTCGAAAACGAGCTTGCGAGTCCATCGAACATGGAAGACAAATGTCCCATTTATATCCAAGGCAGAAATCTCACCACCCAGGCACGATTATCATCTCTTTCAGAAGATTATATGAAGATCTGAAAATAAAAATGAGCCATCAGATAAGAAAACTCAATTGCTTTGTAAATATCACATTTGGACATTTTATTTCATCAATTTTCACATGTTCTTGTGCACAACAAGAAGATGTAACTTTTCGGGACTAAAAGACATAATATGTCTTCAAACTATAAGAATCTGAGCAAACATTATATGCAGAAACAAAACACTTACCAACCGACCACAGATTCGTGCGATCCATGGATTAAAATAACGCAGAAAATATTCTACGATGATTCACACAGTTTATGGTCAGCAGGAACAAAGAAAATTCCTAATCTGCGTTCAGTTTCTTCCTTCAAACCTGTAAAAATCCATTCAAAACTAGGGATCAAAAGAAAGACGAAAAAGATCGAACTTTATCCATGTTTCTGGATAACAGCCCAATAATTACTGTCGAAAACAGCAAAGTTTTCGTCCAAATTTTTGGGCTGTGGGTGAAATTTCCATGAAACGTTGCTGTTTTTCATGGAAGCATTTCACACACGGCCCAAAAATTCCAAAAAAAAAACACTATTTATCCATTTAATCACCAAATGAACAAGCGAAAACACTTCCGTACAAACCTTGAAGTTCCCAAAATTTGTGGAGCTAAGAACAATGAATCCAGATCATCGCCGTAACCCAAGGAAAGTATGAGTAGCTCAAGTTAAGGTGGGAAATGAGGAGTGGAAGCTTGAGTTTTAGGTCTGGTTTTAAAGCATAAAATAAGGAGATGGAGATGGAGAAGGAGAAGAAGAGATGAAGAAGACGAAGCCAAGCACGGGTCATCAGAAATTAACGTTCACAGTGTTTGTTTTGTACTAATTAGACGCGTGGCAGACATTCAAATTATTCACCATTTCTATTATTAGAAAATAACATTTTATTTTATTTTTTTTATTTTTTTAAATACATTTTTTTGTTACCGACAATAATAGTGTCACCTTTCATCAATAATTATAGAAATTACTTTGGACGAAAAATACTTCTTTTGTCCGAGCTGATAGCTGGCACCACAGATGACTGTACGCGTGGCAATTTGACCGCCATGTGCTGTTGCCAAGTGGACCACTGGAATGCCAACTACTTTATAATGGGACAGTTAGTCAGATGTAATTAAGGAAATAACAGGGCAAGAGGTAATGACGGGCCAATCATGGAGTAACACGTGGGTGATAATCATATTCCATCGCAATCAATTGAAGAGGAGGTAAAGTAGAGGGCCCCACAGAGTAGAATGTCTCGAAACACATTAAATATCAAATGTTTGACCTAATACGCTATAATTAAAAACATTATTACGTCATCATACTTGGGGTCAATATTAATCTACCTCTTAAATTATAAAATTAGATGCAGTAATTATCTATAATTTTAAAAATCAACAATTTATACTTTAAATTTATTATAATTTTAATAAACATACCATCGTTACATTTTTTTTTATGTTAAAAATGCACTTTATTTTAGTTAATATGTTTCTTCAACTAACAATGATAAAATAGTTAAAAATATTATTATTTAATTAAATATTTATTTTTTATGTTAATTGAGTTAAATATACATAGAAATTTATTATTTGATATTCTTCTATTTCTTGACAAATTATTAAAATCTATTAAATTTCCAAAAAATAAATAAATTTCAAGTAAAAATATAAGTATATGAAATAAAACATTATATTCCAAATAAAATACTATCGATTTCAATTAATGTTGTCAATTTTAAATGCGTGGATTGAACCAACATTATTAGATGATATTTTAGGGGACCCACAATGTGGAAGGCAAATCTGTTGGCCTCACACGTGAAAAAACGTATAAACATTTTTTTTATTTTTTACCTTATCAAAGTAGGGGTGGGCGGATCCGGTCCGATCCGACGATCCGATCTGATCCAATCTGATTTGGTGGGATCAGACAAGGTATTCGGTAAATGAGTTTTTTATTTGATCCGACTTTCGGATCGTTATCGGATCGGATTAACTATCAGATTCGAAGCCAAATCCGACAGCCAATCCGATCCAATCCGAAAGTCAGATTGCTTAATTCAAATCGGCTGAAAGTCGAAACCCGAAATCATTAAGCATCACCGACTCCGATTATGGAATCTGAAAATCACTAGTCCCAATTTCTCGAATCCGCTACTCCGACGACAAAGTCGAGCCGCCTAGCCGACCCTCTTCTCCTAGACTCCGAGTCTCCGACGACTGCTGCGAAGAACAGAAACGAAGCTATAAATAGGTATGGAGATTTGATTTTGGATTTGTAAATTATTTCTGTAATTGTAATTATAAATGAGTGGATTCGTTAAAAACGACGAAGAACAGATGAGGAATCGACGGAGGAGCCAGCCGACCGTCGATACCATCATCGGATCGCGTCGCAAATTACAAGTTTTTACAGAGTTATTTCAGAATTACATATTTTTAAAAATCCGATCGGATCAAAATTGTTAATCCGATTGTTATCGGATCGGATTGAATTTGTCTCGATCCGATCCGATAACACCCGATGCCCCCCACGGTATCAAAGTATATAAATTGGAGAAAGAATAGTTAAATCAATAGAATCAATGAAAAAGAAAAAAATAAAAAATAATGAATTTAAAGAAAATCTCAATAGTAGGTGAATGTTTAAAGTTCATAAAATTCAAAGGGTTCGTTGTTAAGAAAAGAAATTTAAAGCATCCCATATAACTATCTTTGACTTCAGGAGTAATTGGTATATATTACTTAATTATTTGTAATTGATTCGTATTAATACTATTCTTGTTGATTCGGTTTATAAATCGAGACTCACTTATCCAAGCCGATCTCGATGAACTTTTTGGTGCACAAAATCAATTGAAACGAATCTTAAAACCTCAGTTTGATTAGGAACCCATGTGTCAATTTTGTTTGAGGTAATATATTATTTTGAGTGTAATTTTAAGTTTACTTTTTCGTTCATGCATCAAATATAATAAATAATAATTTATATTTTAATATATTAAATGTATTTAATTAAACTAATCATGACTTGATACGTCGTTTTTATATAATAAAAAAGATAAATTTGCTTTACCCTCATTTTAAATATTGATATTATATAATGGTAATAACTGTTAGAGTATACAAATAAAAATAAAAACTTAAACTTTGAACAAATAAATTAAAAAATCTTAAATTTAAAAAAAAAAATTCTAGCAAAAGGTCATGTTAGTACACCACTGCACCCCCACTCTTTTAATTTATTATATTTTTTTAAAAATTAAAAAAAATATAATAAATTGTGTAATTTTGTACAATTTAGGGAACTTTTGTAAATATCTTCTTATTATAATGTGAATATATTATAAAAATTTTAAGTCATTTTAAACATATATGCTTAAAAAAATGATAGAATTGAAAAAAACACTTCGTGTTGTTATTTCAAACATATAGCTCAGTCGGTTCAGAGATGGTAAAATTGGTAACAAGTGCCAAAGTTTGAATCTTGGCAGTCACAGTGTGAGAGTTGTTACCTCCAATGTGGGGTAGCTCCTTGTGGACGCAGGTAAAGGCCTCACATCTCTAGTCTACTGAATCACCGTGACTTATCACTCCATAAACTGTTGGGCCAGGATGTGGGATAACGAGGACGAGAAATTTCATATTTTGGTAACAAGTAGATGGTGAACGAATGTCAGGTAAGGGCTGCCTTAAAGTGGAGAGTGGTGGTGCATCGACGTTCACCGTTGCCAGAGTTTTTTTATTATTATTTTTAAAGTTTAATTTTTTTTTAATGTATTATTTAAAGTTTTAGATTTTTTTTTAAATTTTTTTACCCTAATTGTAAAAATAAATATTCCGAGTACCTCCTAAAGTTGATCTCTCTCGCAATGCGTGATAGGAAAGCAAAAAAAACAGTGATGAACGAGAGCCATGCAAAGTTGGAGACCATTCTTGGCGTGGTTCAAAGAACTCTCCTCCTTTGAAAAAAATGGTCGGATTGAAGAAAACACTCATTGCTTCTCCCTCCTCGTGTTTGAGAAGGAGTTGATTTGAAAATGGGTCACAAATAAGAAACGTGCAAATTTGACCAATCTTAGCAAAACTCCAATTCTGTTCTTTTTAGTCGACCAATTAGGTGACCTGTTCAAACGAAGAGCGATCGGGGCTCAAGTTTTCTCCCTTCAAATCTTTTTCGAATAATTATGGGTCGCCTTAAAATGTCAATTAAAAACACTTGTGGAATATATTTGAAGGATATTTGACGAAGCCGTCCCCTCTTAAGACTGTCAAGAAAGAGTTCAGTTAAGATCGACTTGCAATCACTCCCAATTTTTGAAGACGGTGAAATCCGAAATATTAAATATAATAAAAAATATTTATTTTTTTATTTTTTTAAATATTAAATTAGAATGAGACCAATTGAAACCAGTCCGTATTTCACGATTCTGATTCTGATTAACTTCAAATATGACCAAACCTAGATGTGCCCCTACCTATTATATGTGGGGTAGTTGTACTGAAATAATGGGTTTTCAGTTCTAAAACAAAGCTGAAAATCAATCCAAAATTACCAAAACAGAACCAAGATTTCAAGACTTGCAGCATCGTAGACGCAGTGGGCTTGTACACAATCTTCAGCTAGGGCTCGATGTTAATTGAACCCAAATTGCAGCTGAAGATTATAAAGAAGCTGACCAAGGAGTTAAATGTCAAATCCTAAGTCAAATTGCCAGAAAAAAACCTCAAAATCGTCGAACAAAAAGCTATAAATTATTATAATATTATTTTCTGCAATTGAAAAGATCTTGATAAATTATATTGATGTCGATAATACTTTTATAAGAGCTTATGCTTTTATACATCGAATTCGGACCAAACGTTTGGTAAAACAAACAATTCTAAATTGAGTAAACCCTAATTCAAAATAGGATAAAACCCATCAAAATCCAAAAATCAGTTCTTAACTCAGCGAATCTCTGAAAATCCGACTTAGAGTTTTGGTGTGATAGAGGTCTAGCAGATAAGGTGGGTAGAATTCGGCTTGGTCTCTCGAAAATTGGCTTGAGACTCGGTTTAAAACTAGAGAACTAAGTGGAGCCGATTTGTATTTTTGATTTTGGTCTGGTTTAATTTCCGAACTAACGATTCCATCTCCAAATGCCCATAACCATATGCACTATGCTGCAGTACCGATTCCGGGGTAGAATGGGACCGATTCGGAATGGGCCGACCCTTGGGATTAATGGGTAAAATGCCATGTTGTGAATGTGTTGATAAACTTTGCATTATTTTGCCCTAATTCACATTCAAACGCAATTAAAATAGATTGCTTTTATTATAGTTATTTACAAAAATCTCCTTATCTCGACGGCATAATTGCGGTCAACTTTAGAGTCCTCCAACAAAGTTGACCTTGGTCGTGATTCACGTCATCCAGAATACACGAACTGTCCAAAACCACGCTCTGACAGAGAGTCCACTGCTCAGTAATTCGTTTCTCGTCCTAAATCTATGAAAAATCAATCACGAAGCGAGGAAGAAGAAGTTGAATTCGTTGTCAATGGAGGTTTTGCCAGAAGAGTTTGTTTCAGCCATTCTTTCTCTCTCTTCTCCATCCGATCTTCTTCGGTGTCTTCCACGTTTCTTTCTGCTACAGAATCTGATCTTATGTGGGAGAGCATTTTGCCGCAGAATTCTGTCCGCCATGGATTCTCCATTGAAGTTCTCTTCGAAGAAAGAGCTCTACCTTCGTCTCTGCGATTCCCGTGCCATCGATGGCGGAAAGAAGTGATCNGACTTCAATTATTTCGTTCTCTACTGCTCAGTAATTCGTTTCTCGTCCTAAATCTATGAAAAATCAACCAAGAAGCGAGGAAGAAGAAGTTGAATTCGTTGTCCGAAACCACGCTCTCTTCTCCATCCGATCTTCTTCGGTGTCTTCCACGTTTCTTTCTGCTACAGAATCTGATCTTATGTGGGAGAGCCTTTTGCCGCAGAATTCTGTCCGCCATGGATTCTCCATTGAAGTTCTCTTCGAAGAAAGAGCTCTACCTTCGTCTCTGCGATTCCCGTGCCATCGATGGCGGAAAGAAGTGATCAATTGAAAAACTTGATAGTTATAACCAAACCCAAATTGATTTTTGTTGGAATGATGCAGATTTTCAGATTAGAAAAGCTTTCTGGGAAGAGAGCTGTCCATGAGATGGAGCCACGATCCATTTCACTGGACCTGGAAATCTATTCCTGAATCAAGATGATTTACATCGATTCCAAGTTCCAAACTCAATAGTTTTTCCATTTTACTTCACGGACTCGTCAAACCCCAGAGAAATTTAGGCGAAAAACAGCAGATTTCATCATCTTCGGTCGTTCTTTTCTTCAGATTCAGAGAGGTGGCCGAGCTGAGAACTGTGAGCTGGCTGGAAATCAGAGGCAAAATCAGAACTCAAGCACTCTCTCCAGAAACAAGATACGGAACTAATCTCAAAAGGGCTGGACCTGATTCTAGGGGGAAACGAGCAGATCTCAAAAGGGTCGGCAAAGAGATGAACAGAAGCAGCAAATGGAGAGCTCGTTTCAACGAAATATTCCGTCTGTTTTCTGGGAAAATGACGTAAGATTTTACAAAATCTTAGCTGCATGACAATGCATGGTTTCTTAGCCTTCCATTTCAAATATAGAAAAACGACCAAAAAATATGTCCAAGATTGCATTTTAACGCTGTCCTTTCCCTCCAAACCTCAGGTTTTTTCCAACAATGGCAGCCATCGTTTCCACCCTTTCTCCCTTATATAACCACACCTCAAACCTTCCCTTTTCTCAGATCTGAAATCCCAGGACAAAACTCGGAAAATATCCTTTCTCCCTTGATTCAGATGGCCGCTTCTTCTTCCCCGTAGAAAGAAACTCGACCATCTGAGCATTATTCTGTCTGTGAGCTCCGAAAAGCTCCTCTGATTCAGCATGGCTTACGGCGATGATTCCAAAAAGAGGAAGAGATTCGCCATTATCGGCGTCTCTTCGTTCTTGCTCGTCGCCATGGTGGTCGCGGTTACCGTCGGAGTTAACATCAACTCCGACGACTCGGCCGACCCCATCACCAAGAACAAATCTCACGAGGTTTCTTCCTCCATTAAAGCCATTGAAGCTATTTGCGAAACCACGGATTACAAATCTGACTGCGTCAGCAGCCTCCAGGTGAGGAATTATCAACTATCTCACGACCTTGTTCGCGTGCTCGAGCTTTTGAGAAAAAAGATAATTTATTTATATAGATTCTTGACATCAGAATACGGCCGGGGACACCAGCGACCCAAAAGATTTGATCCAAGCCGGGTTCAAAGCCGCCATTAAATACGTTAGAGAAGCTGCGAAGAAATCAACTACTCTTGAGGAGCTGGAGAAAGACCCGAGAGCTGCCAAGGCGCTTGCCAGTTGTAAGGAGCTTATGGATTCCGCCATTGTTGATCTGCAACAATCTGTGGACAAGCTGGGAGAGTTTGATTTCTCTAAGTTGGATGAAATGCTTGATGATTTAAAGATTTGGCTCAGTGCTTCGATCACGTATCAAGAGACTTGTTTGGATGGATTCCAAAACACGACGAGCAAAGCAGCAGAGAAAATGAAATCGGCGCTGAAAACGTCGATGAGATTAAGTAGCAATGGCCTCGCAATGGTATGCATTTGCTGAACTAAACTTCAACAAAAGCTTACGCATGAGCGTTAATGGCGGAATTAATTTTAGTTTTTGGAGTAAGAATAATTTAATTACTTATGTTAATTTTTTGAGTTTTCCAACAGGTGTCGGAACTTTCCTCCGTTCTCACCGACTTCCACATCCCAGATTTCAGCCGCCGGCTTCTTTCCACCGATGACTTTCCGACATGGGTCAATCCTAGAGGGAGAAGGCTCCTCAGTTCGAACCAGAGAAGAATTAGGGCTGACGTCATCATCGCAAAGGATAGAACTGGCCATTACAGAACTATAAACGAAGCCTTATTACACGTTCCGAAACACAGCAATAAGACGTTTGTTCTGTACATCAAAGCTGGAGTTTACCACGAAAACATTCAGGTCAACAGATCAATGACCCACTTGATGATGATCGGCGACGGCGCCGGAAGAACCAGAATCACCGGAAACAAGAACTTCATCGATGGCACTCCGACCTTCAAAACAGCCACCGCCGGTAAGTAACCGCTAATAGTTTCAACTTACAATCCATGCAAACGAACCCTAAAACCGCGCCATTGATGTTCCAGCAATTCTCGGAGACTTCTTCATAGCAAAGGACATCGGATTTGAGAACAACGCCGGCGCCGCCAAACACCAGGCCGTGGCCCTGAGAGTTCAGTCCGACATGTCCATCTTCTACAGATGCTCAATGGACGGCTACCAAGACACGCTCTACGCCCACACTAAGCGTCAATTCTACCGGGACTGCACCGTCTCCGGCACCATCGACTTCGTCTTCGGCGACGCCGCCGTCGTGTTTCAGAACTGCACTTTTCTGGTACGCAAACCCATGGATAACCAGCAATGCATCGTCACCGCTCAGGGAAGAAAGGATCTCCGGCAACCGTCGGCCATTGTTCTCCAGAACTGCACAATCACCTCGGACGCCAGCTATTTCCCGGTGAGGAAGCAGTTCCAAGCGTATCTCGGCCGTCCATGGAAGGAATTCTCCAGGACGATAATCATGGAGACATTCATCGACGATCTGATTCAGCCCGAAGGCTGGATGCCATGGATGGGCGATTTCGGGCTGAAAACATGTTTCTACTCAGAACACAACAACTTCGGGCCTGGATCGAACAAATCAAAACGAGTTAAGTGGAGAGGAATCAAGAACATAACAGACACAACGGCGATGAGTTTCACGCCGGGGAGTTTCATCAGAGGAAATAAGTGGATTAAAGCTAGTGGAGTTCCTTATACTCCAGGAATGTTCTTTGTAACTAAGAAGAAAGCTGGTTTAGTGTGAGAGAGGAAGAGAAGCGATAAAGCTGTAAAATTATCGTCTTATTCTTTATCTTGACTTAGATCATTTTATTTATCTTTTGTGTAAATCATTTGACTTTTATTTGATCGTGCATTGACCTCCACGTAACAATATTTTATTAAATTCGATCTTCATGAGTATTGTTTAGTACATCCAACGCTCCAAGTTTTCACGATACTTGATTGTGACTAGGCCCTTCGAGCCTTCTCCACGAGATAATTACTGTCACCTGACCAACAATGTCATCCAACAATTACCTTTTATGGGAATCGAACTAACCTTTTGCAACCCAAGAAAGGGAGGGAAGTGATTTAGGTTGACTAACTTTTTCGTGATTTTATAAGATCTACTCAGCAATAGTTTATGTTAGAAATATTCAAAGTGTACGGTTGAATCCAATACGTTATATAGCTATAAAGTCGATTCGAGACAAACGCTTGAATACACAAGTTAGAAATATTAAATACCTTTTTTAAAAAAGATATTTTCAATGAAAAATAAATTATTAAATTCATCATAAAAATAAAAATAAATTTATCGAATACTCAATGAGTCAACAGTCTAATATAATTTAAAATAAGTGAAAAATTGAAAGTTCACTCATATCTTACAATAACTGTTTACAAGTGTTCCATCTTTTGTTTGATTGATCTTATGATATTCTAAAGAGCAGAAATAAACATAAACAATAATTTTGAATTCAATTTCAAATAATAATGAATAAAAATAATAAAAATAATAATTTAATTTATTTATTATATTAGTTATTATTTAATGCGTCAAAGTATATTCTATTGAAATAGAAATAAGAAAATAAATGTATAATTACAATGTATAATAAACACTGTAAGTAGATAAATTCATAAATCTATATTTAATTATGCTTAAAAAATCTAACTCAACGATAGACTACTCGACCCATCGTTGAAATCTAAGAACAGGATGAAGAATCGGCACGCTGCTGGGTAAATGACGCAGGATTTAGGAACTTGAAGTATGTTCCACAAGCCCAGCCATTGTTCTTAACCTACCATTTCAAATGTAGAAAACGAAGACAACCCCCACGATTGCACGTTGACCCTCTATTTTCCCTCCGAGCCGCAGGTTTTAACGAACGATGATGGCCACCAGTTGCATGGCCTGGCGCTTCCTTATATAATAACGGCTTCCATCTTCTTCCATTGTCACGAACAACTATGGCAATGTCTCCTCTGCCGTGATTCAGATCGAAGCTTTTTCTTCCCCTTAGAAAGAATCTTGTTCTTTATCTCGTTTGTCTTTGACTTGGTTTCGAAAGCTGCTCCTCTTGTTCTTGATGGTTATTGCCTACATTTCTTCAAAAGAGAGATTCGCCGCTAGTGGGATCTCTTTGTTCTTCCTTGTCTCCTTGGTGGTAGCTACGTTTGACGGCAGCATTGATGGTGGCTTTTCCTCTAGCATTGGTGGGGGGTCTTCCTTAAGTGGTGGCGGCTCTTCATTGGGAGGCGGCGGCTTTTCCTTCGGTGGCGGGGGCTCTTCCATTGGAGGTGGAGGTGTCGAAGGCGGTGGTGGGGGAGGCGGTGGTGGTGGCGGAGGCAGTGGCGGAGGTGGTGGTTGGGGTGGTGGTGGCGGTGGCGAAGGTGGTGGCAGTGGCTCTTTATTTGGGAGCGGCAGTGGTGGTGGCGGAGGAGGTGGCAGCGGTTCCTTTGGGGGCGTCGGCGGTGGCTCTTTCTTTGGAGGTGGCATCGGCGGAGGTGGTAGAGATGGCTCTTCCTTCGAGGATAGTGGCCCTTCCTCTGAAGGCGGCCTCTCTTCTTTAGGAGGTGGTGGTGGGACTTCTGTTGGAGGAGGTGGCTCTTGGGGCGGCGGCTCTTCCTTTGGTAGTGGAGGGGGATTTTCTTTCGGAAGCGACGTAGGCGGAGGCTCTTCTTTTGAAGGCGGGAGCGGAGGCGCTTCCTCCAAAGGTGGTGGCTCTTCCTCTGGTGGTGACGGCTCTTCCTTAGGTGGAGCTGGCATTGGTGAAGGCGGTGGCTCTTTCTTTGGTGGTGGTGGCTTTTCCTTTGGTGGCGATGGCTCTTCTTATGGGGGTGGTGACTCATCTTCCAAAGGCGGTGGCTCTTCCTCAGGTGGCAGTGGTGGCGGCGGCAGCTCTTCTTCTGGAGGTGGCGGCGGTGGCTCTTCTTCTGGAGGTGGCGACTCTTCTTCCAAAAGCGGTAAAGGCAGGGGCACTTCCTCCGGAGGCGGAAGCTCTTCATCCAAAGGCAATGGCTCTTCTTCCAAAGGTGATGACTCTTCCTTAGGCAGTGGCGGCAATGGTGGTGGCTCATTCTCTGGTGGTGGTGGCTTTTCCATTGGTGGTGGTGGCGGGTCTTCCTCCAAAGGAGACAGCTCTTCCTCAGGTGGCTTTTTTGCCGGAAACGGCGGCGGCGGCGGTGTGGGCGGCATTTTCTCTGGCTTTGGGATTGGTGCCATATCTAAAGTGTTTTCTTCCTCCACAGACGCCATCCAAGCTATCTGCCAGACAACCAATTACAAAACCGAGTGCATCAACAGCCTCCAGGGTTCCGCCGGAGGCATAACCAACCCACAACTTCTGATTCAGGCCTCGTTCAAAGCCAATATTAAATACATCAACGAATTTTCCAAGAAATCGTGTGCTCTTGGAGAGCAGGAGAAGGAACCGAGAACTGTCAAGGCGCTTGCCAGTTGCAAAGAACTAATGGATTCCGCCATTGTTGACCTGCAAAAATCTTTCGAAAATATAGGAGTGTTCGATTTCACAAAGTTCGATGAAATAGTTGAGGATTTGAAGATTTGGCTCAGTGCTTCGATCACGTACCAAGAGACCTGTTTGGACGGATTCCAAAACACGACGGGGACGACTGCCGAGACGATGAAATTCGCCCTGCAAAATTCAATGAGATTGAGCAGCAATGGCCTCGCAATGGTACGTATCTTCCCTCCACAAGTTGAACGAAAAAGACGTCCATGGTCTTCCATGGCGTTGCTTGATGATTTTTGTTCCTCACTAAATTGCATCTGATTTTCAACAGGTGTCGGGAATTTCAGACATCCTCAAAATCTTCCAAATCCCCAATTTCGGCCAGCCTCCCTCCGACGATAAAAATCACTCCCACGATAAACGTCAATCCCACGATAAACACACCGTCGGCTACGATTCTAGAGTCAATAAACTTCTGAGCTCTGAAGGGGTAACTGTACAGGCCGACATCATCGTCGCTAAGGATAAAACTGGCCAGTACAGCACTATAAACGAAGCCTTGTTACATGTTCCGAAACAGAGCAAGAAGACGTTCGTGATATACATCAAAGCCGGAGTTTACAACGAAAACGTTCAGATCAACAGTTCGATGACTAACTTGATGATGATCGGAGATGGCGCCACAAAAACCAGAATCACCGGTAGTAAGAACTTCGTTGACGGCACCCCAACCTGCGAAACAGCAACAGTTGGTGAGTGAATGGCAAATAAAACGTGTTTACAAGCAACAACGACGATTTCTAAACGTTTGTATTTTTTTTATTTTTCAGCTGTTCTTGGAGATTTCTTCATAGCAAAGGACATTGGATTTGAGAACACCGCCGGCGCAGCGAAACATCAGGCCGTAGCCCTGAGAGTCCAGTCGGACATGTCCATTTTCTACAGATGCTCAATGGATGGCTACCAAGACACTCTCTACACCCACACAAAGCGCCAATTCTACCGCGAATGCACCATCTCCGGCACAATCGACTTCGTCTTCGGCGACGCCGCTGCCGTCTTCCAAAACTGCACGTTCCTCGTCCGAAAGCCGATGGATCAGCAGCAATGCACCATCACCGCGCAAGGGCGAAAGGAAGATCGCCAACCATCGGCCATCGTCCTACAAAACTGCAGAATCACCTCCGACGCCAGTTATTCGGCGGTGCGGAAGCAATTCCAGGCGTATCTCGGCCGTCCGTGGAAGGAGTACTCGAGGACGATAATCATGGAATCTTTCATCGATGACCTAATCCAGGCCGACGGTTGGATGCCATGGACTGGCGATTTCGCGCTGAATACATGCTTCTATTCAGAATACAACAACTACGGACCAGGATCGAACAAATCGAAGAGAGCTCATTGGAAAGGAATAAAGAACATAAACGATCGAACGGCGATGAGCTTCACGGCGGGGAGCTTCCTTAGAGCAAACGCTTGGATCAAGGCTAGTGGAGTGCCTTACACTTCTGGAATGTTCTCTCTCAATCAGCAGAGAGGATGATTCTTTTCTTTTCGTTTTCTTGATCGAGAAGCCGTGACCGAGCAGCCGCCGTGGAAGTTGGGCTTGACCACCTCCTGCGAGCTGCGTCTGAGTTTGGCTTCCATTGAAGTCTTGTTCAATAACAATAAGAAGCTAAGGAGCTTATGATTATTATT
>QAOC01023822.1:50286-117395 GCA_003255005.1 Begonia fuchsioides
TTTTTTTTGTTTTATTAATGATTACAAAATATTTATATCTTTTTCATTAGAATGTTATTCATTTTTTAATTTTTAATCTTCTTTGTTTTCACTTGCAATTAATTTTCTTTCAATATTTAGTTGACCTTTCAAAACTTATATTTTGTTTTTTTTTCTTATAATATTTTTTTAATAATGGTTATAAAATATAATTAATTAGATAAATATTTATATCTATTTTACTTTGTAATTCATTTGTTTTTATTTTTAATCTTTTTTGTGTTTACTTAGAATTAATCACTCTTTTCATATTTAGTTGACCTTTCATTTTCTTATTTTTTTTATTTTATTAGTGATTATAAAATATAATTATATATATATATATTGTAATAAAGTATAATTCTACATTAACATATTTATTTCACTCTTTTGGAATTTACATCAACGAGTAATTTTGTGCATGAATTCCATCGTTCCATTTTCTTTTTTTATCATTCACTTTTGAATTTTTTTAATGTACTCTTTTAAAATGAAAATAATCAAATCTACATATTGGAAGAACACACCAATTACCAGGTCTTATGAGGATCGATCGATCGATCTTCGGCTTGAAAAAGGAAAACTTAATTCAATTTGATTAATTTCAAGAGCAGATAAAACTTGTACATACTTACAGTCCCACACAGCCTCACTTCAAAACTGAGAATCAACCCACAGTTCTCGTACGCAACAACCTCACGCTACATATTGGAAGAGAGTGTGACAAAAATATGAGAGAGAGAGAGAGGAAACTGACCCATCTCCTTGGCTTTTGAGCTTGGTTTAGACTCACTTTCCAATTCCAAGTTCTTTGGCGATGTCCTTTGTCAGGCTGAATTGGGAAGTGTTGTGCCATGGGAATAGCGTCCGAGTAACGGGAAGCTTCCTTCGAAGATCCTGCAATCCGATTGATTAATCAGCAAGCAAGATTATAAATCACATCAGTCTTCTTCATTACTCATTCTTGCTCTAGAGAAACAAATTCGATTGTGTATAACTAAAGGCTGACATGGTCGATTACTCGCAAACCAAGAAAACAAATTCTAGCAATCTAAAACGAACATAATTTCTTGGTTTATTCGCAATTACGAGTCTGGAGGTAGGATGGGTCTCAACTCTATGTGGACACATGACATGGGTGATGGTCGGGCACGGAAAATTCCCCTATCTCTAAGGAGATTAAAGCAAGAAAATTGGTTTTCCAGAAGAATTCAACAAAAAAGGATGACCTAAGCAAGCGCACTTACCTTAAAAGTGGTATCTGGCAAGTTTGAATAAGAAGCCTGTCATGTATGAATGTTAGTAGCATGTCTTGTGAAAATATAAGTATTTACCAGTAGAAGGATGGGGGTTCCAGACCTCAAGAGATGTCAAGTATTCTGCCTCGTGGTGGCGAATTATATTGGCTACGCTAATTGCACAATCTTCAGGTGACTGAAACAGATAAGAACACCATATCAAATATCACAACTGGCATGCTCTAAAGAACGAACACATTTAGAATTGACTAAAAAAGAATATAAATTAGGTAGCATTAGTAATTTTGTTATGACCTGAAAGACAGTTGAATCGCTACAGTCATGCTTTGCTTCTAATTGGACATTTCCTTCCTCAAAGTAATGAGCACCAACCTAAAAGCAGAGGGTGAAGTAGAAATACACGAAGAGCAGAATTCTGTAGTAACAAAGAAACTGAGTCCAACACATAACGCCAATACCTGCAATTTTCCTTTTATTTCCAGAATTTGTTCATCCTCTTTGAACTCAATGTTCCATACAGAACGCCAACTTCCATTGCTGGAAGAAACAAAGCTCATGAAATCCACATGAACAGGCTCATGAAATGTTAAACAAAAACTGAAAGAAACATGCAGACTAAAACTAATGACAATATGAATGATAAAATTACCCACCAAAAATTTTGAGGGCTATTTCTGGCAGCTGAGATTACCACAACAAGCTCAAAATCAGATCCCGGCCCCTCGGCTTCTTTCCCATTCACACAATACACTGCACATAATCCTTTAGGATAAGCTTCGCTGACATATTTTATAATCTCAGCATCCATTGAGCATCTGCCAGGATAAAGAATATCATGTTATTTAAAAACCAACAAATACATTACAGTGTAGCCATGACTATTCTAACACGCTGCAAGTCTGATCACTATAAGCTCTCCCAAGTTCTATAAAATTAGTTAACAACTTATGCCTCAGAAACTTTAATTAAAAACTTATGCCTCAGCATCTTTAAACTCGCCAGCAACATTCAGTCGCAACTTGACAAAAAAGGGGAAACTATTTAATTAAAAGAAGTTTTGCGTTTCAGAGAAGTTCGAGAAAAAAATTGATTTACGTATGACAAAATAATAGACACTTAGTAAACATCATGCCAGAGATTCTAAAAATTGGAAGTAATTTATAATTTAGTGAAATCCAACAGGAAAACCTAGAAAAAATTTACAGCAAGAGAGAGAATACCTACCGAAAGTCCTCAACATATGCAGATGGAAGTTCCTCATCTGTGGCAGGTCTCACATTTGTACAAACCTATGAGAATTGGCAACGGGCATTTTTAGAACAACTAGGCAAGCAAAATACTATAACCTCATACTACCTAGAGAAGAATCTGTGATTGCTTATTTTGCAAACGTGTGGTTCAAAAAAGTTTTATGTGAAGGCACTAGTCATGTATGCACAAAGAAATCACAAAAAAAAACATTCGCCTCAAAACAGTTTTTTGTAAGCAATATTAACAGTTTTAAAGATTAGTTAGCAACAGCCAATTTTAGATCAAGATGGCATGCGACTCATACGGTTCGATCTTGGGCTCCACACATTTAAGTTGATACTTTTTTTGAATCTGAGCACTGAGTCATCCATTAATCAACATGTGATAGCTTTATTTATACATATTAATTTTCCTTAAATAGCCTCCAAAAATTTGAAAGAGACTCATGTTGAGCTTTGGCTTTTTAACAAATATATAAACATCCGATATTCTTTTTTTTTGCAAATAAAACGAAAACACAGTCCAGAAAAAAGACCATACTTGTTTAACATGGTTCACTCGGCTAACTTGTGCATTCCTAGGATCCAGATATTCATTGCCATCAAGCTCACTAAATGATGAAATAATTACCTGCATTGACGGATCCAAATGCCAAACTGAATGAATCACAATTGAGAGAACCAGGAAAAAAATCATTCAAGAATAGAATGATTAAATAAACTTAATAAATGATTGAATATATTATAACGGCCTTCATTATCTTCCCCATAAACCAATAAAAAACTGTCTATCACGAAAAAATGAAAAAGTTCTTTGAAATATAAGAAACTGAATAGTTTGAATGTTACTGCAAATTTAAAACACTTTCCTTCAACACAGTACAGCTAGAACAAGTCTACATGCGAAATGCAGCTGCAAGCATATCTCATCGCAGCAATTGGTATCAAAAAATCATAAATCGTTGAAAATGAAACTTATAGTTAGAGATAATTCAAGTTCAAAGACATACATCGCCTAACCCGCCTGGCATTTCGAGGCAAATCATGTTCGATTTGTTATACAATGGGAATGCCTCCGAGGCCACCTCGTTGTATAATTCATCGTCGTTCAAAATCGTTTTAACATCTGGAAATGAAAATTTCAGAGAAAAACAACAGAAACCAACTCGATATAAGAAACACTAATGGTGAAACAGGAATTTTCGCCAAGAAAAATCAAATCAAGAAACCTTTAGCAACGTATTGGATTTCTCCAGCGGGAGAATTAAGGAGGAACCACTTGACGATCTCCTTTCTTTGCTCATCGCCAAGCTCTACTTCGTCATCCGCCATTTCTTCGTCTCACCGCTCTGGGTGTTTCTGATTTTGAAAGAAAACAAAGCGCAAGAAATCGAGGGAGATGACGGTGATAACCGGCTTCCAAAATGAAGAGATCCCACCGTTGGATTATTGGGACCACTTACAACACTTAATGAGATCTATAGGATGCATAGCAGAGGATAATTGCTCCCACACATATGATCTGCGCCTATTTTGCAAGTGTGGGAAATGATTGTATCCGGTTCACCCGATGCGGTCTTTTGAATCCTGGTCGTTGGATTTGATAGTTCTGTGCCTTTTGAGAGGTTACTCAATTTGGTATTAGAATTACGATTCTTAGTAGCGGGGAGTGTTTAATTTTTTAACGCGAGGTCGATCTTTGTGGACGTCAGGTATGATCTTTAATTTCTGAGCCGTTGAGTCACCGTGATTTACTCCCTCATATGTTATCAGGTCGAGATATAAGGGCCTTGAGGACGAATGATTTCGCTTTTGGAATAAGAATTGAGTCTGAGTATTAAAATATAAGGTAAAAATAAAAAAAAAAGTCTGAATGGCAGGTAAATAGATTGATTTCAGTTTAAATTTAAAAAAAATAAAATTTGGGCTCTTCTGACGTTCACGTCTCATACGGACGATCTGACCTTCCATTGTATGCATCATGCATTTGATACCCTCGTTTTCTTTTGAATTCTTTGTTTTTAATTAATTTTTTCAAGAAAATCTTATGAGAATGACTTAAAATTTTTACCATACATTTATAATAATAAAAAACACTAATCTGTAAATTAATTTTTTTCGACAATTATACGATTTACTATAATTTTTTAAATATATTAACTAACAAATTATGTTAAAATTACATAAGTCAATAAAAATTCTTGAAAAATTTCTCATACATTTACAACACTGTAAGATAATACACTTCAATATTTAGTAAATTTTTTTATTACATAAACAAATAAATTTTTTTAAAATTATGTGCGTCAATAAAAATTACGAAACTTTGTGAAATATTGTCTTACAGTGCTGTAAATGTGTGATAAAAGTTTCAAGAATTTTTATTGAAGTACGTAATTTTAACAAAATTTATTTGTTCGTAAATCAAAAAATTATACTAAATTGTAAAATTGTTGAAAAATTTTAAAAATTTACAGACTAATGTCTTTTATTATTATGAATGTGTGGTAAAAATTTCAAGTCATACCGACAAGATTTGCTTTGCCAAACTAATTAAAAATAATTAAAAATTTTGGAGTATTGGATTCAAAATGCTTCTGATCGAGGGTCAGATCGTTTGTATCAGACATCCGAAGAGCCCAAATTTTATTTTTTAAAAATTTATGCTCAAATCGACCTATTCACTCAAAACTCGAGCTTTTTTTTTTTGTTTTTACCCTAAAATATAGTTATAATTTATTTAACTAATTATACTAATAATTATTTGAAATATGAGCGTAGCGTATCTTATCTTGGTTATGTAAGGTGGTGTTTTGGCCGTCATAAATCAAAATTAACTCAAATATACAAACATTGTGACAAGAGATGTGATATCTAACGCAAAAAGGTAAGAAACTTAAAAAATATATATATGAAGTTTGAAAAAATATATGGGCAAAACCTCAAATCTTTAAAATGATTAGAAAATTTTAGAGGCCTAATGTTAGTGCACCCTTGCACATACTTTCATGCATGTCATGTCAGAACATAAATGTTTTTTTTTAATTTATTAAATTCTTAAATATATATTATTAAAATAACTTGAAATTTTTTATATTTAAATTATAATAAGAAAATAGTCTTTTTTTTTTTAATTTCAAACAATTATATAATTTATTATAATATTCTTTATTGGAAAATTTGTAATAATTAATTAAAAATACATACATCATCCAAAATTTATACGATTTTCAGGATGAATTCTTCTAATATTAAGGTAAATATTAACACATTAGTATTTTCAAATGGAACTTTAAAATTTTAATTCTATTGATGGAAACCTCAAAGTACGAGTTTATTTAAAATTAACACATTCAACTCAAAGTTTTATTAACATTCAGATTGACGTTAAATATTCTCTAATTATGCATTAATGTACGATTTAATTTTGATTTTTTTTTGCTCTCGGTAATCTTATTAAAAAATTATTGAGTAAATCGAAAAAAATTGAAATCAAAAGCTCAATTAATTAAATTTTCATAATATGATGTTCATTGACAAAGATTTGAACTTTGTAACGTTAATTAGTAAATTAAAATTTTAAGGTGTATTTAAAAAATAATTATACTTTCAAATATTAATTAATGTAATTAAAAAAATATTATTGAAAAAACATGAATACCTATTAGATCCGCATCGATAATTACTCTATTAACAATATAGATCAAGAAATTGGTCGAATCAATGAGGTGAACCCGGTTCAATCAAAACACGGTTGGTTCAATCAAAGTCAGCTGACATTGATTTCGAAAAATTGCAATCGCAGAAGCTTAAGTAGCTTGGGAGGAGACTTCTACTTTCTACGTCATCCTCTTCAGACCACTGAGCTCGATGGCCGAAATCAAAGCCGATCCTTCTCACTCCCTCCAGCATCGTCTGATCGTAACGGACCCTGATGTTCCGGTCTCTAAGTCCGTCGCACCTCGGCGACTTTCGTCATTAGACATCTTTCGAGGTCTTACTGTCGCGGTACTTCCCTTTTCTTTTGTTATATTTTCAGAAAGTGCTCCAAATTTTATCCTGAGTTGAATTGATCATGAAGTTTTGATAAGTGATGGTCAATTTTTTGGTATTGTAATGCTAGTGATTTTGTAAGTTTCGTGTTCTAAACCTTTTGGGTTGTCGATGGGTTAGTGCTGGATGTATTGAAGTTATGGCTAATTTGAGGTCAAAACTTAGTTCGAGATTCTTAGAGTTCAGCTTTTGGAACTGTAGTTGATGATTTTGGTTGACGATGCTGGAGGAGAATGGCCGAAGATGGGGCATGCACCATGGAACGGATGCCATCTAGCCGATTTCGTGTTGCCCTTTTTTTTGTTCATAGTTGGAATGGCCATTGCATTGGCTCTCAAGGTTGCTTTCCTTTCTTTTCAATTTTTTATTGCAATATATTTTTAATTTAGAAGGTAATGAAGTGTTTACCAGTTTGTTCTATTTTTATTTTCATGTTCAATTATTTTCGTTTCTATCAGAGAATTCCAAGCAAAGCCATAGCTCTTAGAAAGGTTATTCTTCGAACTTTGAAGCTTCTTTTTTGGGGTGTTTTGTTGCAAGGTAACTTATCCTGAGAGATTATTTTGGCACCTTTATTTTTCACTCATAGACACATCCCAGAAGCTGGAACTTTTTGATATTTAGAAAAGGACCTTTATGTTATCTCATTTGAAAGGCTTAAGAATGTGATAGCTTATGATCTTAATTCATGAATTCAACTTATCTCCTTCTCTCTCTCTCTCTTTCTGTTTCTTCTCCCTTCACCCATCTTTCTTAATCTTATTGTGAATGAGGAAAATGTTAAGATTCTTAGTTAATTGTACAAACTTTTCCTCAATCATGTTGTGTAGGAGGTTTCTCTCATGCTCCTGATAAACTAACATATGGTGTTGACATGAAAATGATAAGGTGGTGTGGCATTCTCCAGGTGACACATGTTTGTGTAAAATTGTTCGTTAGAGACATGTTACTATTCATTAATCTCTTGTTTCTTTGTTAGAGAATTGCTCTGGCATATTTTATAGTCGCATTGGTTGAAATCTTTTCACGAAAAACACAATCGGAGGATCAAGCTCCCAATCATTTATCTATATTCAAGTTATATGCATGGCATTGGCAAGTTCATCATCCCTTATGAGGTTCAATACTCACTGAAAAATTACCTTTTCTTTCGCTTACAACAATTATTTGATCAAATTTCAGGCTTGTTGGGGCATGCGTCCTGATTATTTACTTAGCTGCACTTTATGGAACATATGTTCCTGACTGGCAATTTGAAGTTAATAAAAAAGATGCTGCTGATTATGGTGAAATTTTCAGTGTAAGCCTTTGGTGAACATAATCTTCCAGTAATCAAAAAATGAACTCATCTGCCTCCAAACTTTACTTTTTATCCTATGGCAAAGATAATATACATCATTTATAGCTAAAAAAATATTATTCGATGGTGATTGGTCAAGTTGAAAGTGCAATGAGAGTCCTACGTGATGTTTTTTTAAGAAAAAAAGAGTTTTGAGATTTTTGATTTATTTTATTTTGTTTCAGCTTTCCATGCGATTTTTAATGATAGCTCTGTGAACAATAGGTAGCCTGTGGGGTAAGAGGAAAACTGGATCCTCCTTGTAATGCAGTGGGATATATTGACAGAGAAATTTTGGGATTAAATCACATGTATCATCATCCAGCTTGGAGGAGATCTAAAGTTTGTAACGATTGATTTGTGTTCATAACTGCAGCAAAGTTCATATAGCTAACATTCAGAAAATATATTATTATCTAAATTGAAAGTGTTGCAGGCTTGTACTGAGAATTCTCCATATGAGGGGCCTCTCCGAGACGATGCTCCTTCGTGGTGTCATGCTCCCTTTGAACCTGAAGGAATTTTGAGGTCTGTTGTATGAATCAGGATTGTCTAGTATGATGAAAATGAGATCAATTTATTTCATTTTTACCTTCTAAAGCTTGTAATACTCAATACAGGTATGTAAAACAGTCAAAGAAGCTGAGATTCATCAGTATTAACTGGTTTTATCCATGAATTACTCAGTGTGATATTTGTTCATCAGGAGAATAAAAAGCTGTTTTAAAAATTGTTCTTGAGAAAAAGCAAGAAGCGATTTATTTGGATTGAATTTATGTTTAAAAAAACACTCAATAGTTATTGGAAATATGTTGAAAGTTTTGTTTCCTCAACTATTTTTAAAGACAGTTTCATCTTATTCTAAAAAGATGTCTTTTCGACTATCTTTGAAGTCATGCAACATTTAAAAAAACTATGTTCCCTTGTTCTCTTATACTCCCTTAAATTTTCTTTTATCTTTTGTGAATTGTAAAATTAGATATCTAGTTATACTCTAGGGGATGAAATGCAGTAATCCTTCATTTTGAACTCATTATAAGAATGTTGCCATGAACACTGATCCACATATGGTGAATAATTAGGTATTGAGAAGTTATTTTAGGCTGATACATAATTATGTTTTTTGACTGCAGCTCAATTGCTTCAATTCTCTCTACTATTATTGGAGTGCATTTTGGGCACATTATCATACACTTTAAGGTTTGTTTTGTAGATTTTCGGCACTTCACTCAGATAAGATATGTTTTAGTTTTGGATTATGGTTGTAGGATCATTCATCTCGACTAAAGCATTGGATTCTGATTGGCTCTTGCCTCCTCGTTCTGGGAATTTCACTTCATTTTACTCACGGTGTGTAAAAAGCAAGAAAGACGTTAAATTCAGGCATATTTGTCTATCATTTTTCCTGACTGTGCAATTTTTTTATTTAAAATGGCAGCAATTCCTATAAATAAACAGTTGTACACTTTCAGTTATGTATGTGTGACATCTGGAGCTGCAGCATTGGTTTTCTCAGCCTTCTACGCATTGGTAGTCAAATTTAATCTGAGACTCTTATTTGGATTCTATTTTCTCATACAAACATGCATGCATAGGTTCATCTAGAAAAAAAAAATACTAATTATAAAAAAAAACATATAGGCACGATATAGTCATGCATGCATATACAAATTTCAGACCTTGATTCTGGCAAAGACTAGTCAGGATCGACCTGGGCTTTATCGACCTGACCAGTTTATGATTCTTACAAATAAGCACACACACATAGGCAGATAGTACAACATTCTCCCTGTCCTAATTTTTCTATATCCAAGCACAGGATTGATGAGTATTTTATCATGCAGGTTGACATTTTGGGTTTGAGATATGGGTTTCTACTTTTCGAATGGATTGGCAAGAATGCTATGCTTGTCTATGTCATGGCTGCTGAAGGCATTTTTGCTGGCTTTATTAATGGGTGGTACTACAACGACCCCCACAACACTCTGGTTTGTTTATCTATGAAACTACTAGCTTTTCCTTTTCTTTTTTTTTTGATTTAAGAGTTTCGTGCATCTGGAATTGGAATACCCATCGAGTGTTTTTAACCGTTATGGATTGAGTTTCGCTATTGCAATTGGCAGATCTATTGGGTGAAGAAGCATATATTCATTGGGGTTTGGCATTCAAGAAGAGTAGGCATTCTCCTGTACGTGATATTTGCAGAAATTCTCTTTTGGGGTCTAATTTGTGGCGTTTTTCATTGGATGGGCATTTACTGGAAACTCTAGCCTAGCTATACTCCACTGCTCTAGTCCACGGGTATCTTCTTCTCCTCCTTGATATGTTTCTAAGTGTGACATGCTGTATTTGAATGAAAATTGTCTTGTTCTTGGTGCTCTTTTCTGAGCTAGTAGAAAGCTCAACTTGGTCACTGAGCCTCGGCGTCCTCGGGCATCGATCCCGACCATGGATCTGTAAAACGGTAGCAAGGCTAGACTAGTGGCTAATGGTTGTCATCACAACGAAACAAAATGTTGTTTCTTTTCTTATGTACTAAAAAAAGACACATTGCAGCATTTGGTTGCCCTTTACTCCAATTCTTCATATGATGTATAATATGTGGAACTTAATTTAATATAGTAAAATACATTTTATGTAATAAAACCAAGAACAATCCACGTGGTTTCAATTCTGAAGTGGACAAAAGGTGGGTTTAAATTACCCCTGAATTTCCAGTCACTGTATGACTTAGGTGCCAGAATGTATTTTACAATCCTTGCAGTATCACCTCCCTGACCAGATTAACATAAAAATAAATTCATAAAATCATAAGCANCCAGAGTACAGGCCATTAAAAGCATTTTGCCCTTCTAAATAATATAAATTTCATCAGATGACGTCATTATTGGATCCTCTTAACTTACATTCTAAAATCAAAAAATCTCTAGTTGACCAGGTTTGGTAGTTCATCAACCAATCAAAAAAGTGGATAATTTACCAAAATAAACAACATTTGATAGCATTAGAACTGCACCAGTCAATTCCTTACTAGACTGATCTCTCACTCCAATTTTTCTTATAAATTGCCAGAAAAACATTGGCAATAAAACATAGCCAACAAAAAAATAATAAAAAATCAAATAGTTTCTGTGTGCAAACAATAAAAATATATAAAAATTGAAGCCAGAAGCAGCAGCTCTTACCTCCATGGAAGCAACAACCAGCTCAAACTTAGCCAATGCCAAAAATTCACTTCCAGCCCATCACCCTTCCTCTGCATAACAATTATATCTCCATCAAACACAACTCGAGCTTTCGTTCATCATAACTAGGACCCATAAATCAATAAATAGAATCCTAATCACAAATAGACCAAACACAATGAAGTGGACATATATCAATGCAAAATACGTACCTTTTAGCCAAAATTGAATCCACCGGATGCGACGGCCGGCAACCCACTGCCCCCGAAATTGAACCCTGCCTGTGATGGATCACCCGGGGGCATCGTCTCATCTTCTTCCTCCAACCAGTAGGTTTCCAGGATTTTCACTGCTTTCTCGTAAATCTCGGTGTTGTCATGACTCTGCAGATTCTCTATTTTCTCTAACCCTTCCGCATCATCAATCATTTGAGCATACAAATTCACATCTCCACTGGTGCCTAAATTCTTTTCAGATTCTCCTACCTTCAATATGTTTTCAAGCCCTTCCAGACAAACAGTAACAATCCTAGGGTCAGGGCAGATAAGTAGATCACACAGAGGTTTAATACACCCTTGACTTACTAGGTACCTGCAAAAACAATTTTCATCATTTCCCCCCTCTCAAAACATTTTGGAAGACAAATTAAAAAAATGATGATCTTACTTAATCTGGTCATGTGAACCACCGGACGTGGCATTGGAGATTGCCCATGCAGCTTCTTTCTTTATATCAAACTCAGCATTTTGAAGCAATAGAACAAGAGGACCTATAATATTAGCCTCTACAACAGCCTGAAAATATGTACAATTGTTGGAATCTAATCTCAGACCAATGGAGATCATAAATTCCAAAAAGATACTGCATGGACATACCTGAATCTGCTCCTTGTTTCCAGCTGTAATGTTTGATACAGTCCAGCAAGCCTCTTTCTTAATGCTCTTTTTATAATTACTAGTCAATAAGTTCAAAAGGCAAGGTAGAGCATTGTGGTGGATTATCACCTGATATTGTAATTAATTTAACGTGTGAAAATATAAAAAATGTAAAAGAGAAAAAAAATTAGGATTGCTGCAATTGACTACATTTATTCTTAAAATATTGGTAGTGGCATACGTGAAAAAATAAAAGTAAGTACTATCCAATACCTGAGTTTGTAAATCATCTCCGGTAACAATATTACCAACTGTTCGCAACGCAGGGATGAGGACAGATGGAGAAGGATGGCTGAAAATAAATGTTAAATAAGAACTTCAATTAAGCAAAAATTCTATACATATAAAAAAAAGTGCACCAGAAATAAAATTTATCCCATTATAAATAGCTTAGTATGCTCACGTTAACAGTTCAACAAGTCGAGGACATACACCAGCTTCAATAACTGCTTGAATTTTGTCATTTGTACCATCAGAGAGGTAAGAGAGTGCCCAGCACGCATCAGTCAAAACTTCTTCATCATTGGAATGAATAAGGCGTTCAAGAGCTGGAACAGCAGGTTGAACCTGGGAATACAACATAACTGGTTTTTCGCATACATATTGACACAGCTCATAAATGAATATGTGGCATCATTAAATAAGAGATAAATGACAAAAGTCATCCTACCAACCAACATAAGCATTTACTAAAAAAATAATGATTTAACATAATCTCTGGAGAATCAACAGAGCAAAAAACAATACCAGATCAAAAGAAGGCTGTGGTTTGCCCCGGCAAAAATTAGAAAGTGTCCAAGTAGCATTTCTCAGCATAGAAAGCTTAGCACGCTCATTCAATTGTGCTAATAAGGGAAGCAATGCCCCATGACCAAGTACAAGATCACGACATCCAGGAGAATCACCTGCAATATTCCCCAATGCCCACACAGCCTGCTTAAGAAAAAAAGGGTGAAACCACTCGGAATCTAAATTCCAGAACTTAGTCCACTGAAAAATAAAATTAAAAGGGGAGTAAAAGAAGCAGAGAATAATACCTGCTCACGAACATCATCACTCGGAGAGCTGAGAAGCTTCGCGAAAATAGGAACAGCTCCATGATCTATAACCACCTTTGTGTTCTCCGACGTCCCAGATGCAATGTTTGTAAGAGCCCATGCAGCCTCAAACTAAAGCATTTTTCAAGATTAGAAGACCAAGTGAAATGCAATTGTAAATTCAATGTATGCATGAGTATATATATTCAGACCTGAAGCTGCGGAAAATCTTCTCTCATAAGAAACTCAACAAAGCGAGGAACAACACCTGCTTGTATAACTTCCTCAATTGGAGGACTCCGCTCTAATTAAAAAGCCAAAAGAAATTGTACTTGTGAATTTCTAGATTAAACATGATAAAAAAATGTGACATTACAAGGCACTAAAATAATCACTGACCAATTGAAAGCAATTTTCTAAATTGAGTAGTTGACTCGAGTTGCAAATTGTTATCATCAGTCCAAACATTTGCAATCATGGATGGCAGATTTTCTAACTGCAATAAACAAGTATAATTTAACAAAAAAAAACATATTCAATATAAACAATGACAGATATATATTAAAAAACATCCTAAGAACTCAATAGATAATTTAAGGACTACAAAATTATTAAGTTATTTATTTAATCTTGAAAAACACAGCCTTCACAAAAAAGCGAAAGATCTCCATTCAGGTAGAAAATGAAGGGGATCTTAATACCAATATGTTGAACAAGTAGCCAAAACGTTCAATTAGTCTTCCATTAAAGAATACCAAATAAATAATAAATTCAACAAGCCCATGATAAAAAGTACTCAATAATAATTTACTTTGAATCAGTTCAGTGTAGCTCATGTGAACCAACAGGCCATAAGGCACTCGAGAAGAAAAAGGTACCAAACAGTTCAATATAAAATACAAATAAAGTTAATTTTTTCCCCGATCACTTGGAAGTTAAAAAATGTCATTTCTGACATCATCTTACGTGCAACGAAATGAAAAAATACGTACCAAAAGATTTTAGAATATAGAACAAAAACTAGTCAATTTCTTCTACCTTATCAAGCTGATCCACTCAAAGTTTCTGATACATTGCGATACTATATTATTTCCATCTCCATGAAGAATAAAATAATTTTAAAGATAATAAAATTTCTGCCATATGGAAAGTTGTTTGTAACCTAACAATAATTTGTACAATCCAATCCTAATAATTCAAACAGCATGAGAGCCTACTCAAGAAAATTCCAGTGAATCCCCAAGCATGAAGAGGCGTAATTAAGACAATGAAATTTAAAACCTAATCACTATTTTCAATTCCCACACACGCTCACAATTTTTTTTTTTCAAAATGCCCGCTCAAAAAAAAAGAACACCACCATCAAACGGAAAAATTCTTCAAACCCGAGCATAAAAAAGAACAAAGAACATGATTCACTTACTTGAAGTCTAGGTGACTACAGAAAAAAAAACGATCATCGAAGCAAAACTTGCCCATCAATAGAACCAAAAAGAATGAAACCGAAAAGATTAAAAAAAAGCATTTCCATAAAACAACATAAAAATGACCTTCCTGTCGACGTTGGAAGAGTTAATTGAAGAAGGCAATTGGTGAGCTTGAAGTCCCTCGCGTCTCTTCTTTTGCAAGCTCTCTTCTCTACGGTTCTTCCGGATCTCGACCAAGTTGTCCTCTCTTCTTCTACGGCCCTCCTCCGCGTCCACCGCGACCTTGTAGCGGTTCCGACGAACCTCGGTCCGGGCGTTCGGTCTCAACGACATGATTGGAGAATCGAAGAGGGGGAAAGTAAAACCCTAAAGAAATTCGAGGGGGAATTGCGAAGAGAAGGAGACTTGACTATCGTTTTGAAAAACGGGATGATTAGGGAACTGAGTTTTAACACAGCTTATATGGCGAGTTAGTGTTAGTGAACGGGAGGTGGATTTCTAAATGGGCTTGAATTGATATTTATTTACGGTAAATGCCACTGCTTGAATTTTGGTCGGTCTCGGTTGGCAACAGATGAATGGACGGTTTATCTATAATAAAAAAAATACTCATTTTAAAATAAAGTAAGCTTAATAAATTTGTCACCCCCTCGTCTTATCCAAAAATTAAAATAATAAATAATAAATATTTTAAATTAGATTTTTCATTAGTCTTACTTTGGTTTTTGAATTGGCGTTAAAATCGAAAAACCAAAACAGAACCTGATCGTCTAGTAAAAAAGCTGTTTGAACCGGAAAAACTCGTTCTAATTAGATTTCAATTTCAACGATGGGTTTTCATTTTAGTCTTTAAAAAAAAAGGCAAACATGCATTAATTTATGTTTTTTTACTAATGAGCCGAACCAAAATTAGGTCAAAGCCTGGACGAAGCAGACCGGAACTGGCTGATATCTGTGGTCGAAGACGGGCTGTGATTGCCCATCATGGAAGCTTCCCTGCTTTCATAAACCGATGGTGAGACCAGAAACAAGCATCCTAAATCCTAGATTTCAACTGGCTTTGAATCAAACACGACCAGATATTTCTAAATATACCCGAAATCAGATACCCATCTTCGTATTCAAGAGCAACAAACTGAAAAATAGATTTCAGACAGCTAAAAACAGCCTCCAAAAACGTTCATTCTCCTCTCCCACCATAAAAATTCTCATCCTCGTTTCATCCCTCTCTCTCTCTCTTCAAGCGTGTACAGAAAAAAAGGGCGTGGAGAAGAGAGAGAGAGGACCCATCTTCAATGGCGGAATCCAGAAACACAGCCATGGTGGTCGCCGGGGAGAAGAAAATGTACGTGACTGGGTCTCATCCGCCATTGAAGCTACACCCTTCTGCTCTGAATCGACAGGTCGTGAAAGCGACCAAATCCTCCAACCAATCTGTGCAATCATGGTGGACAGATCCGGAAACGAAGAGGAGAAGAAGAGTGGCCAAATACAAGTTTTATTCAGCGGAAGGGAAGGTCAAGCATTCTTTGAAGAACGGGTTTCGATGGATCAAGAACAAATGCGCAAGAATCATTTCCGGGTTTTAAGATCGATTCGAAATTATTGTTTCCATGTGTTTGTTTTCTCATGCATATATTTATTTAAACAAAAAATTATATAAAAAATAAAACACGAGGCTGGAAACGTATTTATTTTCGCTTACATGCATCATAAAATTTGATGAATGATTCTTCAATTCTTTTCTTCATTATGGTCGTTGATCTTCCATCTGAAAACGGAAAAAAGATGTCGCATATTCACGAAGATATTGAACAAAAATCTGATGAATTGAATTCTATGTTTTGTTGGGATGAAAAAGTCGACTGTACGATCTTGTTTTAGGGTTTTGATGAACTATTATGTGTATAATTATTGTTAGTATAACATATATTATGTTCGAGATACAACATTTACGTTGTGCTTCCATTACGATGTGGTGGATTGTCTTTAATCTCCGACTAGTTTTTCGTCCGTTATCTTGCTATCCAGGAATGTCAAGATCTTCTTCTTCAAGACCTTATTGAGCCAACCTCCTCCGCTTGGGCCTGCGACGCCTTCTATGTTAACAAGCGAACTGAGCAAGCCCGAGAAAAGAAGCGTCTTGTCATTAATTACCAGCCCCTTAACCTTTTTCTCCAATACCATCAATTTCCTCTTCCTACTAGACAAAATCTCTTCACCCATCTTGCGTCTGCAAAGATCTTCTCAAAGTTTGATCTCAAAAGTGATTTTTGGCAACTTGACATTCATCCAGATGACCGCAGTAAGACAACATTCTGTATTCCTGGACACTTTCATATGTTAGTAAAATCTTGGTAATTGTTCTTCGTATTTTATTTTTTCATTTTTATTATCATAATTTGAAGGAAATTATCATTGTTCTTCGTTCGTGTAATTATGCTATGATGTAAGTTTGAAAATTTGAATATCCTTAGGAACGTATACGAGTACACTAACATGCCCTTTAAGATGAATTTATTGATTGAAAATCTATATTTTAGTCATGCATGATATCACGATATTATTTATCTTTTTTTTTGTTTGCACAAGATTTATAATATTTTATTTATTTATAATCCATAGTAATGATCTTTGACCACAATTTATATGTATTGTCACGACTCAAAGTGGGTTTGCGCGACCAAGTTATTATTGGTTTACAATTTCAACATGTTCTCTTAATGTACATACTGACTTGCCGAGTTTTAATTGATCTAGTTAAAATGTATTTAATGTATTATAATATATAATTATTTATCATATTTATTGTACTAACTCGACATATCAATAGACATGTGAAGAAGATATATTAAGAAAGTGAATTTAGTATTACTCAAATCAAAGAGCTTGATCCAAAGACGTTGGGTATCATATATGTGCAATAGTTATGATTATAATTGTGCTAATTGAAAAATAACATAGCAACTCACTTAAATAAAAATACAATATCAGAAAGTATGTTAAGAAGATATGCTGAGAAAATATAGTGACTGAGTCTTCCAAGCAGCTCACAACGCTCTGCAATCTACATAGGTGCAGTTTATTGTACCTTGACATATCACTTGACTTTGCACTTCCACCCAAATTTCAAAATTCTAACTTACTTTTGGAAAATTTTATAGTTTATAATAAGGTAAAAATTAAATTTTAGTTTGTATGATTTAATGAGAAATACCATAACAAAATCAAGAGCGAAAGCCAGATATATGGTTCAATTATAGACTTCTAATAGTTCAGTTCTTATTTGTAAAATTTGAAATCAAATGCTTAATTCTATTTTTTAAAAAACTAGACCGACTCAAACCACGATCAGCCTTCTCCACCCAAAGAGATGCCTTCTCAAATCGTCGAGAG
This sequence comes from Begonia fuchsioides, assembly GCA_003255005.1. Classification (NCBI taxonomy): domain Eukaryota; kingdom Viridiplantae; phylum Streptophyta; class Magnoliopsida; order Cucurbitales; family Begoniaceae; genus Begonia; species Begonia fuchsioides. The sequence goes on from QAOC01023822.1 coordinate 68,186, forward strand.
CTAGTCTTTGAAGTAGAGTACAATGAGGTTCTAGGTCAAATTGATTTTAGAACCACGTTAGTTTTGGTTCTAGATTTGGGTCCTCATTCTTGAGCCAAATTAGACCAACCGAACCCTACCCACTCCAAACGATTGGGCATTATTGGAATTTGGCTAATTGCTCGACACGTCGTTTCCGCTCCTCGGTTCCTAGTTGGAAATTGATCGTAGCCAAACTATTTCGTGCGAATCAGAGGAACGATGCCTTTGTATGACGATTGAGAGAGGATTCGGCGCTAAGTTTCAAAGTTAATAAAGCGCGGGAGATAGCTACTTCGATTGCAGAAGAAACCCTCACATTCAGGGTTCGAAAGTTTCTTGGTATGTCCGCTCACGATTTGGATGTAGAGAAAGCTCGGCTGCTTAGTTTGGCCTCTGACTTTGGCTTCGATGCTGAATCGGCTAACAAATGTTTGGACCGTCTTGTTCATCTCTACGGTACCCTTCTTTCTCAATCCTTTTTAAAGCTTTCTTGCATCTGGTTTTGTCATTATGAAATGGGATTGTTTCACTTTTGTTTTTCTTTTATTCTCCATTTCGTTTCCTCTTAGTTCAGTTGTTAGTCTGAATACATTTTTGAGGTGGATCAATTATGGATACTTGTGTTTATTCGTTTCTTAAAGAAAAAAGTGGTTTCTACGTTCGATTGGATGCTATCTAGTTTTATAGCGATGGATGAAGGCGTTGTTGAAATAAGACAATAGGGATGCTTTGTGTTGTTGCATACTTTGATCTTTTGAGTGGGAGGCTGTGTATCACTCAATCAGCTTGAATTTTTTTTTAAAAAAAGTACTTGTGTTTTCACAAAAATGCTTCAAGATTGTCACGTGTATCCCTATCGATAAGCTGTCACCTCAATGGTTGGAAAACGAATGCAAAGGATCCAAAATGCTTTAAAAAACGAATTTGTACATTTGGTGGCTGTGATATTGGTTCCTGGTTTTAAGAAGATATAATTTGACATTTCTATCTTTCTCATGATTCTTTGTCTAGGTGACGACGGACAAGAATTTATCACTGTTGAGCACTGTGGTGATGATTTTCTGACCGCCCTTGCTGAATCTGCTCCAAACAATGAGGAATGGGATGACTTACAGGAGATGGAGTCTGAAGCTTGTGGTGCTTTAAGTAGCATTCTTGATAAAGACATCAACAACAATATTGGAGATGGTTATGACACTCCAAATTCTATAGTTGATACAGAAGGATCACCTACATCTAGAAAGCTTCAAAATTATGTGGACTTGGATTCTTCCAGTGATAGTGAAGGTCCAGATTTCAGATTTACTAAGCCAAAGGATATTGGATTAGCTCCCTCGTCATATTTTCAGAGTAGTAATGCCTTGAGTCAAATTTCAAGCAATTGTTCTTCTCGTTCAACAGTAATATTTCTTTTCATTAATGTGCAAGCCTTTGAAATCAAGAAATTTAAAACGCCTTGACTCGATGGTTGATTTTGCATGAATTTGTGTTTAGAAATGAAAATGCTGCCTTTTCTTCCAATTTACTATATGCAATTTTTTCATGCATAACTAGCAGCAATTTATGTGGATTATTCGGTTCTGTTCCAATTTTTATCATACTCATATCATTAAGATGGTTTGAAGTACTAAACTAGTTTTACTTCGCCCAAGAATTGCAGGAGCAGTATTACTCAAACTTCAGTTTCATCAAGTAATGGGAATATCTCTAGGGCGTTAAACAAGGGGCACAATACTTTTACTTATGAAGAATTGCAGGCTATGGATGATTTTAATCTGGCAAATGTTGTAATATTTGGAAACAAGTTATTTCGACCCCTGCAACATGAAGCTTGTAAGGCAGCAGTTGTAAAGCGAGATTGCTTTGTATTAATGCCTACAGGAGGCGGAAAAAGTCTATGTTACCAGGTCATTTTTTTACTTTGCTATTTTGATTGACTATAAATGAATTTAAAAGTTTCCGTTACCAGGCCAGTTGAGCTATGCGCTTTTTGTGATTTTATTTTAAATTGTTGGACTTTCTTGCATTATAATATATGAATTCTGCTATCAAATGATACATATGTGTTTAAGGGGCTATCCTCAATTTATCCCACAAAAATCAAATGGACAAATATGTTATCCTGTCTCCATTAGTGCACTTTTTTTTTCCTGTTTTTAGCTTCATTTACGTGGTTTGTATGTTCTTTTTTTTTTCCTGGACTGATTTTAGTTGATGGTTTGATGTAACAAAATTTACTATCAAATTTAGGGAGACACTTGCTTTTAAGCTGTATTCATATATACTTTTTAAACATCATCACATTACCTAACCTTCATCTTTGATACAGCTTCCTGCAACTATGCAACCCGGTGTGACGATTGTTGTATCGCCGCTGCTATCCCTCATTCAGGATCAAATTATTACATTGAATATCAAGTATGGAATCCCAGCAACGTTTTTGAATTCTCAACAAAATGCTTCTCAAGCAGCAGCTGTGCTTGAAGAACTAAGGTGCATTTATATAACTGTATATTGTTTGTGTCGGAGAAGCCTACTTTTACATTTTCAATTTTTGGAAATGCATAATATTAATATAAGCTGTTACTCATCTAGGGTTACTTGCAAATGTAATACGTTATATGCAACATTATTTCTCCTCAATCTTTGATCGTGAATTGATATTTGTTTTCTTTGTCTTGGTTTTAGGAAAGATAACCCATCATGTAAACTATTGTATGTGACTCCTGAGAGGATTGCTGGGAACCATTCCTTTCTTGAAATTCTAAAACGACTACATCAAAAGGTTATCCAAATTTATTTTTCTACGCAACTTTCTTTCCTTCATAAGCTTCTCAAAATATCCCTTAACGAAATATATGCTACAAAAATGAATCACAGAGGCAACTAGCAGGTTTTGTTGTTGATGAAGCACACTGTGTAAGGTACATCCTTCTCCTTTTCTCTATTGCATAGATTTTCGGTGGTAGCCAATGAAACTCAGACCATAGTTGATTAGTAGCGTTGGCTTCTGTCCAATTTTATGGAATCCATATTTTGCATTATCAACTTATTTAAAAGATCAAAGATGACACCCTAAGTTGTAGTTCTTAGAAGCTTTTGGATACGTAAAACTATTATGTTGTATTTACTTGGTTTTTATTTGTTGAAGCCAATGGGGACATGATTTTCGTCCAGACTACAGAGCATTGGGATCTCTTAAGAATAACTTCCCTGATGTTCCACTCATGGCATTGACTGCAACAGCAACCAAGTCAGTTCGTGAGGTGTTAATATCATGACATTCAATGGTGTTTTTCCTTTAATTCTTTTTCACTAGATACTTATGCACCCATTTTGATATGTTCTTCAGGATGTAATGAAAGCTTTAAGCATCCCCCACGCTCTAATCCTTGAAAGAAGCTTCGACAGACCAAACTTAAAGTATGAAGTCGTGGGCAAGACAAAGGATTCGCTGATGCAGCTTGGGCAGCTTGTCAAAGAGCGTTTCAGATCCGTATGTGGGATTGTGTACTGTCTTTCAAAAAGCGAATGTGTTGAGGTTTCAAATTTTTTGAATCAAAAGTTTAAAATTAAGGCAGCTTATTATCATGCTGGTCTGGGGGCAAAACAAAGAGTTTCGGTTCAAAAAAATTGGCAAGTAGGCAATATCCAAATCGTGTGTGCTACAATTGCTTTTGGAATGGGAATAGATAAGCCTGATGTTGTAAGTCCTGCTCTTTGTTTTCTTATATATGTTTATTATGTACTATTGTTTCAACATTTTAGTCGTTGCATTATTTTGCTAACATGAACTATATTTTTCAGCCTTCTTAATCTTATGCAATGATTTTCCATCTAAAATGTTGGTTTATTCAGCGCTTTGTTATCCACAACACAATGTCAAAATCGATTGAAAGTTATTATCAAGAATCTGGCCGAGCTGGAAGGGATGATCTTCCTGCTTCGTGCATCATCCTATACCAGAAGAAGGATTTTAGTCGCGTTGTATGCATGTTACGAAACGGGAAAAGAGGTCAAAGGGAAAACTTTAAGCTATCAATGTCTCAAGCAAAGAAAATGCAACAGTACTGTGAGCTTAAGGTAAGTTATTAGAATCTTTATAAGATAGCCTTTTATGGTGCTTTTGAACTTGAAAGAATGAGTTGTTTCTTGGTATTCCTGACTCGTAACTTTTTGGATTGAATATAAAGTTTCTTATATAAAGAGGTAACTTGCTATTGACTCACTGAAAATTTGGTTCTCCAATTTTTGTTTTCCTAGGATGAATGCAGGAGGCAAACCTTGCTCAAACACTTTGGGGAGTCCTATGATCGAAAAAATTGCAGGTCTGGGTCTAACCCTTGTGACAACTGTCTTAAGAAGCCTTCTTGAGACCCCGGGCACCCCAACTATATTTTGCTAATCCTGAATACACGCCGTAGAGTTGATTAACATATTTCGAGAAATGGTAAGGCATCTTGCATAGACAGGTTTCATGTTTATATATTTGCCGAAATGAAATTCTGCTGAGAAATTCTTCTAAATACCTGTATTTTGTCTCCCAGTTTCGATTCCTAATCGAAAGATGCACGCTCGAAATTTTGGGTGGATTCACAGAAAGAGATAAAGCCAGAGAAGTGAAGGTGTTGTAACTCTACTTTAATCATGTTAATACATTTATTTCTTGCTCCTGCCTCATAATTCATGAATGATGAGTACTGCTTTTGAAGTCTTCTGAGTTCAAAGTGCAAAAACTAAATTGATACCTTAAAACTTGGTTGGATATAACTTTTTTGTTCTTTAGATCCTTGCAAAAACGAGTCTGAGTTAACTGTTCAAAAGATTTTTCTCTTCCAAACTCTTCGATCATTTCGAGTTCTATGGTATGGTTAGAACCAGATTGGGAGTGAGCTTTTGAATTGAAAATGCATAGATGATAGAAGGAAGGGTGAGCAGAGGAAATGCAGGGGGAGAAGGTGGGTGGGAACTTGGAAGGAGTTGTGATTTGTATTAATAAACTTATAATCTAGAAGATTAGAGGTATTAAATTATTAAATAAAAGTAAATAATTGAAAAATAATAAAAATAGAATCTTTCTTTTTGTAGATTTACTTCGTTTTAATGAGTTTTCATTAAGGCTGCAGCTTTTGTCAGCTTTTCCATCTCTCGAGCATTTAACATTTACACTTTCATTTATATTTGATGAAAGTATTTATTCGAGAATTACTTCAAATTTCAAGGTTCAATGCTTGTGATCTACTTGTTAATTATGATTATTTTATTAATATATTTTTAGATGTGTTAATTTATTATTATTATAATAAATATTATAAATAATTATTTAATTTTTAAATTATAATTATATTTTTATTTATCAATGACAGTAAAAAATATATTAAGAAACTAAATTTAATATATTTAAAAAATAAAATGAGTGGCGTTCAAAGATATAAAGACGAGATGCAGGGGTAATATCGTAAACGCGCTTCCAATCTATTAATAATGCTGCACCTGCACTCCCAACAGACCTCCGTTTCCAGGCAGCAAAATAATGGAGCTCCAAACTTCAACGACCTTCGATAATGGCGGAAATAATGGCCGGCCTTCACTCTCAGACACCATCGTAGGTCTTCCGAGCTCCATTAATGGCGACAACACTAATGCAAGCCAAGCATCTCTCCTTTTCGAAGACGTTGATAGCGGTTGTTCCACTCCTTATGTCAGTGCTCCGTCTAGTCCCGGTCTCCGATCATCCGGTGGCTTCTTTTACAGCGCTCCAGCGAGTCCAATGCACTTCTCTCTGGCCAAAGGCTCAACCTCTTCCGTTCAGTATTCTTCAATGGAGAATCACTTGCTTTCCTTTGAGTTTGAGTTTTCCGCTAGGTTTGGGGCCAGTGGATTTGGTGCTACAGCATCGATGAGCTCGGCTGACGAGCTGTTCTTGAACGGGAAGATCCGGCCGATGAAGCTTTCTACTCACTTGGAACGGCCGCAGATTTTAGCTCCATTGATGGATCTGGAGGTTGAAGAAGGAGAAGAGGAACCGTCTGATTTTGTCGAGTTAGGGTTCGTGAGAGGAAGAGATTTGAGGCTGAGGGATACATCTTTGCGGCGGAGAACCAGATCCATGTCTCCTCTGAGAAATGCTGCAATGAAGTGGCCGGGGAACGACGATGGAGATCAGAATGTGGAAGAGAAACGGGGAGTGGAAGAAATTGAAAGAGAGAACAAGATTGAAGAAATGTACAATAGTTCTGGGATTAACACTCCTTCTGTTTCAGCTTCTTCTTCAAGGTCTTCCTCATCAGGGAGGAGTTCAAAGAGGTGGGTTTTCTTGAAAGATTTTCTGTACAGAAGCAAAAGCGAAGGAAGAAGTACAGCCAATCACAAATTCTGGTCTTCGATTTCATTTTCTCCGGCGAAAGAGAAAAAACCTACAAGTCAGACTCTCACAGGATCCGCCATGGCTGAGAAAGTAAAAAGAAGGGAGACATTACCGGCGAAAAAGCCCGTGAACGGAGTGGGCAAGCGACGGGTGCCACAATCGCCGCACGAGCTTCATTACACTGCTAATCGAGCTCAGGCAGAGGAACTGAGGAAGAAGACTTTCTTACCATACAGACAAGGTTTGCTTGGTTGCTTGGGGTTTAGTTCAAAAGGGTATGGAGCCCTCAATGGCTTCTCTAGAGCTTTGAACCATGTCTCTTCCAGGTAATTATAAAACTCCATGTTCAGATTTCACATAATTGTTGAATACTAATACCCTTTCTGTTCAAAAGTGAAGCTTATATTCACTAACTAGTCACTTTTCCAACTAGGAGTACTGGCGTTGCTGCAGTTTGAAACTATTCAACATCCAGGGTCAGTAAGATTACAGTTCTGTATTTAATCTTTTTCCACTGGTATTTAAGAGGGCTTCCTCGATATCCACTGTTTAATTATGACACTTCAGAGCTCGAAAAGCCAGGGTTATTAAGGGGATGATGATGATGATGAAACTGAAGAATCTCGATACGACATGGGTGATGGGACATAGCTCTGTTTGCATGTAAAAGACATGGGTGGCTCATGGCAAGAAGAGATGAGAAAACCTACGGATGATCCATGAAAGACGCAGAAGCTTGCTTTTTTTACAGACACGGCCAGGAGAGATGAAAAGGGTAATTCATGCTCTTTTGGTTGTATCTTAGGTGGCCCACGTTTTCTACATTGTTTGGCCACAGATTTTAGCATAGAGATTAGGTTTGTTTAGCTATGTTTTTGGGTACGAGAATTGATCTGAAATAGCAAAATCTACTATTAATTGTCAGAACCTGAAACACAAGATCTTCGCTCCATCTATTTGGGTAATTTCTTTTTCTTCATGTCTCTGAAATAGTAAATTTGATGGGAATTAAGATGATAAATTTAATAGAGGCAGTGAGATATTATTTCAAAAAATACAATCTTTACGTGTACCTTTCTTACTTCACTTTTCCAAGGGGCGTTAGGGCCCGCTTACTGGCTCGACAACGAGCCTATCTACTTCGGAAATGGTTTTTTAATCCCCAAAAAGTCATTTTCAATCTCTATAAAAAAAGGCGACCAAGGCCGAGCAATTTCAACCTTATCCGCGACAACTGGAGCATAGGCGGCTGGGTTTTGAAGCTTTCGACGGAGCAACAATGGCAGAGACGGCGGCGAAGGAGCGGCGCATCCTGGTGGCGGTGGACGAAGGGGAGGAGAGCATGTACGCTCTTTCATGGTGCCTCAAGAACGTCATTTCCAGACATTCTAAAGACACCCTTTTCCTCCTCTACGCCAAGCCTCTCAGAGCCTACTCCGTCCTAGACGGCACTGGTATCTATCTCTCAATCCACGATTAACTCTCCTGAAATTTTCTCACCATTTCTATGAAGCCAAGCTGGTTTCCATTTCAGGGTATTTGTTCTCTGCCGACATCTTTGCGACGGTGGAGAAGAACAGCGACGACATGGCAGACATAGTCATGCAGAAGGCCAAGAAAATGTGCAGCAACGAAGTCAGCGATGTAAGATTTAGACTGTCATGAAATGAATCATCATCTTCGTTGAAATTAAAACAACATCGTACCTCTTGCCGGTGACTAGGTTGCTGTTGAGATCCGAATAGAGAACGGGGATCCAAGGGACGTGATTTGCTCGATGGTGGAGAGGCTTGGGGCTGATGTGTTGGTGATGGGAAGCCATGGCTACGGCCCTTTCAAAAGGTACTCTTCCCCCCTTGTTCTTCCCCTTGTAAAAAGGCAATTTGTGAAGCTGAGTAGAGTTGAAAATGGAGAATTTTGCAGGTTTTTTGGGAGTGTCAGCAACCACTGTGCGAAGCATGTCAAGTGTCCTGTCCTCGTTGTCAAGAAGACTCCTTCACAGTCTGCTGCTGCTTGAATTTGAACTTCTTCTTCTTCTGGGTTTTGGATGTCTACTGTTTGTAAATTTGTATTAAGATGTTTAGCAATAATCATGATATCTAAAAGATAGTTTCAAGTAAGCTACAGTTCCAGAGATTATACTTATATTTGGGAAGAGATAAGACTCTAATTTTCGTCGTATTTGATGGAATTTAGAGTAATTAATAAATAGGAAAAAAACGAGTTATTAATGAGATAATGGGAGAGAAAGAAATGAGAGGTTAGACACCACACCATTCGTTTTAGAAAAAAATCAAAGAATAAATTCAATATTTTGATAAAATGCAATGTGACACTCAACGCTTGGAGCAGATAATTTTGAATCTTGTGATTTGGGTCCTGACCGACATCCTAAGTTCTTACTCTATACTATAAAAATTTAAAGCCTAAAAGACCATCCTCCCCTACAGTTAATGCAGTAACAACAAAACGAAAAAAAATAAAAAAGAAAAAAGAAATATGATCAATTGCGGGATAAATCGATAGAGTAGCCAGACGAGTCAGATCGAGTGGAACCTACGTGTAAATTGTGATGCTTCATCTGCATCTTCACTTTTTCGCTGGTGTATGATGTAGTTTCTTCGTCAGTGTTCGTCTTCATCCTCAAACCTGGAAGAACAGATCATTGTGGTGAAGTTTTTGCACATTTAAATGAGTTTTTCTTAGTTTACATCAAATCAATCTTTGTTGACTTCCTTGTAGGAGTAAGCAGAGTAAGCTTGCATTTCACCAAATGAGCAGTTAAGCAGATCTCACTTCATTCAAATATCAGTATATAACTATGACATAAAGATATGAAAGATAAAATATTACCTGCACTTCAATCTTCTTCCTTGGTCGTCAAAAGCAGCTTTCTCTGGCTTCTTATCTACAGGAACCGTAATGTACTCCGTGCCATCCCAAATCCCAATCATGAAGCTGTATGAATTAAATCAATTAATCATAAAAACAAATTCAAAGCTACAAATTAAAGCTCGGCTGGCTCAATGAATTCTGTCCGCACAATTCTTCGATTTTTTGGTGGATAAAGGTCACAGGAGGTAACAAAGTACCGGATTTTACTCTTTGTTGTCAACTATAATACTGTTGTATGCAGAAAGAATTAATAAATGTGTAAACATGAGTGAGCTGACCCTCTCTCGCATGGAACTTCCTTCTTGATCAAATGGTTTGCACTGCTATTGTTAAAAATATCATGCACTTTCTTGCTGCTGTAGGCCAAAATATCTGCACCAAACATGATGCAGATTATGAATAAGATAACTTCAAGAAACAATTTAAATTGAGATAACAGTTATCTTTGTTAGTGAATCCAGGGAACCCATCTAAAAACAGCCTATAAAATTAGAATCTATAGTCTTCTCTTGTTCGAAGACCTGCAATGGCATGGCTACAAGTTTGAAATGGTTCACTACATAGTGGTGCATTTTAGAAGGTACCTTTGTTGATCATTAGGATTGCCGCGCTAATTTCCAGCTGTGTAGATCAACTCTTCCGACATGTCTTCATCTTTCTTCCTATCAGATTTTACCATATGCATCGTAATTATGTTCCATATGGTCCATTAACAATAAAAAAAAACAGATAATGCAGATCACCCTGTCTTGACGCAGTACCGTGTGTTCTAGTAATAAGCCATACAGAGGCAGCAATTTCTTCGTACAATTATTTCATTTCTATTCCCCTAATCCTGCAAAATAAAGCACATACATGAACGACAAACCGGAAGCAGCATTGGCAACAGTCGTAAATAACATCGGCCATGAAAGTTAAAATTTAAGGTCGTACATTCTTAAAATACCATCGAAACTCTCTTCAAAAAATAACTTCGCACAGAGAATTGCGAGAAAAGAGAGAATCATGAGAGCGAGGAAGCTAGGGTTTGGAATAATAGCGAATGCCATAGGTCATGGAATGAAGTGGACGATGATTAACGACTAAGCGCACACATCAAATGAGCCAGATATATATAGGTAGCGATTTTCCCAAATGTGGCGCGGGTACAGAGTAAAAAGAAAGTGTGAACCAATAAGGATAAGCCACGTAGGTGATGAAATTGGATAATGCAATAATTATATTATGAGATAATGGTGATTAGTGGAAGTTAATTGCAAATAATGAAAATTAATTCGTACAAATTAATTATTTATTATATTTATTAAATTACACAAAAAAAATAATAAAAGGACAAGAATAGATACACGCAACGTGGCAACCAATCCGGCTAGGTCAACTTTCTGTCCACGTCAGCCGAGAATCTTGAAGATGAGGCCACCATGAGTAGCAAAAAATGGAGCAAATACTAACGACTCCACCGCCATCAGCTTTATCAGAATGTTCAGCGACGGCCCCGACGTGTCCTTCAACGGGTCTCCGACTGTGTCTCCGATCACCGCCGCCTTGTGCGCCGCCGAGCCCTTCGGTCCCAGTGATTTCGCGTGCTCGTTTCCTCCCGCCTGCGAATCGCTCAACCATATGAGCTGAGAGGTATGGAAATGCTTCGAATTTGAGGTATGAAAAGTTAATTACTTCACCTCTATGTATTTTTTCGCGTTGTCCCATGCCCCGCCGGTGTTCGACGCAGAAATGGCTACCTGGAAACACAGAGATTTAGTATAATTGATTGGAATTTGATCGTGTTTGATGAATTGGGTGTTTAAGTGTACCTGCACACCGGAAACAAGGGAGCCGGCTAGGATTCCGGCGAGAGTCTCAACTCCGAAGAAGGTTCCGGCGATGAGAGGTGTGAGCATGACTAAAGCACCGGGCGGGACCATCTCTCGGAGGGAAGCGTCGGTGGAAATTTTGACACACGTGGCATAGTCTGGCTTCGCCAGTCCTTCCATCAAACCGGGAATGGTGTTGAACTGCCGGCGAACTTCTTCGACCATTTTCAGAGCGGCACTCCCGACGCTCTTCATCGTCATGGCTGAAAACCAGTACGGAAGCATGGCCCCGACGAGAAGCCCGATGAAAACTTTGGGAGTCAATACATCCACCGTTTGAATTCCTGCTCGGCTCACAAAAGCTCCGAACAAGGCAAGCGAAACGAGCGCCGCAGATCCGATGGCAAAGCCCTGATAATGGCGGAGAACTCGTTAAAAACGTTAAAAAAAGACAGATCCCGGAGAAAGCAAAGAGTAGAAGAGAGATTATATTACCTTGCCGATGGCCGCAGTAGTGTTTCCGGCAGCATCTAAAGCATCAGTTCTCTCGCGAATCTCATGGCTCATTCCGGCCATTTCAGCGATTCCTCCGGCATTATCACTAATTGGACCATAAGCATCGATAGCAAGGCCGGTGGCAATGGTGCTAAGCATTCCCAAGGCAGCCACAGCGATACCATACATTGCAGCCAAGCTGAAGCTCACATAAATGGCGAGAGCAATAGCAAATATGGGAATGATTACAGACTTGTAACCCAGAGCCAATCCAAATATCACATTCGTTGCAGCTCCGGTCCGGCAAGAATCAGCCACATCCTGCACCGGGCTGAAACACAAAGCTCCGATGATCAACCAATCGAAACAAACAATCTCAATCACAAAACCATCTCAATTTCACCTGTAAGCATTGCTGGTATAATACTCTGTTGTGTACCCGATTACAAGTCCAGCCCACAAACCGATCGAAACGCAGAAGAACAGATACCTGAAATCAGAAACAAGATGTATTCATAACTGAGAATTTTCTGTCGAAGTACCAACAATGGAAGTAGGCCTACCAGTTTTTAACCGCCTTTTCGGCTCCGAAATTGTAGAGGGTGAATTCAGATGGCAATGCATAGAAACTGACCAAGCCAATTCCGGCTGTCATCAGGACAGTCGAGATAAGAAGCTGTCTCTTCAGCGTCGGTTCGATCTCGCCAACGTTCTTGATCTCGGACAGATCTGTGGCGAAAAGGGTAGTAATCAAGCAAACTAAGATGCCAACCGAGCTGATGATGAGAGGATAGGACATGGCTGTATAGTCATGAGTGATGCCAAAGGACGAAATTGATGCAACAAATAGAGCTGCACAGGTTGATTCGGCATAGGAGCCGAATAGATCGGAGCCCATGCCGGCTATATCTCCCACATTGTCACCCACATTGTCAGCAATGACCTGAAAAATTAGTGACCCTTTTGAATAAATCTCAATTGGAAGGGGGAAAAATCTGTTGGAAGGTATGCAGAAAAGAGAAAATTACTGCCGGGTTTCGAGGATCATCTTCGGGGATATTTCGTTCGACTTTACCGACAAGGTCAGCACCGACATCGGCTGCTTTCGTGTAAATGCCTCCGCCGACTCGACCAAAGAGCGCCATTGATGAACCTCCGAGTCCATAGCCAGTGATAGATTCATAGAGACCCTCCCAATCATCACCATAATAGAGCTTAAACATATTGATGGAGAGATACAAGACAAGAAGGCCATTAGCTGCTAGAAGAAACCCCATGACTGCGCCCGAGCGAAAAGCTACGATGAATGCCTTCCCGACCCCCTTCCGGGCCTCTAGAGTTGTTCTGGCATTAGCATAGGTGGCGATCTTCATTCCAAGGAATCCCGAAAGAACCGACGTTAGAGCTCCGAGCAAGAACGCGATGGTGCTGAAAATGGCGTTGGCCAGAGCTGGTTTGCACATGTTTCCTGTGTTGTAAGTGCAGGGTTCGCTTTCGGTGCTGAATCCTTTCACTGATCCGAGGAAGAAGAAGATGACAACTCCAAATGCTGCCATGAAAATGCCGAGGTATCTGTACTCGGTGAAGAGAAATGAAGTAGCTCCTGAAAAATCATCGTTCAAATTGAAGAATTTGGTCTCATTTAGATCCCAAAATTTGTAAATTTTGAAACCATGAATGTTGAATCAGCAACTTTCTCTCTCTCCTCTCTTTCTCTCTCTGTTTCTGTGTGATCTAAAATGGAGACTGGATTAGTAACATTGTTCAGTTTTCGGCACAGAAATCGGCCAGCGGCCAATGGGTTATCTACTATTTTGAAAAAACATTCGAATCTAACAAAAAGATCATCATTGTCTGCGAATATATCGAAGAATTCAATGCATTTTTTGAGAAATTTAACTCACCGACAGCAATGGCATTCTGGATTTCAGCGCATTTAACAGCAACCTGAAGCTTATCAACACCCTCTTCTTCTTCTCCTCCTTCGATCAATCTATCCTTGTAGCCATCTTCGTCGCCATAGCCATTAGAGACCTTGACCTTCGACACCAAAAACCACTGAAACAGAGCAAACCCAATTCCCAGAAACGCCGCCGCAGGAATCAGAAACTGGGTCATACCCTCGTTGAACACCCCCATTGTCAAATATCTCAATCTGGAGTAACCTTCTTCGAGGTTCTTGAGCATACGTAAAAAAGAAAACCTCCCCAGATGATGCTTTTGTACGGATGATTCTTATCCAGAATCCACGAAGAAAAAATAAATCTGTATTGAAAATCTCAACGCCATTAAAGAAACTGGAAAATGGGGCGAAACTGGCTGGTTTGAATGGTGGATGGGGAAATTCCGAGAGATTTCTTAGCCTGGTTGTTTTGATTGACCAGTATGAGTTCTAGTCAAGGTTGCTTTCAAGTGGGGCAATCCCAGTCTAGGTCATTGATAATAGTAATTTACTGGAGAACCATTCTCCATGGTTTTACAGATCTCTGAAACTGAACCCAAGGTGGAGCTCGTTGGAGAAACATAATCATCAATCAAATCAAATCAAACATTATGACCCTTATCTCTTCTTCTCCCTTCTAGATCCAAATTCCGCAGCTGATATTAAATTCATGGACGTAAGATTCAAAACCCCCAAACCAGTTAAGATGAACGAGCCGATGCTTGTGCAAAAACAATAATAATCGGAGATATAAATAGAGATAAATTCAGAGAGTACTGTAGAGAGTGAAGAAGATGATGGATAATATAAAGAAAGGATCGCCATTGAAGCAGGGGACCGTAGGGTTGGTGTACCCACCAATCCCCTCATTGCCGCCATTGTCGAGCATAGAAGAAGAAACATAAATGCTAGTGGCGGAGAAGAGATGAAGGTGACGCAGCTCATACAATTACTTAATTTTGTCAATTAATTAATTTGAGTAGGTTCGTTTTGTATATATTGTAGAGTTAATTTGAATTCGTATTTAATTTTTATAAATTGATCCGTTAAACTAAGCTCAAAATTTATAAAAAATTAATAAAATTGTAGTTATGATTGATTTGATAACTAAGTAATTTAATTTTACATAGTTAAAATTAATCTTAAATTAAAATCAAACTAAAATTTCATCGATTGAGTTAGATTCAAATTTGATTTTCATGAACCGTTCATTTGATTGGATCATTTTTATTCAAAAACTGGCTCAATCCACCCCATCCAACTCCTGGAGTTGATGGGTTTTCATGAAAATATGCCACAAGAAAGATTAGAAAATAGGTTCACAATCACAGCATTCTATTAAGTATTTATGACACCTATTTGTAGGGGTGGGCAGATCCGGTCCGATCCAATCCGATTAGGATCAGACCAGGTATTCGGTAGAGAAGTTTTTCATTTGATCCGACTTTCAGATCGTTATCGGATCGGATTGGCTATCGGATTCGAAGCCAAATCCGATAGTCAATCTGATCCAATCCGAAAGTCAGATTGTTTAATTCAAATCGGCCGAAAGTCGAAACCCTAAATCATTCAGCATCTCCGACTCCGATTTTGGAATCCGAAAATCACCCGTCCCAATTTCTCGACTCCGCTACTCCGAAGACGAAGCCGAGCCGCATCGCCGACCCTCTGCTCCTAGACTCCGAGTTTCCCTCCAACGACGGCCGCGAAGAACAGAAAAAAAAATATAAATAGGTATAAAAATTTGATTTTTGATTTATAAATTATTTCTGTAATTATAATTGTAAATGAGTGGATTCGTTAAAAACAACGAAGAACAGAGAAGGAATCGACGGAGAACTAAAAATTTCCGAATTACAAGGTTTTGCCTCAATCCGATCCGATATCACCCTATGCCTACCTATTTGAGACCAAACCTGCCAACAATTACATAAACAAATGATGGGTTGTTGTTAAAAAGGGTGGCTTAGTTGAGATTATGTGCTTGCATCAGCTTAATCCATTTGATCATAGAAAGAATATTATGGGGGCGTGCTAGTTTATCCGCATAAATTGAGACAAAAAACTATAGGATAATGTTCAATTTGAATTTTACAACAATTAATATACTTTAGGGTAATAAGAAAATCCCTACTCAACAGAAAAACAAATAGAACTCCAATGTTGAAAACCAAAAGTATAACTCTGGTGTCCATCCACATTCAAGGCAATAACCCAACCGGCAAACACCCCTACACGATACAATAACAAAATGAATAATGCAATTTCAATGCTTCTAATCGTATTCTCAAAAGCTATTTCAATTGCGAATCTCGACTATGTTTTGTGAAACAAGCAAGGAAACATCTTCCCTTGTAACCCAATGATAAGTGGGAATATCCCATTTCTTTTTCTTATTATTCTCGAATGAGACATCGATGAGAGATTCTGCTACTGCTACCGATGAGAAAGAACATTCTTAATTATTTGTTACAAATTGCCTTTCATGTATTCTGCATGAAGAATAAGGTAATAAAATAAGTCGTCACCTCGAGTTTATGAAAATTTTGATCTCCCTTTTGCGTTTGAGTCGTCTGACCGGCTGGAAACTTCGGTTTCTTCACAGCTTGATTTTACTGCATTTTCAACTAGATTAAGATAATGAAGCACCTTTAAGTAATGGAGTTTTAAAAATGACTATTTTTCTTTCGGATGAAGGCCGAATGCTAATTCGAATATCTGACTGTAATCGTTCACAAAGTGAACATCTAGGCCTTCTTTTACGTTCTCTGCAAGCTCGTCAAAATCCCTCCGGTTCGCTGCTGGGAATATGATTGTTTTCACTTCGCTTCTCCTTGCAGCTATGGTTTTTTCCTTCACCTGATATTGAAAAACGAAAATCAGTAATCCGAAATAAAGTGCAGAGAAATCGACACAAAGAAAACTACTTGAAAATTCCATAAATGTGACCATCTTAATTGTAAATGAACTGTTCTTGGCATATTAAATTGCTAAGTTTGAAGTTTATTTGAAATTACCCCGCCAATTGGAAGGATTTTCCCAGTTAGCGTTACTTCGCCAGTCATTGCTAGGTCTTTCTTGGTCGGCTTTTTAATGGCAAGGGACAACATTGAAGTTATCATGGTGCAGCCAGCACTCGGGCCGTCCTTAGGTGTGGCACCGGCAGGAACATGCAGATGAAGCTTGGTATTGGCGAAGAAGGGATTTTCAGGATCTTTTTCAAGCATAATTCCACGAGCAACAGTGTGAGCAATTTGAGCACTTTCTTTCATTACTTCTCCAAGCTGACCAGTGAGGTGAAGAGCCCCTTTCCCCTCGGCTTGCTCAATCTGAGTGGTCTCAATATAAAGAGTGGATCCTCCCATGGCAGTCCAGGCCAGCCCCATTACGACTCCAACTGGAGTTTGATCGTAGATCCGTTCGGCATGGAAAATGGGTTTGCCTACAAAATCAGTCAGGTTTGATGAATCAACTAACACTTTCTCAACTTCTTTTGTCGTATCATCGTCTCGGATTATGCTAGTTTCCTCTGCATCCTAAAATGCAAAAGAAATATAAGTCAACAAAGGCTCTAAGAAGGTGGCAGATATGTATTGGATTTGATGGCATTATCAAGGACTTGAAAGTCATGTCTTTACACGGCATAATACTCGAACTTTTCATTGAACTCGGTTTGTAGAATTAAAATTTCAAATGCAAAAACAGTTTTAAAGTTTTTCAAACTATCATACCACAGACTCCATTGGTTGGCAGGCAAGACTTTGTGATTCTTCATTTGTTTGGTCTGTCAGTACTTTGTCAGATTCATCTGAAGGTTTGGCTTCCTCTTTTTGGCAGATAACCTCAGTTGGTCCACCTTCGCTGAGATCTTCACTACCAACCACAATTTTATTCTCTCCTATATCTCCTCCATCTGCTACTTCCATTTCTGTTCCCTGGGTAATTACAGGTTCATTGGACACTCCTTGTCTCACGAGCTGAAGAGCAATCTGCATTACATCGCACAGCTTAATACTCACAATTTATGTATCCAAAGGTGCTCCCAATATCAGAAGAAAAAAAGAATATTGGGGATAAATTGTGTTTTATTACTTGTTCATTATCACACTTGGACTGGAGTTATGACAACAAAAATTAGTGGGCGATTCATCCCAGTAAATTATAATTTATTTTCAAAAGTAAGAGCCTAAGAATAAACCTTGCGATAAATTTTTTCTATATGCTTTTGGAGATTCCGGACACCAGCTTCCCGACAGTAATTTTCTATGAGTGAAAGAATAGCCGCATCAGTGACTTCAACCTGTTTGCCAAAGTAAAAACAAGTTTACAGTATCTATAATGATATTTATGAAGTGGATAAGGAAGAAAAAAAGGCAAAGAGACTAACCTGCTCAGATTTGATGCCACATGCTTCGCGTGTAGCTTTCTCTAAGTAGTCTCTAGCAATGTGCACCTTTTCATCAGTAATATACCCAGCAATTGCAATGACCTCCATTCTGTCTAGTAGAGGATTCGGTATCATTTCAACAACATTTGCTGTGCATACAAAGAGAACCTGCAAATGAGAAGTAAAGAATTGAAGATATTGGATAAACACTTCAATTAACCTGAACTCAACAACTTATATTAGGTGTAATTTATAATTAAAACAACTCAAATGCAAGGAGCTTCGACTCAAGTAACTGAACTTTCAACTTCAATGATAAATTAACAAAAATCATTAATAATATTAAATTCACGATAAGAATCCAGGAGAACAATAGAGTGCTCTATATTCTGTCCAACCTCACTATCAACTTTTATACGCAACATATGCAATGAAAGTAGATTGAAATTATGTCACTAGTCCTGAGTCCCAAAATCCCGACCCCATAGTTTCTATTCAAACCCAATATTTACTTCATATAAAAAGCTACAATTTGAAGTAAAATCTATAAACCCACTCAATTTATTCATTTTTAATTTGCACACATGTTCTTTTGTGGCAATCAGCAACGAGAGAAGTACTAAAGCAGCCAAAGAAAATGTTAATATTTGATGTTGCATATCATACTCCAGGTAAATAAGATTAGACACTTAGGTCATAAACAAATCCAAACATTGTACAAGTAAATAAAAACCTTCAAATATGTAATATTCACTGTATTCTTCACCCTAACGACTGACCTTTGAAAGATCAATTGGAACATCAAGGTAGTGGTCCAAAAAGTTGGCATTTTGCTCTGGATCGAGAAGCTCCAACAAGGCACTTGCAGGATCGCCAGCATGTCCTTTACCAAGCTGATAAGAAAAGTGGAGAGAGAAATAAGCTTCATACCAACAAAGAGGAACAGACAAGTTTTTATTAGCTAGGTAGTAGAGTCAATTTGACATTAGCCAACTTTAGCATATTACCTTGTCAATCTCATCAATCAGAACAAGAGGGTTAGCAGTTCCAACATTTTTAAGACACTGCACCATCTTTCCTGGCATCGCACCAATGTAAGTCCTACGATGCCCCTGAAATTATTTTGGGATTTTAACACTAATATACTATAAAAAGATGGTCAATGTAATCACATTTGCGACGGTTAAGAATAATACCTTGATTTCAGCAACATCAGCTAACCCTCCAACAGAAAACCGATAGAACTTGCGATTCAGGGAACGAGCAATTGAACGACCAATGCTCGTCTTTCCCACCCCAGGGGGGCCAGATAGACAGATGATTTTCCCTGCAGCATGGATAATGGTCGCAAGATAACACTCAGAGTCAAACATTTGAAAATTACAAAAAGGAAGTATATAGAAAAACCAAAACCTAGAGTATAAATGACGGAATAACACATCATGTATGCAAGCATCACAAAGTCAGATATGTGCAAATTCACAGACCTTGAGAGATTCCTCTAAGCTTTCCGACGGCAATAAATTCCAATATCCTCTCCTTAACATCACTTAATCCATAATGATCTTCATCAAGAATTGTTTGCGCATGAAAGATATCAAAGTTCTCATCGCTGTGATCAGGAAGAAAGAGTGGCTATCATAATCTCATCTGAGTATGTGGAGCACATATCAAGTAGAAATTAATTACTACTAATTTAGTCTTTCTACACAACCAACAATGTTCACAGACCTGTAGTTTCCCCATGGAAGAGCTGTTAACCAGTCCAGATAGTTGCGAGTGACATTAAATTCACTAGAACTTGCCTCCAATAGCTGCAATTTCGCGAGCTCTTCTTCAATTACTTGCAAAACATGAGGTGGGCATTTTTCTCTATTTGGTTCAAACCTTTCCCTAAACTTTCCTGCCACAAGAGGAAAAAAATAATGAATTATGAACAAGGATGAAATTATGGTATTACGAATATTGGCAATCCACCAATAGAAGCAAGTACAGATGACACTCAACTATAAAAACTTGACAATAAACACTTGGGTTACGTTTCATATGAAATTCGGTAATAACTTTCTGAACTCAACAGGGACTTCCTGATTATCTTAGTTATTATTTCCACAGATTCACCAACTTCCAGAAAAAGGGACATTCAGAATATACAAACCAGATAGGGCTGTTTTGTCATCAGTCTCCAATCCCAGCTCCTGCATGTTCAATACTAGCTGATAAGGTCCAGAAAGTCTTAGGGCTGAAAGGAAAAAAAGACAAGAACTACTATACTAAATAACTGAAGGTCAACATATGAACCAAAAAAAGGCCAACGTTGCTAACAGAAAAGAAATAACGGTAAATCTTTATACCTTCTTAATGGCCTTAAGCTGCTCATTCAGTAAGTATCTGCGCTGCTCACCGCTAATCTTTTCTTCAATTGCCTTAGCTATTGATTCCTGAGTGAAGAGGAAAAATAAATGAGCCAATCTATGCTTCAAGTTCAAACCTACGCCCATAGATCAGAAAATGGCATCTCCCACCTGAATCTTGCTAATTTCCATCTCTTTCTTCAATAACTCAAGCGTAAGTTTCAATCGATTATTCACCTGAATCAGAAAATGATCAGTCATGTGGCAGTGTCACAAATACTCAAGCTAGGAAACTTTGAATAGAGAGTGAAATATCTTATATGTTAAAATGTGAAAAGAATAGATATAAAAGAAAGAAAATGTTACTTCTATTTATTTTGTCACAACCATGCATCAACTACTAATTTATTTACATCTAATTCTTCAAGCACTAGCTGACTTTGCAATTTGTTTGCACCAGATATTGCAGCTCCAAAATCTGCTAACCGAGGAAAGTTGAAATCACCTATGTGCTGCAGTTATTAAGAAAATATGATCAACATGATTAGTTTGTCAAATGTCAAGTCTTGGCAAGCAACTAGGATAGTAATAAAACAGGGACCATACTTGAGTAAACGTTTGAACATGGTCCCTCCATAGAGAACTAGTCTTTAACACATCCCTCAGAGTAGATATAACCTCAAATGATGTTGCCTTAATAACATCATCATCCTTGTTATATGGTTTATCCTGAAAAGATGGTTATATTATTGAAAAAAAGGGAATAAAAAAGTTTTGCATCTGGAAACTGGCAGCAAAAGTTTAAATGAGAAGATGGGAAATCCATGCCTTAAGATGATCGACTTTTACGGTCAGGGGATCCTCGCTAACCTAAACAGAGGCAATATGTCCATAAGCTTTGTTATCAAAGAAGTAAATACAATGGAACATAGAAAAAAGTTTTAATTTATGGTAACAGACTCATTGGTTGATCATAAAGAAATAAAAAGACAATGAAAAACTATAGCTTTTCAAACTCTTAGTACTCACCATCTCTGTTATTCTAAGTCTCCGATGACCAATGAGGATCACCTGATCTCCTTGGATACTTGATATCTGAATTATATAATAGATTAAACAAAAGCTGGCTCATATTGTATGGATATTGCTAACAAAATATAAATATATTAACAAGAAGAAACAAAATCAATACCTGGGCAAGTGTACCAACTTCATGAAGACGATTGAACAGCTCTTTTCCTTTTAAATCATAAGTGTTCTTCTCTGTTTCAGAACCAGATAGCAAGCTGGGATCAGTTCCTGGTTCATCCTTCAGAAGAAAAGCACCAGCATATGGAGCTTGCCTTTTTCTGCTTTCTTGTAATGCTGCTAAGAGTTTTGGATTCTGTATAGAACATAGTAAAAATTGTTTGAGGAAGAACGAATTTAATTCTGTTTTTTAGTATCAAAGAAGATACTCTAATACTTTTTAGGCCAGGAAAAAGTTTCTACCCAAGTTATAAATAACATTGAGCAAGAACAAGGGTGAAAAAAAGGAAGACAAGTCAACAGGAATTGGCATCGAATGGTAGAAGCTCTACAAATAAACTACAAATCTTATTTTAGTAGTGATTATAAAATGCGATACCTTCACATAAATAGGCATGTAGAATCCAGGGAATAATGGTCTGTGAGGCAATGGTAATGCCAAGACCTGCACATATATACAAAAGTAAATTGAGGAATTGAAAATCAAGCTGCCAGAACATAGTTTATTGTCATTATATAATAGCATTTGGCTTCAAATAAAAACCTTCATCAACAATTTCACAGATACAGTTTTCCATTCAGCTCAAGGTTATTAACAAAATGAAACGAAGTAAAAACTCAAGAGACTAACAAAAAAAAATAGACTTTCATTGCAACACTAAATAATCTAATCTAAAGTCTGACTAATTTTCCATGTTCAACAGCTCGTTTTCAGAAAACCCAATCTAAGAAGTTAGGATAGGAAATATGAAATTCACAATAATATTAAAGATTATTCTTTTCTTCTTCCCAGCTAAATTTTTCAACATAGATTAACCATCAAGGAAAACCAATACAGCAAACCAAAAGATGCCCAGAAACTTGACTTGCTGAGCAAGATTTCCAATATCTCTAACTTCTAATTCTTTCAACCGAGAATAACAATAGTCAAAAGATGTGGAGCAAATTATAATCCGTAACCGTTTATTAAGCATTTACTTTAAGCACATCTTATAGTGGCCAAAAACTTGAACATGAACCGTTAAGTAATCTTCAGGCCTAGGATTCGTTGAGACTATCGCAGACGAGGCCTTGGAATCGATGTCTTCAGCTGCAGCCTCAGCAGCTTTAACTTGCACTTCAGCTTCCGGAGCTGGTCCATCTTTTGAGTCGGAGCAAAACAGCGCACGTCGGCTCAAATTACCGTGCATCAGAACCAATCCTCTCAGGTGACTAATCAATCCCACCAGAACAGACGATGTTTCAGGTCCAGTTCGGAGACAGGGTGCCAGATTGTGCGATTGGCCCCGTAATCGAGAGTTGGAGAGTAATTTCAACATTGAAATCTAAAAGAGAAGAAACTGAATAGCTAATTTTGGACTTGAGAAAGTAGGTGGAAACCCGTTAAGCGCAGCGCTGGTTGTGGTGAGAGAGAACCGGCATTGATGGAAAAAGGAGAAGAAAAAAAGCTTCAACCTTTGGTTTGCTAAAGCCCTAGATAAACCCTTCGCTGTTGGTATTCTGCTCCAGAGACGTTAGCTCACATTTAAATAATTTTAAATAAATAAAAGGCAAGGATTGAATTATTTTTTTAATATATATTTTTATTATTAAAAATATATTAAAAATATAAATCTAGAATTATCCTAAATAAAATTAATTTTTTGAGTAAATATTTCTATAGACTTATCATAAGTTTCTATTATACAAAGTGACGTATCAAACTATGATTAATTTATAAAATGTAATAAATAGATATTAAATTATAATAAATTTAAATTCACTAATAATATCAATCAATGTTCTATCAACCCGTATAATAAAAAAAATAATATAAGAAGATGATTTTAACATTACTCTTCATTTTAGCCTACGAGACCACACACAAAAACCACTCGAAAGTAATTTCTAAGACGATCTAAATCTTGGAGTATACAAAATGTCTAATTTAAATCACTATGAGACTTAATTCAGAGTAATTATGAGTAATGTTAAGTTTACATTCTTAGTATATTCTTGTAACTTAGTTTCTCACTTTTCAAGTTTTGATTAGTCTCAGTGAAGTATTTTTAACGTATTGTAATCAAAATATATAGTAGAAAATGTAAGTAGTGACATTGCCGTTAAAAAAAATACCACATATCCACCGCATCATAAGGACGATATGAAAAAAATCATATACTTTGATGACGTACATAACTTTAATGAACAATTTTTTTCGTAACAAATGTAAAACAAATATGATGAATCGTGAAAACGTTAAAGAGTCCATAAAACTTCTATAATCTTTTCCAATAATATGTTGTACATTTTTTAATGTATTATAATTATAATAATTATTTATAATATTTATTGTATCAATCAGAACTCGATACGTTAAAAAATAAGTTAAGAATGTAAATTTAGCATTACCCTTTAAAAAATCTTGAGTAAATAAGCTTCCAATTAGTGTTTCATTAGCTTAGATATCTGCCTTTTCATGTGTTCCATGAGGTAATAATCTTGGTTTATCTTTGGTGTTTATGTTTTCAGACTAAGATCAAACAGCAAAGCTTCAAAGACTGAGGGTTAGACACTGAAATGGTTGTTTTTTGTAATGGGAATTGTAAAATCCATAGCCAAACCCGGGTCAAATGCTATCCAAGACTAGGGGTGGATACAGGCCGATCCGGCCAGATTTTATCTCAAAATAGAATCAAAATCAGAACTCACAATTTTGATTTTTTGGAACCCGAATCAACTATTACAATTTCACGTTTTAACTTGATTTTGTTTTATATTTTTAAAAAATAAAATATAATAATAAAATATATTTTTTATTATATTTGATCCGAATTTTAAGTAAATTTATGATTTATATCAGATTTTACTAAAGTTTAGGTAGAATTTTACTCGATTTTGAAATTTTTTTTACTCCTAAATACTAACATCAGCCCATAAATTACCATTATTTTAAAAATTAAAACTAAAATCAGATTAAAACCAACCGTTCCGGTCTAGTTTTGAATAAATGTTGATCACACCTACCCAAAACCAGAGATTTAAAGGGCTTCCTAAACACAAATCCAAAGTCTTAACCAGAGATTTAAAGGGCTTCCTAAACACAAATCACGTTTTACTCGATTTTGACTTTTGATCGCACCTACCCAAAACCATAATTATTTTTTTCAAACTCATACGCTAGCTGTCTACGTCTGCAATGTATGGACTATGGATATACCTATCTACAGACAAGATTCTTGAGAATTCAGTATTAAACGTTGAAAAAAACTACTACTGTAGAATATAAATCTCTCTTTCAAGCTCTGTGAGAGATAGAGAGAGGGGAAGAGAGAAAATGAATACAAAACCCAACAAGATAAGAGTGGCTATCTTGTTCTTAATTCATCAGTAGACGCAAGTACAGAAGCGAGCAAAGTCTTAACCAGAGATTCAAAGGGCTTCCTAAACACAAATCCAAAACGCCCCCAGGAGATTACACAGATTCAGAGTTTTGAAATTTGGGAAAATTTAGAACCTTGATGACAGGTTTTGCTTGGACATGCATAAAAAAGATGGCGCCGACGACCAATATTAAGAAACAAAAGTACCCAATCGATGCCAAACGACAAAATGAAGAGAATCAAACTCAATCTATAACCAATAGAAAATCAGAGATTATCCATGATTGAGTTCTTACCGTCTCTAAGTCTATACGGTGGTATTCATCAACCTGGAGTGGATTCAAATGGTTTGAAATGGACTTAAGTGGAGATATTTGATTTGGTGACCTATTCTTTCCATAGTTTACATGCTTTACGCTGAGTTTAGGCCGAGTAAAAGCCGAGTTTTTTTTCGTGGATACTCTTAGTCTTAGCTTTAGGCCGAATGACACATCAATTTACTTTTCAAGTTAGCCAAAAACATGTTGCAAATTTGACACCAGTCGATTTTATAACTATAGTTGACATTAATTTATAGAATAAAATCCTATTCAGATCCTAATATAGACTCACGGAGCTCACCCTGATAGAATTTAGGTCACGCCTATATTCATAACAAGACTCAAATTCTTTCCAAGATATGCGAGATTATACAACCCTACTTCTATAAGCTAGACACTCACATTTTTTATGTCTACTTGTTGGAGCACAAAAACAAAAGATAAATGAAAAAAAAACAATATAGAATGAGAAGGGAATCCTTGCGTAGACCCCACCAATGATCCCAAATCGTCCTTAAATAAGCCTTCTCCAACATCATCACTGCACTCAGCCTCTCCCTCTCCTTAGTCATCTTAAGTATCGACATGGTTTCAGAAGAAGAGCTTCGGGTGCAAAAAGTGTGCGATCTGTACGACCATATCTCAAGCCTTGAAAGCCTCAACCAGGCCAAAATGTCGACACCCTCTTTAACCAGCTGGTTCAGACTTGCATGCAGCCATGTCCTCTCGACGTAGCCAAGCTTTGCACCAGGGTTCAGCAAATCCGAGCCAAGCTCATCAAACTCTGTGCTGAGGCTGAGGGTCTTTTAGAGAGCCACTTCTCTACCATCTTAGCCTCTTTTCAAAAACCTCTTCAAAATCTCAATCTTTTCCCATACTATTTCAACTATTTAAAGCGTAGCCTTGTTGAGTTCAACATTCTAAGCCCTTTTTGCCCTAAACCACTTGCCCAAATAGCTTTTATTGGCTCAGGTTCCTTCCTCTCACCTCCATTGTTTTGGCCCTAAGCCACCTCCCCTCCACAGCTTTTCACAACTTTGACGTCGACCCAGCAGCCAACTCAAAGGCACTTTCTTTGGTTAGAAGTGCTCATGGAGCCAGGGCATTTCTTTATCCAGTGGTTGATTTCTGTGATTTTCAAGGGTTTCATATTCTGTCCGTTTTTCATCCCACTGATGAGGTTATAAACTCAGTCATTATTGCAAGGACAGATGAGCAAGGGCAAAACTCCATGGGAACGGCTAATAACTGCTCTGAGATGCAGAGCTTCACTCTTCCAAAAATGGAGGAAGCTGCCATGGAAGAACAGCTTTCTTAAACTCTCCATGGCGTTGCCATTCCAAAAATGGAGGAAGCTTCCATGATGTAACTCCATTGAATAATTAAGCTTCTTCTGATATTTCTAATAGCAAAAAAATGTACTTGAGATCCACATTTGCGTGCTTCATGTTGGAGAAACGGTTGATCATGAGCATTTTTCTACGAGTCTACCGAGTTTAACGAGCTGGCTTATCAAACTTTAAAAAAAAAAGATATTAAATAACCCGAACCACAATCCTAACAAGCCAAGTCTAATGAGCAGAGCGTCATTGACCATCCTTAACCAATAACTATTGTATAACTCACTATAATTATTATTTATTTTTGTAATGTGATATAAAAACATTTTATTTATATATCTTATATAGATACTTATAATTGTAAAGTAAAATAACAATATTATAATTAGTTATCTAATTAAGATAATATATAAATAAATAGTTAAAATTAGTCAATTAAGATTATAGTAACTAGTAAGTACGAATAAAATGTACATTTTGCAATCAAAAGTGTCTAGTGTATTGGAACTTCGTTAAAGTACACAAGAGGCTGGACCAAGAAACTAGGCTGGATAATCGAGCCAGCCTGCCCATTAAGCCCAGGGTCGACGGGTTTGCGTCCCTGAAAAGAAAGGCACGACTCAGGTTGCTCGTTTATTTAGCGAGCTAAGCCGAGCTCAGCCTACTAAAAACAAGAGGTTTGGATCTAAATGCTTTAATTTTAGTTTTAAAGCATGCTTAAGGCCGTGGTTTAGGCCTGTAATTCCAACATATATTATTCGTCTTTGAATTTTTTCCGGCATGGAAAACAAATTGGCATGGAGTACTTTAGGAGTTCATATAATAGGGTACTGAATAAATGAACCAGAGTCAGTGAAACCTTTCTATTTTAAGCAATTTACACGTCATTTATCACCATGACGATGCCAAAAATACCTGGTAGAAATTCTTAACCGAAATGTACTCGAGTGCCTTCATGCAATAAGTATAGAACAAGGTGGCATGATGTGATTGTCCATCTTTGAAACTTCTTAATTGATTCAAGTCCGTCTTTGGGCAAGACAATACTTTGGGCGTAATTTTTCAAGCCGTTCCGAGTACTCGATTTGAATAGCTTCATTACCGAACACTTCATCCCAAATCTTTTGGAGTTCTGCATCAAATTGCGTTTATATCAGACAGACTAACATGTAAAATGCCATTTAATTTGAAAATATTAAACTCCCTTATGAAATAGGATCAAAGATAATAACCAGGAAGAGAAAAGCAATAAACAAAAACGAAATTCATGCTTTCATCCTTGCCAGTCTTTGGAAATCAAATGTAGCACACAAAAGATGGATCTGAAAAACCTCATCTTATAGCTTCATTATTATCATCATTTTGGAAATAAACTTAAGCACAGCGAAAAGACCTCTCTTTATCTTCTTATTCTTCCCATCTCTATCTCCTTATTTCTTTTCTTCTCTTGTTAATTTTTTTCGTTCTTGTAAAATCCATTCTTTCCTACATCACCCATGCAACAAAATGCTTGATATGCAAGGAGACCATAGCCAATTGATGATGCCCAATTAGTAGGAGGTTCCAAGTGTTAAGCTGACAGTAATGTCTTGTGATATTAATGCAATTGAGCATGGTTATAAGAGCCATAGCATGACAACTACTAAAATGTACCATAGTACGAATGCAAGTGCAAAAAAAAAAAAAAACCTAGCACTGGTCCATACAAAAACGATGACTGATAACAACCTGCAACATATTTAACTTGCTAAAGAATATTTGTAACATACCCAGCTTGTCACCCGAAGAAAGACACATTACAAGGATGCCAAATCTTGGAACCTTGCCTAAAGATTCTAAGAAATTAACAGCCAAATCCATGTCATCCCTAAACAAGAAAACCCCAAATCGTAAGAGAACAGTAACAAGAGCTCAAAGGGAGGTAAGTGCCTAAACTAAAAAAGTACACCTTCAGAACTTACATGAAAAATGTAGCTATGCATTTGACCATGTCCATTAGTATGGGAGCAGTCATCACATTTTTGAATATTTGGGGTAGAGCAGTAGGAGATATTGCCTGAGAGGAAATGAAATGAATTAAGCCTGATGGGATGAAATATAATAGAGAGGAAGTAGATATTGAGACTAGGACTCAAGTTCAACAGCAAATGATTTATCCTAGCGTTCTAGCAGTAATCAATCGGTTGATCCATTGCGACCCATGGACTATTGATATCCAACCAAACAAGGAACTAAAAGACTTTAAGTGATGTAGAAAAGCTACTAAAAGTAGTCTAACATTCCAATTAAAGTTGTCCAAGAATAATATAAGCACAACTAATTTTCTTGTAGTAATGAAACTCAACCCTAATAAAAATAAGTATTTAAAAGGTTTCACATCGTAGAGTGTGTGCCCAACTAATTTACAGCCAAACGTGATTTTCAATTTTCAGTTTTACTTATTTCAGACCTTCATAAGACGGGTCTGAAGGGCATTATCACCATAGAACCCTCGCCAAGACGCTTCAAATTGATAAGCTGTCTTTGGTGGTGTGATATTCTCGGCAGCTTTGAGCATAGCACTTGAGGCTGCTTGAGAAGCAAGCTCTTGCATTGAAGTCTTCTGGTCCCGCCTGGTGACACGATTACTTGGCTGCAAAAAGATGACAAGACATCATCAAATGATCAAGAAGAAGAAAAAGCAGATGGCCTCATGATGTGACAGAGAGAATTGGGCACTATAAGAATAAAGCACCTGCAATCCAATACAAAGAAGATAACAATAAACAAATTGCAGAGTGGCCATATGAATAGGGTTTGTCCTGCTTAGCCTAAAATAAATTGAATGGAACATTTCAAACTAAACACCATTTTCATTAACTTTATGGCAGAAACGATATAATTTAGAAAACTCTAATATAAAGAATAAAAGGAAACATATCGAGAAAATTGGTGTAAAATAAGCTCAACATTTTAACTTAAGATCTCACCAAAAAGTCTTGGCTCCAATCCAATTCTAACGGTGCGTACATATAACTGGAAAAATCTCCCAAATCAAAATAAACAGTGAATGCCATAAAAATCTGTCACCATGTCAATTGCATTGAGGGTGGAACCAAATGCGTGTAAGATGAAACATAAAAAATACCTTAGCATACTCCGAATCTGAAGTAGAGAATGTGTTCTTGTGGGCAATATCAACATCCTGTTTCCTTGGCCTGCTTTCCACTGTTACACTATCCTCAATTTTTTGTGGATATACAATTGTCTTTTCAGAAACCTTATTTCCATTGACCTACCAAACAGGAGAAACTCTTTAAATTGCCAACTAGCATGTAACTCTTGTTTTTATCAACACGTTTCCTTATTTTTGGGTTTAATCTATCAATTAAGTAACCTTGTGCACAACAGGTACTACGATGTCTTAAGCTATGACAGATTGTAAAACTATGTTTTGAATAGAAAAAAAACTGCCAGATTTTTACTTTGATTGGTTCTTTGGCTGAAGTTACTCTTGCCACCTGATTATTGCTCGAAATGGAATTTTTGTCCTCATCTTTGGCCTTCAAATCATGGTGTCTTACTTTCTGCAAATCTTTCCCAGAGCCTTGCAGTGTTTCAGATGTCTTCTCAAAAATTGACTGAAAAAAGTTTCATTTTGTTAACTTGAATTTTCTAAGGAAATATAGAATAAAGAACCAAGAAAAAAAATGAGAGCAACGCAAACATGTTCTATGGTTCAGCACTAATTGCATCACTGCTAAATAAAAGTCCATCTGCACAATGCAAAACTTACTTTCTTAAGCAGAGACTTGGCTTCCTCAAATTGCGCCTTGACTTCCTGATTCTGAGGCTCCAATCTAAGAGCAGTTTCAGCATCTACAATTAGATACAGTAATTATGCACCACCGAAACATGAAAGAGTAACATTTTTTCAGAATATATTGCATTGCACCTTCCAAAAATTCTTTCAGCCTTCCAAGTTCTTTTCTAGCTGTTGCTCGACGTGAATATGCTTTTATGTAACGATCATCGAGGTTCAATGCCTCTGTGCAATCTTCCTCAGCTTCGTGGAATCTGATGGACAAAATAAACTGTTTAGGCACGCTATGGGTTCATCCACAGTCATGAAAGTAAAAACAGTTTTAATAAGGTGAAAACAACACCCCCTTGAAGCCATTTGCAAGAAATATGGTGAGTAGTAATAAATAAATGGGCTGTAAGAGCTACTGCATGTGGAAAAAATAACCTTCTCAGTTTTATATAAGCCATGGCCCTATTTGCATAGGCTACGGAAGTTGGTGACAAAGCAATACTTCTTGAGTAGCAATTAATAGCTTCTTTGAATTTTTTCTTCTTGAAAAACTCGTTACCCTGCAACAAGGTAAGAGCTAGTATGATTTTCTTTCCCTAGAGGATTCCCCACTGTTGAAATGTATAAATAAGAAGCACCTACCTGTTCTTTTTCTGAAGTGGCGTCAGGCAGACTATGGTCACTCGATAAATTATTTGCTAGAGGATTGAATTTATCAAAATTCCTCAAGTGATCATCCTTTACAGCATTATTACTTGAATAAGCTGCTGTAGAAGCTTTTCTATTTGGACTCCTATTCTTACCCGTAACACCGCCACTCTGGAAAACTCAAATTCTAAGTTAAATTGATACGAAGCAATCTAAGCATCATCTTCAAACTTGAACTTAAGGAACTTCTTACCTCGTTCTCCTTTTGACCAGCTGGTGCTTTCATTCTTTTTTCTTTGTCCTTGAGGGAAAATTCCCAGTCCTGCAAGTCATTCAAAAACCCCTGGAAATCCTGGGAATACTCAAAGACAAACATTTATAAGATTGACGAACGTCAAAAATAGAGTCTTCACAGCAGTAAGGCAATCTTCAACCCGTGAAAAAGTATTAGATAATAAGTAGGGACACAGATGATCAAATACACTGGCTAACTAAAAAGTCGGCTCATTCCTTGCTCAGTAAAAATAAATCATTAGGGCAAACTAGCTAAAATAAAAATGAATTATTTTTTCTCCATCGTATCGATTTCGGATTTCTGGGCAAACAAGTAGACATTGTAGCAGTGCAGAATAAGAAGCGAGAAGGGAAATTACCATAGCCTGATCTCGAGCGTGTTTAGTGGGAACCCTAGCCATGGGAGGGGGTTTGAAAGGAAAAGAAAGGGATGAGATTAACGGTAGAATGGGGGAATCTTCTCGAATGGAGGAAGATGGCTGGAGCACGACTCAATTTAACCATGCCGGTGCCGGTGGTAGTGGAACCCGCATGGTTCTATTCTCGGTTTGGTTTAAAATTTAACCAAACCGAAATCTTTCTAAAAATAGCATTGAAAATCAACCATAAAAAATGCATAAATTTAAAAAAAATGTCAAAAGTCTAAATATATATCTCCATCCTTTATATAAAAAACCTAGATTAAAATAAATAAAAAATCAAAACAGCTACAAATTTAGTGCAAAAACTGAACCGACCAAACCGAAAGTATCTTGACCTAAAACCAAAAATAAACCAAGCTCCAAATCAAAGCGATAAGGACTAAAACCTGATCGAAAAACCGAACCTCAATTTTTGGTTTTTATCTGTTCGATTACGGTTTTTTAATAACAAATCGAACCGGCTTGAATTCAAATACTCATTTTTAACAGTATATGGGGAATCGGAATATGGGGTTTATTAGGGCAGTTTACAGGGAGAGGCGATTTCCAAGTTGAGTTCCGTGGTGTTCTCTTAGTCGATCATCGGAGACCAGCGTTGAGGCATAGTTCGCGAGGTATTCTTGGCGGGCAAGGTTAGGAAGAAGGTTAGAGTCTCGCGTCTTCGGAAATGGGTCAATTTTCGATGATATGGACTCTTTTCTTGCTTTATGAATTGTTTTTTAAAGATTTTGATAGCGATTTAAAGTGCAGTTTTTGGTAGAATAATGTGTGATTAATTTACTGATGGATTCTGAATGAAGGAATTTGGATGTTTGCAGAAGCTTTACGCTTGGAGTTTTCATTCATCTGTACTCAAATTTACTCATTGGAGAAGCTGAAATGGACAAGTCTAGACCTAGGCAGAGGAAATTATCCGTGTATCTTTACATCCCGAATATTATTGGTTGGCTGAAAAGTTTCATTTCTGTGTACTCTGTTAAATGTTATCAAGTTGCATAGTGGATTGTTTTTGTTGTGAGGAAATGGTGAGGAAGTAGAGAAAAGTTTTAAATTTCCTTTGCACTTTTTAATGCGTTCCTTACGAAGCATTGAGCAGCTAGTTTGAAATCCCAAATAATAAATGTTTACCCTATTTTTTGCGCTGTTGGATTAATGAATGATGCCTTAATTGACTCTGCAGGGTACTTGAGGATTCTCATGAATGTCGTCGCTTTCGCTATATGCTTCTCAAACAAAAATATTTTCTCGGTTCTCTATTTCTTTAGGTGAGATTAATGCTTGATCATGTTCCTTATTGGTATCAACTTTATTATTCATTAAGATGCTTGTAATTGTGCTCTTATATCATTAAATCTATCTTTTTAGCTTTGTATGTGATGGTGTGGATGGATGGTGTGCTCGCAAGTTTAATCAAGGTATGCATAGCTGTTTTGTCTAAATCTCTTTTATTGCATGACATTATGCTTGGGTAAAAATATTTAAATAGGAAGATTTATATTTGGCGCTGATTTCAGCCTGTAGTTAGTTACTTATGCAACATTTTTGTAGGATCAACATCGCTTCTTTTTTTTTTCTTCCGCTTAATACATACAATTACTTATGTCAGCTTCACTTAGGCTTAAGAAAACTTTAGTTGATTGCTGGAAAATTTTTCTTGGCTTATTTTATGGCGATGATACTTTGAAACACAATGCATAATACACTATTATATTTAACACCAGTCAGTCAGATGAATGATTTATCATCAGTTATTTCTTATGTATAATATTTTTTTGGTAAAAACTGTGGACAACATAAATATTTATATGGTGGAAAATAAATCTGGCCTTCCATCAATTGTCCTGTAACATAATTGTGATTTTTATGGTCAGTTTCTACTTTTGGAGCTGTTTTGGATATGGTAACTGACAGGTAAAAAAATATTAAATTCTCTGTTCCTGCACTGCGGTGACCTTTCACTTTCCTCTTATTTATATGTTCAATATCAAGACATTTGTTTTAATATGATGATTTTGTAGTCAAATGTTTGATTCCACAGGATTAGTACTGCATGCCTACTTGTGATTCTGTCTCAAGTTTACAGGTAGAGTATTACTGCATTATTCAGTACTTTTGTAGGGACTTCTAAACTAGCCTTTATTCATATTGAACTTTTTGGACGCTGTTTGCAGGCCTGGTTTGGTTTTCTTGGCATTGCTTGCTTTAGATATTTCCAGCCACTGGCTGCAAATGTACAGGTATGAAATCCTCCTATTAAATCTCTTACCACTTGAACTTTGTTCTTTCAGTTTGGTTAATTTGGTAGATCTTGGATGCTTTTGACTGCAGTACCTTCTTATCGGGCAAAGTTAGCCATAAAGATGTAAAGGACAGCACCAGCTGGCTGTTTAGATTATATTATGGAAATAGAATGTTTATGGCTTATTGTTGTGTCGCATGTGAGGTACTTTCAATTTGATAGGTCTTCTTGATATGTCTATTTATCTCCATACTTTATTTAATGTAACTGTCATATGTCTTTTAGTTCTAAATGCTCAAGATGTACAGGTTCTCTACATAATATTATTCCTTCTTGCTGAGAAGCAAACTGAAAATTTAATGGATGTAAGGTCTTCTTTGCTTTTAGTCGTTACTTTAGTTTAATCAAAGAGCTTTTCACCCGCTTGCTTTATTTGTAATATTTTTGGTCTTTCAGGTTTTATTAAGCTCGACGCAGAATTTGTTTCTTTTTTTTCTTGTCTGCATAAGTTTGTTCGGATGGGCTGTGAAGCAAGCCATTAATTTAATACAGGTACTAGAACAACAATTACTTCTTGAAAGATGCAAGGCTGAATCATGTAATTGTTTTACAAAGGATGTTGACATGATTAAATTTAAAATATGGTTTCCAAATGCATTTTATTGGTTGATATCTCCATTTCAGAATGCAACAAAAGTTTACCTTAAAGAAAATAACACAATACACTTCTCCTCATTTTGTCAGTGTTATTAGCTGAGTCCGCTGACACGAACAATAGGCATGCATATGTTCTTAATTCAAGCGTTTTTTTTTATAAGAAATGAAAACTGTATTCAAAAGAGAAGAGTACAAAATAGAGGAGAATGAAAGTAGACTTAGAACAACTAGAGACTGGAGTGCTACAGCTCTTCATAGCTTAAGTTTACTAATTTAAACTTTGCCTTGCTTCAGATGAAGACAGCAGCCGATGTCTGTGTGCTCTATGATATCAACAAGAAACAGAAGCCCTGATAGAGGAACCGACAGCAGCATCTTTTCATCTACTCTGTACAAACTATCGACTAGTTTGCAGTCTGAAAATGGTTAGTTTTTTACTGACATTTCTTACTGTTGATATTGTCACTAAGAACGAATTTCGCTCATTTTGTGTGGGTTTTGGCTGTTTTTTGGGTCCGAATACAACAATTCATACTTCTCATTTTTCGACGCCGGATAGAGAAATGTGGTTGTTTCATCTTTTCTGTTCTGAAGCACTGGTTTTTTTACTCATGTTTTGTTTTCATGACTTATTTTTTACTGTATTAGTGATGAAAAAGACTGTTTTCTACACCTTGTCACGCGTATATCTGTGATTTCTCTCTGGCTGGGTTGAAGCATCGCATAAAGTTTGAAAAACAGCTCATAACAATGTCAATCTTTCCCTAAATTCAGATGAATTTTGTCAATAATTCTAACTTTGATCTGCCTTCAAATGAAAAACAAGTTTACTCTCCTTAAGAAAGTGTCGGGCCAAGCAAATTGAACCCTGCTTTTGCCCAGAACTTAGGTTATTCTCTAAGAACCGAGTGGTGTGAAGAAGCAGCTCGATTGAGTTTTTCTAGCAATCATGTCTTTCAAAACTGGAGATTCAAAAACTAGTTGGATACCTGATTTTTGGGTTTGGTTTTGGCTCGGCTCGGGTTGGTTATTCAATCTTTATTGACTCTAGACACTGACCAATCATTCTGTAATTATAAGCAATTTTATTTGAATAAAATAAAAAAGGGTGGGGAATTTTGAAATCTTTTCTACTTGGAGTTGAAACGGACACATTTTGTTCGGAATTTTTATTTCAATTAGGTTAAGAAAAGAATGCTGCTCGCCCACTACTCAATTCCATGTTTTAAATTGACCATTGAGATAAATTTGCCATCGGATATTGAAAATTGATCGGACATTTGAAAATTGATCGGACATTTATTAACAGGACAAGCTCCTCCCCGGCTATTGTTTATTATAGTGAAGTCTGCAATTATTATAATATTATTCGTTTAGGGTCGAAGTCTGTACTAATTTTTTTAGCCAAAGTCCAAAATGCACTATTTTGATTAAGGATAGAAACAAATTGATAAATTGTCACAAAACTAAATTGTTCGGTGTGGATGAGAATATTGTCCGCGTTCGTTCAAAGTTAACACGATTTTTTTACCCAACTCCAAAATGAGTTATTTTGATTCGGATGAGAAATCAAACTTTTAAGTTTTCATCAAATTACACTCTCGATTTATGTAGGGATGCTACTAAAGTCACTTAATTTCATTGGATTATACTCTCATTAATTACTACACAACTTTCACTACCATTTCAAGTAAATTCAATTTATTGCTTTTGCTGGATGATGTGAATTTTTGCTTAATTAGATTGTTATTTTTTTTTTTTTTACTTNTTAGATTGTTATTTTTTTTTTTACTTTTTTTACGACAATACTATGACTTGGTTTGAGAAATCACTATAGAGTTTCGGTCTATGAGTAGAACTATCGGATTAGGTTAAGTAATTATTATTTTTAATGTGTTACTTCTGAATGATTCGTTCAAGTTCGGACCTAGATCATGAGATTGCGATCAAGATAAACCGCTAAATTGGGGAGAAAAAGACCAACAAAAAAATAATATCGAGATTTAAGTGAAAATATTCATAAGAAAAATTCACATTAATAGAAAATTTGTCACAAATCTTTGCAAAAAATAGATTGTTTTGTTCAGTCGGCGACCCATAAGTCTATTGTTTTGTATTTGCATTACAGCCCATGAATTATCGGAAAATAAAGCAATATTTGCTTTCAAACAATATGTTTTTAATAACTTTCAAGAAAGAAACCCAAGCACAGAACACATGCATGATTTCCCCGACAAAATGAAAAGAAAAACAGTATTTAGAAGAACCATACTTAGCTCTAACCTCCATAGATTATGGTGGTTTTATGACCCATTGGAGGAAGGTGAAGAACAATCACAAACCATCTCAGTCTCGACTTCTCTCCGATGGAAATTCCGGTGGCAACCGCAGGCCGCGCAAATGAGCTCGCCGCTCGACCCTTCATCTCCGCTCGCCATGAATTCCCGGCATCCATCGACGGCGAATCCTCCAACTCCGGCAGCATGGTTTTTCTGGCACTCCCCGTATCGGACGTTTCCCACCGTCAACGACGATGTTGTTGAGCTTCTAGAAGCTTCTTCTCTCCTAAGAACAACTTGGCGCTTCCTCATGTCTTTGTTCTAGAGATCCCCAGAAGCACTGCAGTAAGAGTTGAGCTCATATATCGAAACCCTAGTCTCCAAAACAGTGTCTTTATAGCTTGAAAATCTCCTAAGAAAAGCTTTGATGCATTTTCCAAACAATCCCATGATTCATTGAATTTGATTTTCAGAGGGAAACCCTGGAATTTGATCCTTCATTTACAGCTCGTATGGATTAATACAGCGCAATGATTCTTGTATAAATATGGAAAAACCCTAAAAATGTTAAGAAAACATAGTTTTCACCCATCTTTGTGATTGGTTTCATATAGAATGACCAGCTAAGTCGGCTTCTTAAACCTAATCGAAACAGTGGCCCAGATGGGGAGATGAACGTGCTTGTCTTGTGGGGTGTACCTTTGTTTCGACGACACAGAATAACTCTATACTTCGACCTAAAATCGTGTCTTTTCTAAGCTTTTCTTAACAACCCTTTTCTCTTTCGATCACTCTAAACTCTAAATATCAGTTTCTCATAAGAATTTTCAAGAAATTTATCTGATTTGTGAACTGATTAGCAGAGATTGAGGTTTCAGACTCATAACTCGATCCCATAAACATCAGCTAAAACCATCAATTTGCAGATAAGTTTTATAGTAAAATACTACTTGCGGTAGTGAATACGATCTTAGTTCTCAGAAAAGCAAGAAATTAATTTATGAGGTGAAAAGTCCTAATTTACTAAATACACTGGACCCTTAATTTCATGCTTCATTTGCAGTCCTGGAAAGTGGAAAAAATGAACATTTATGATCGAAACATGGGCACAAACTTTCATTGACAAGTGGTCCAAAGATAGATTTCATGTAGAATAGACAGAAATAAAAAAAATTAATGCCAATGAACATATGCTACTTTTGTAAATCAATCGAATTTGGATTGTAACTTTTGTGAATGTAGAATAGACATGATGCAAACTTTTGATTTGGCTAATGAATGTTTTGTTAGGTCATAGGTTTCATTTGCGACTCCGTGTGTAGACATACTTGGCTGTAGAACAACCAGATATAAGTCTATTATTGTGCTTTCATATGGCAACTAAATTTTACCGAATACTCTAAAGCGAAAAACCCTAATAATTTGGTACTAAGCATAGTCATTGCATTGAATATGATACAAATTTATACTGGGTACGATAATGATTTAGTGTGACATATAACAGATGTGTAGGCCGATAACAATAATCAAATGTGTCACTCTCTCGTTGATAATGCAAATTTATACTGGGTACGATAATGGTTTGATCAGTTAAAATTTGATGTGACTCGAATGTTCTTCTAGTTTGATAAATCGACCTAGATTGTGGACCTCATTATTGACTTTATCCTCTTCCCGAGAGAATATTTTACTCGAAAGCAGGATTTATATGCGAAAACACAAAACTATCAACAAGAAAAATGGTTTGAAACACAGCCGGGAAGATTGAAGGAGAAAATCGAAGGTTGGACAGCTAGCGAATCAAAGATCAAGATAACGTTTGAGGATTACGAACAAAGCTCGAAGGATTCTGCTTGTCACCAACCCAACCAAATTAGTGAATAGAAACAGTAAAAGATGCAAAGGACGTGACTTAACCATGAAAATCTGCGTCAGCTTCTGCACATAAATGTTGGCTTAAACCCACTCGAATTGCGTTAGCGATGCTTGTTCCAGTTAATGAGGAAATTAGGTGCCGGTTGATGGAACTGGATAAGCATGGTTGTTCTAACCAGACATCCTTAAATTATTGTCCGTTGTTTAGCAAATGATATTAAGCTCGTGTCAGCATCTTTCACGGGGTGAGAAATTAGGGTTAGGGTTTCTGCCACTAAACCCTAGACAATAGTCGTTAGTAGGTTTAGGCATTATGTTATAGTTTGGTTTTTGTAGTCCTTTTTTATGATTGAAAACCGGATTGGCTTGAAGTTTTTCATCATTCTTAGTAGTAGGGGGTGGGCACGGTCCGATTGCACCTTGCAACGAGAACTGGAACCATTGCATGTGACACTAGAATCGTCGCATGTTACCTCGAAAGTTTATATCTTTTTATTCTATTTGGATCTAAGTTTTTTTATATTGAGTTGGGTCAATAATCAATTTTAGACTTGAATATGGTTTTGGTCTATTATTAGACCAATTTTACTAGTTTTAAATCATTATTTTAATCCACTCCCTCGTTTTGATTTTCATGGTTTTCGAATCCCTATACTGTTAACATCAGTTTTAATTGGTGAGAGTAACCTTACCTGATCTGATTTTGCCCAACCATACTTTTTAAACCGTGTGATGCACTTTGGCTCGGTTCCTCTTCTCAAAACAAACTTTTTTATATGACAAGATCGTTGCCGGGAGGGGATGGTGGACCTTAACCTGATTCACCGTGCTATATCGAAAACCCGAGATTCCTATTCGATGGAGATACGAAGAGCTTAAGTTGGCCTGAAAATCTACTCGACCACGAATTTTTTCATCTTCCAATTTAGGCACATTGTAAAAAAATCGTCCATATGATATAGTTGAGTAACTTATTACACAATTATATTTGGTTGCATTAAATATTTTCAATTTAAAAATTTTATAGCTCTTTTTTTTTAACTTTAATTTTTTGTATTAGATTTTTTTTATATAATATTTAATGGAAAAAAAACTAGAATTGAATTACGGCCGAGAGTCTGAGACTGGATACATAATCTGGTACTAATCTGGTCTTGAAATTCTAGCAATCAAGTCTTTATCTTGAACTAGTAACACAATCGCCCTTACATTAGAGTAGTAGGTAACATAAGAATGAATTAGTACTCTATCTTCAACCACATTCGATAAATTTCACACATTATAATAATTGCATCATATGCTACATACAAGATTAAAAAACATGGCCCGCACGGGCATAACTTAGTTAGCTCAGAGATGATAGATTGGTTACAAGAGCCTAAGTTCGACGTCTGCGCTGTCATAGTGTGAGAGTTGTTACCCTCAATGTTGGGGTAACTCTTTAGATATCAGGTAAAAGTCTTTTATCTCTGGGCCGCTGAGTCACCGTGATTTAACTCTCTCACAAACTGTCGAGCCGAGGTGTGTGGGTCCTGGAAGGGAGTGATTTCGTCTTTTGGGTACAAGATTGAAAAACCATGAGACCAACTGTTATAATTGGAGGGTTTTTTTAGCATTTTTCTCAAAACAAAAACAAAAGAATTAAAGCTAAAACAAAACACGCCCTTAAGAAGGCGGTGGCCGTTTCAGAATCCGCGGCTTCCACTCCGGTGTACCCCACCANTAGAATTGAATTACGGCCGAGAGTCCGAGACTGAATACATAATCTAGTACTAAGAATGAATTAGCACTCTATCTTGAACTAGTAACACAATCGCGCTTACATTAGAGTAGTAGGTAATATAAGAATGAATTAGCACTCTATCTTCGACCACATTCGATAAATTTCACACATTATAATAATTGCATCATATGCTACATACAAGATTAAAAAAAAACATGGCCCGCACGAGTACAGTTCAGTTGGCTCAGAGATAGTAGATTGAGTACAAGAGCCTAGGTTCGACGTTTGCATTGTCCTAGTGTGAGAGTTGTTACCCCCAATGTTGGGGTAGCTCCTTGGAATATCAGGTAAATACTTCTTATTTCTGAGCTACTGAGTCACCGTGATTTAACTATTTCACGAACTGTCGGACAGGGGTATATGGGCCGTGGGGGAGAGTGATTTCGCCTTTTGGATACAAGATTAAAAAAACATGAGACCAATTGTTATAATTGGAGGGTTTTTTTTTTAGCATTTTTCTCAAAACAAAAACAAAGGAATTAAACTTAAAACAAAACACGTCCTTAAGAAGGCGGTGGCCGTTTCAGAATCCGCGGCTTCCACTCCGGTGTACCCCACTACCACGTTGTTACCAGAAGGATGTTTCTACTAATAATTACTTTCCACGTGTCGTTATTTTACTGGTTTATATTTCTTTCTGACAAGGACGCGGACACTGTCAAAATTTGTAGTTGTTGTACCTGATTTGCCCCTGATATTCCGTACGAATGAGGGTAGAATCGTCAGAAAGTCCTACAAAGGGCACCTTCGTCTTCCCACGTTTGTGCTCTGTTTCGATGGCTGAAACCAAAGAAATGGAGTCGATGAGTGAGAGCTTCTTTTCCTCCGATTTGGTCTTTCAGTTTTTGTCGGAGTTTTGAATCGTGATTTGATTCTCTCGTGGTGATTGTTTTTTTTTTTTTGGCGGACGTCGATCGTTGTTTTCCGACGGTGTGAGGAGTTTCGAAGGTTTTGAGGTGAGCAGAGGTTTATCCATTGATGCTAATAGCCTGTTTTTAGGTGAATTTAGGGCGAGCTTTCTAAAGATTTTATAAGCTTAGTTTCATTAGTTGTGTCAGTCTGCAATGCTCCTGAGTTTTGAAGGACAATTTAGAAGAATTACGAAATGAATATCGTGCTCTGTTTTTTTTTTCTATTTTCAAGTTTTTGTGGTACCTTCTGAGGAGTTGCATATCTTTTATTTCAATATTTCTCGTTCTGG
Organism: Begonia fuchsioides; assembly: GCA_003255005.1. NCBI lineage: Eukaryota > Viridiplantae > Streptophyta > Magnoliopsida > Cucurbitales > Begoniaceae > Begonia > Begonia fuchsioides. Next base: position 109,919 of record QAOC01023822.1, read on the forward strand.
ATTTCTTGAGTACTAATGTTTATTTCAAATGGAAGGCGAAGTGCTATGCTAATCGGAGAGTCGAATTGCTCGGTTTTCATTTCAGGAAAAATGGAAGCAGAGGCTGAAAAAATCGAAAGCTCCAAGGCAGAAAGAAGCTTAATAATATCATTGTTGGAAGACGACAAGGTTCTGTTTATTACCAACTTCAGGCGACTCTACAAAGCCTCCGACGAACCAGTAAGTCGAAACATTATCTCGAAGCTTCTCAACCAATGCTGCACTCTGGACTCGCCGGAGTGCGCCCTTGCACTGATAAACGGCGAGCTAGGAACCGTACCGGTGGTGAACGAGGTCGACGAGAATGGCCGGACAGCGCTGCACATCGCCGCCGAGTCAGACGCGGCGCGGTGCATCGCGTTGCTGCTCCGAAAGCGAGCGCGTACGGACCTGAGAACAAAGGACGACAGAGCGCTGCTTGCTCTGGAGGTGTCGCTTTCGAGCTCGAGGTACTGTCCAAAAATACACGTCGTTTTCAGTTTGATATTAAGGTAAAAAGCTTAACCCTTAAGGACATTGGTGAAGTCTCGAGCTGATTGCCATTTTTAGAGCCCCTCTGTTTTTTGCCTCTATTGACCAAAATTCTTTGTGGGCCAACATGAAAAGCATAGGTACCCTGCATTAGTAGTATATTTAGCAAAAATGGACCAATAATTTAGGTATTATTTCATCAATCTCCTCAAAACTTCTTCTTGTTTTTATGCAAGGACAAGTTATTGTAGTCAAATGTTTGATATAAGAATCCATTTTCTTTATAATCCTAGAAAAGTTCGATAATATAGGTGTGGCCTTGTGGGTGTGGTCCATTTCGATTTGACTCTACTTTGCAATTGTGATCACGGTCCCATGGACCTTGAACCGGAATTATAATCATGGATTCTGGAACGACATTGGGACTGAACCATGCTTCACGGTTGCGTCTCAATTCGGTTCTTATATTTGTTGTAGTTTGGTCGTGTTTTGATCGCTATTTGGCTAACTTTTAAGTATGGGATACTTTTTTGGAATATTAGGTGTGGTTTTATTCATTTTTTTAGAGAAACTCATGGTTTATCTTGTAGTGGTTATCTAAAATGTTGGTAGGACTTCACGTTTCTTGAAAATCTGACACCCCAACCATGACAATGAGTGAGAAACTATCTTAACCAGGATCAAACTGCACGATTTGATTAAAACTGCAGTTCGACTCTGATTCGCTCATGTTTTACTTTCTAAGCATAAGTTTTGTTGTAGTTTGGTCTCTAACTGATGTAATTTATTTATAATTTTTACAAAATTTTGTATATTTTGACATCCATTATGTCGTTGATTAACGTGAAGTTGATTTGATCTTTTTCGTTGATGTAACATCAGGCTCGACGTGAACTGGAATCCAGACGATAATTCCGTTGACGAACTGGTTGTTCTTCTCAGTGAGAAGGTTGGTCCCGTTGCAACCAGAAGTGGTTTTCTTTTACTTGTTCTGTCGTTTGTTTGATGAGAATGTTTCAAGAAATGAACTGTGGATTTCAGGATTTGAACGCCATACGAATGCTAAGCGAGAAAACGAAAGAGATAACAGAGGTGGCAAATACATACGCCGTCGAAGGCCGAATAGTTCCGTTGGCTGCATTGCTCATTGTGGCGTTGGATAAGTTGTCCGGCTCTATCGCGGACCAGCAAGATGCCTCGCCGTCGAAGATGAGCGTTTACGAGTCCGTCGTTAGAGAGGCCCTGGCGTTGGGCCGGGAAACTTCGCCGGCTTCGAAACTGAATGGTTCTCCAGCGAAGAGGGAGAGCTCTGAGAAAAGGAAGGTCTTGCTACGTGAGATAGAGTTGCTTCACCTCTTCGATGCCCAGTGCAATTTTATGGACAGAAAAGTGTCTTCGCCGCTGATTCTTGCATGTCAGGTCAGATATTCTTTTTTTTTTAATTATTATTATTTAAAGCCACCATATGCGGGGTACGAGCTCATCTATAGTGGGGTTGTTCGTACGGGTTTAAATTGTTTTTTCTAAAGTTTGAGGTTTGTTTAGCCGTTGACCCAGAAGTTGGGGGGATCAAATGGCTTTTAATGAAATCAATTTTGAAATTTGTAGAAGCCTCGCTGGTCGTTGCACATTGAATAAGGTTTTCGTAGTTTTTCGTAACATTATTGTTTTTTAGAATAATAAAAAAAAAGAAAAACATTTCTTCTTGTTATTCTTCTTATTATGAATTCGTTCTTATTTGTCATCTAGTAGTACCTTCAGAGTTCTTGGTCATCTTCATGGAAACGCTGTTATTTACCCTTGTTTGCAGTCCCTTCAAGCAACAAGTTCATCGTTAGATAGTTTTTTATCCATCACGAATGGACACATATACATATTTGTTTCTTTTTCAGATTGTCAAGTTGTCAGATTGAGATTACCACTAAAGTTTCCTTTGTAAAGTTGGATAATCTTGAAATCTTTTAGAGTTTTGGGAGATTAATTCTCATCTTCCTGAGATTCAATATTTTGTCACCGATTTCAATGAATATTTCATTGTAGTACAACTGATAATTTGTCATCAAAAGGAGATTTTCTTTTCGATGCGGCAAGCAGTCTCGCTTTGGTCACCAAATCAGTCATTCTTCATCTTTCACTTGGCCCCATTTGCTTCGTTCTCATGCAACTTGTACGAGCTAATGCGAAACTTATGGTCTAGAAATATGCTAATGATATATTTTGGGTTCATAGATTGAGTGGATTACTTGCAGGCTGGAGATGAAGCCATCATTGAGCTGCTTCTGAAAACAAACATGGACGTAAACGAGACGGATGTCGAAGGAAACTCATCTCTTCATTGGACTTTAAAGACTTCATGGAGCTCTACAATGCAGCAGATAAAGTCTCTCTTTTTCAATTTAGATAATTACCATACTCCAATTTAAAACAAGAAATCATCTTTTTTGTTTATTTCATTTTGTCTTCAGGATTATACATCTTCTTTTGAGGCACGGTGCACGGACCTGCCAAAAGAACAAGTTAGGAATAACTGCATTCCATTCTGGCTGCAGTTCGGGTAATTCGCAGGCATTGCAGGTATAATCTTACATGGCTACCACGTTGTCATCCTTTTTTGCCTACTCAATTATACATCTTGCAGGTTCTTCTATTGGAAGATCCGGATGGTATCAACTATAAAACAGAAATGAAAGAAACGCCATTGTTTTTTGCTGTGAAGAATGATAGCGTGGAATGCACTGAGCTGCTTTTGCGATGGGGTGCAAACACTGAAGTTTTCAACTTAAGGTATGTTAAAAAGTGGATTTAAAGCGATAGCAAATAGGAGAAGAATTTTGAGCGTCACTTAATTTGAAGCAATTTCTCCCTAACAAGCTAAAACTACAATGAAATTTTGAAAAACTCATTTAGAGAGGGTGAAATTAATATTTTTTTAAAGATAATTAGTTCTTTGTCCTCAAATATCACTGCTAAAAAGGTATGAAGCAGGAAAAAAAATCAAAAACACATGATCTCAAGATTAGTTTATGTTTCTTAACTCTTCTTCCAAGTTAAAAACTTCAATGAAAAACTCAAAAGGTTAGAATACACCTCGACAGACTGATATGTCATCTTGAATAGAGAGAAAAAAATGCATCCTAATGTCTCTAATAAACGTATGATTAATCATAATGCAAGTGTTAGATTCCTCACATGCCCAGAAGAAGGGACAATAATACAGAGAAAGATCCAAAAAGTTCATGTTTTAATTTGTTTAGCCAAACCAGATGGTTATATCATCTCTTGGAGGTTGTTCTGTATTACAATAAATGGTTACACTGTTTTTCTTCTTTGTATCTTTTAATGTTCTTTTTTCATTATTACTAGACGTCAGAGACCATTGGATTATGCAACATCACAGGACATCCGTTTTATGCTAAGTCGAACAAATATAAGCCTGAGTAAGATGAATACTACCATAGTTGTTGATAATGAACGTGTTTTATTTTCATATCTCATCTTATCGATCTTTAAATGCAGTGGTAAATCATACTTCTCCCATGCAACGAAAGTATAGCGCCTACTTACAAGGTGATGAAGTTATTTCCGAGACCTGTGAAGCTCTTCTGTCTCTGACAAATGAGCACAGAAGATTTGAAAGGTACACTTCCGATTTTCTACGCATTTCTTCACTTTTCTGGCCACTTGGTCTCATATTGTCGTACTGTTTGTGAATTCTAGTTTCTCCCCAGGCTCTAAGGAAGAGATCTGTAAATTCTTTGAATCCCCTGGTGGGTGTGTTAGAGGGGTCAAGTGCTTTTACCTGCATGATGAAGGCATGCCACGTCAGACTAAGCTTGGAATGAGCCCCCTTGTTAATCCTGCCAAGAAAATCAAGAGGAAGATCTTCGTAGGTGGCCTTCCTCCTTCCATGGATTCAGGTTCTTGACCAAAGAATGTTTTCTCTGTTTGTCTTTGTTTTTGTCCTACGTTTTCATGATAACATGTGTTGTTTTTCCAAGCCAGATTCACTTAGTCAGTTTTTTGAAGAACAATTTGGAAATGTGGAAGATTCTGTAGTTGTTGGCACTCAGAAAGGAAGTCAGGCGAAATCTCGAGGATTCGGCTTTGTTACTTTCAAAGATGAGAAATCTGCTTCCATGGCAGTTGAAGCTCATTATGTCCACACAATGGGAAAGCAAGTTGAGATCAAAAGCATCGTCCCCAAATGCTTTCTAGCTCCGGAAATCGAAAAATTCTCACTCAGACAAAATGAACAGAACATCAATACTGAGAATGAATCATCACCAATGGAAACCTGCCATCTGAACTTTAAAGCTGGGGCAAAAACTGAGCAAATATCTTGGGTCAGTCGACTCCTAGGTGGCCGTACTAAAACATGTCCAGAGGAACCTCTTCAGACACAACACACATCTGAAAGACAACTCAATTGGCTCAGGACTTTCAAGAAGTGGTTTCCAGGCTTTTTATTAGATCAGTCCAAGAACTTCAATGGAGAATATCCTCTCTCGTCTCTCAAAGGTGATTTTAGAGCTACATTTAGCCTAGAACTAGACCATGCTACTCTTGGATACTCCAAATTGAGTGATTTTATCAAGTCTTTCGACGCCACTTGCCGCATGAAAGTTGTGCCTATCGGAAAACGTGGCCCGGCCACTCATTTGGTCCTTATCCCGAACCCACCGGCTCTTTGTCAAAAACAGGATTCCCTCACTATGCCTTCCACAAGTGCTATCTCTGCATCAAATATTGACTACAATGGTGGTGATTCTGAGGTCTACAAGAATCTTCAGAGCCTTCTTCCCAAGTCCTTGGATAATACTAGCCTACTCCACCAAGGCTATATAACGCAAAACATTGAATCACCATATGTGAATTCAAGACCTCTTCCTTTCCTAAAACCGGACGCCCTTTGTGCTTCTTTTTCGCCTCCGAAATTTGATTTGGTTGCTAGAGACAATGTTGATGATAACTTTGGAAAAGTGAAAAGACATGAAGATAGACAATTGGTATTGGAGGCTCTTGCCAGGAGAAGAAAAAGCTCGTCGGTCTTCTTTCTGCGTGAGTTCGATTTCTACAACGTAAGTCGTGATCAAACAGTTTTATCACTTTATGCTAAATCTTGAACAATCATGGCTTATTATTTTGTGCAGCACTATACCGCAAGCATCATTCGAGGATCGTGCTTTGGCTGCAATCGAATGAAGATGTCGTGGGCTAACTTTCCATGCGGGCACTTGCTCTGGTGCAACGAGTGTAAAGCCGAGGCCATAAGGGCGGCCGGGAGTCTCGAGCACCGGTGTGTCGTGTGCAACATGCAAGTTAAGAAAATAGATTTAGCTGCCAGAGATGGAAACTCGAAGCCCGTTTTCGATGTCCTTCTAAACAACGAATTCCCACCTTTAACTCCTCACACTATGTATGGAGGTAGGTAAATCGATCTAGCTCCCGTTAGTTATTTTCCGAAAACAGCTATCCTTTTCAATTATTTCATCGGTTTCTTTCCCTTGCAGCGCTCCCCAAAGAAATCTGCTATAAATATGTTTCATAGACAAGTCGCGAACACGATCATAGACCATAGAGAAAGTAGGAATAGAAATGAGCAAGTATAGGCTTGTGTGGTGGGGCATGAGGTATTTGGATGCTTCTCTTGAGAAATCACAGTTGAACTCACTAGTCTTTTACCGATTTCTTCTGTTTTAGTTTGAGCAAGATTTGGTAAAAGTCGAGGAACGATCTTATTCAGCTGTTCGATTTCAATAAAAAAACTCAGTTTTCCGGTCTGCAAAATCGATCATAATATTGCATGTATGCCGGAAATCAAAACAGTATAAACACTGGTTCAAGGCAGTATCCGAAATCTAGTTTTTGCATTTGAGTCAATTTTGATTTGATTAACACATTCCGATTGACTTTTTGATTTTTTCTAAATCTTAAAAGAACTAATTCAACCAATAATAAGTGTTAAAATACATCATAAAAATAAAAACAATCTTCCACTGCCCAAAAACAAAAGCTTAAGAACGCGGACATCTGTCCAACAAGATGAATCAATGGGACCTAATCAACCGTCAAGGAACGGGAAATACAAATGCTCTGCTGATGATCTATTTCTTTTAAACAGCAAATAAGCAAACGATTCAAAAATGGCAATGAACACTGAACAAGAAGCAAATATAAACGAACACGGAGTTTGATTTGTCGTCGAAGTGAACATTGAAGTAGCAAGTACAAGAAGAAAGATGCACTAAGCAACTAAAAATCAGAAAAAAAAACCAATTTGTTCAGTTTCACAGTTTAACAAAGACAAAAATTCATTCAATCATAGATGAAACGAGTACTTGATCTCCAGTTGTTCATATTTAGCTCTTTGCGGATACCTTTTCCTTGGCCTTTTGAATCTTCAAAACCTTCTTCACGATTTTTTGCTCTTCGACCAAAAAGGCACGGATGATCCTAGAGATTATGAAAATACTTTTAAACTTTCTTTTGGTTGAAAGAGTTCTAGAAAAGGGATAGTTAGAACTCATAAGTACCTCTCCCTAACAGCACTGCCAGATAACACACCACCATAGGCACGATTCACAGTTCTTCGATTTCTGGACAATCTTGACCTCTTGTATTCAGCAGGTCTTAGGTGGGGAATCTATACAACAAACAGAAGAAAAGCAAATTAAATAAAAAAAACTAGTAGAAACTATCAAGATAAAAAAAAAATTAAAACATGGAAAACAGAAAAGTGAATAAAATTTGCTGTAAACCATCACAAATCTAGTTCAAACTAGCTAGAAATACTATTTTCCAATCAAGAATGTAAATGGAAGTAAAAAACCATGATACTCTTGGTGTACAGTTTGTCTAGGAATTGAGCATTGTTTCTTCATCCGACCCAAGTTGAACACATCTTCATATTTTGATACAATGTCTTAATCAGTCATAAGAGAGAATATTCTTTGCAAACTTCTAAGTT